>JAQQSE010000217.1:0-600000 GCA_035772565.1 Antheraea assamensis
ATTTCATTTTATTTATTTTTTTCTCTTTTTTAAATTTATTGCAGGTATAACAAAGTAGGACTGTGGTATACGTCAAGATAGATTAATTTTAAGTATAATTAATTATACAATATAATAGCTATCTCGCAATGTAAAGTAAAAAATTAAATTCAGTTTCGTAGACCAAATAAAAAAAAAAAAAAAAAAAAAACAACACTTGATCTATTGTGTTCGAAAATTTTAATAACACATTAGTAATGCCAAAAAATATTATAGCCATGTATAACGTTTATCGATGGTCATTATGTATTATTTCACTTGATATTCAAGTGGTGGTCAGTCTACGATTACCATTTTCATTCACGTTTGTTAACCTTTGGATATTATTACAAATAAGGATTTATAATTATCCTTATTAATTATAAATTAATTAATGAAAGTTGTGTTATTTTTGGAGCATAGTCATGGAAGCAAGACATAAACATACGCTTGTTAAACATGTCCGACACCGGTATGACAGAACCCCTCATTCAGCTACACGCTGTGGCACAGTTAATATCTGAATATCATCAATGCAGTAGTAATGAGCTAGTGGTCCCATAAATTGTGGTAATAAGTGGTTACAATGTCTATAGAAAAATGTACACCGTGAATTATAAATCGTGTTGCTTATATGGACGCTTGGCTAACGTGTGTTATTTTAGTATTTAATGAAATAAACCCTAAACCTCTATTCATTTTTTGTCGTGGCCCTTTAACGCTAGGTTCCAATTTTCGGTATCTCGACTCGTTGATCCAAAACGACGGTGGGATAGACAAGGACGTGAGGAATAGGATATATGCAGGGTGGATGAATTGGCGAAATGTGTCTGGGGTGGCTTGTGACCGACGAGTGCCGTTGAAACTCAAGGGGAAGGTGTATAAAACTATAACAAGACCAGCCGTGTTATATGGATCCGAGTGCTGGGCTACGAAAGAGACGGTTGAGAAAAGATTACATGTGGCAGAAATGCGAGTGTTAAGATGGATGTGTGGTGTAACAAGAATGGATAAGATTAAGAATAAGTATATCAGAGGAAGTTTGAAAATAGAACCAGTGACAGAGAAGTTGAGGAGTAATAGGTTAGCATGGTACGGGCACATTATGAGAAGAGGAAAAGTTTCGAGTTTGAAGGTGGACGGATATAAGGGTAGAGGAAGACCGAAAAAGGTGTGGATGGATTGTGTGAAAAATGATATGTGTATAATAAGTGTGAATACTGAGATGACATCTAACAAGGGAGAGTGGAAAAGGAAAACATGTTGTGTCGACCCTACTTAGGTGGGATAAGGATAAGATGATGATGATAGTTATTGACGAATATTAATATTGATAAAAAAAATTTGAACAAAATTTCGCGTTTTCCTTAATATTGAAACTGATTTTTTTTTATTATAATGGAAGTTCTATCTCTGGATGAGGACCTGTTTAATGTAGATCTGGAATTGTATAGTTTGAAAACAAACCATACAGTTCACTACTACCCTTAGACCCTTAAAAATAATTATTGATCACAGCAGAGAAACAACTTTCGTTTACGAACACAGAACGGAATTGATTTACATCGCCGAGCTCCCAACGCGTTTTAAGGCGGTCGTGTAACCAACTAGTAAAGACGTCACATCCTGCGATAGTCAATTGAATGTCTTCTAAAGTGGTATTTATATATTATTTATTATTTCTCTTACAGTCGAAAGAGAAGATGACCAGGGGTGTGAGACGCGGCTGTGTCCGACTCAGAGCGGCCGTTATAGGCATCGATGATGAAGACGATTCCACATTCACCATCACAGTCGACCATAAGACTTTCCATTTTCAGGTATATTTCATAATCTTGGTAATCAAAGATGCTTATTTAGCTTCACTGTGGACGCTTTCAATGGTTTAAACTATCGATTAACTTGCAAATGTGTATACACAATATTAGTGATTTTTATGTAAAATTTGGACAAATTTACTTGTCTAACTTAGTATCTTTACAATTACGCCATTTAAATATAACTAATACATATGGATTAATCAGAAAACTTGATGGTAAATCTATAACGTTTGTTATTCTGCTTAATAATTTCATTTTCATATTTTCGCTTGTGTAATGTGACATTTTGAAAACCTTTGACGTGTGTGTGATAAATATTCTCAAATGTCCACTCGATATACTTCCACTCCCTGGACGGTGGCGGCGTAATAGCGTAAGCGTAAAAAAAACGCAAAATACTTAGAGATTTATTACTGTGTTTTTACAATAATAGTTTACAAGTTTACCCAATTCATTGATTGTTCAAAAATATTTCGTAGGTGGTAGAGCTACGCTGAAGCTATTACTGGTTTCAGCATGAATGGGTCGGCTCGCCCGGGGTAGTACCACCCTCTCACGAAAAACCGACGTGAAGTAACAGTGGTTGCACTGTTGCGTTTCGTTCGGTTCAGTGAAAGCGCCAGAGGCCCACATATGTTAAAAGGCCGGCAACGCACTTACGATTCCCCTGGTGTTGCTAGTGTCTATGGACGGCGGTGATCACTTACCGTCAGGTGACCCACCTGTTCGTTTGCCCCCTATAACATAAAAAAAATACTGCATGAAATGGTTTTCTTTTTTTTATTTGAAGTCCCAGTTTTGAGAACGACCTACATATTTTTATTGAAGCTCAACAAAGTGACGGCACCGTATCCGACGGTAAGCATAGTGTACTACTAAGAGATCTACAATCGTTTACCAATCCGTGGTAGTAGGGCGATATCTAAGCTCGCCTGTCTAGCTGCCACCCCTAACTTGAAAATCTGTCGTCGTGCAGTTATAGTTGTAGTTTTAAGTCACTCCCCTCTCTATATTTATTGATTTAACGTCAGATTATACTGGTCAAATGCTAATAAAGCCTGTTCTAACATTTATTATTCACGCCGGGGTCACCAGTTTTAGGGTGTTCAACATAATAAATTATTAAAATATTTATTTCGCAACATAGACTTTATGATATCCGCCAAAATGTTATAGAGAAATAATTGTGACATCGAATGTAACGGTCCGTTTTTCAAGTCTAGTATACATAGAAGGCCTTAATGAGTAGCACGTTGCAGGATAAACAAAAAAAAACATACTGGAGACGGTTCCACAGTACTTCACATTTGGGCAAAGATCCGATATATCGAACTGTTTGTTTTTTTTTTAATATGTAATCGAGATGAGGTTCATAATATTAACAAAACAAAGAAATAATATTTGTAACAAAGAAGTAACTAGATAAGCCGATCTACATTAAATCTATTTTAAACCAATGATTGGTCGGTCTTGAGTATAGCAATCGCAACATCGAATAGTGTTTGTTGACGTCAGGATTTTCATCTGGAAATTTTTAATCTTGATAAATACGTAATAGGAACGTCGCTATAAAAACTTTGCCGTTATTTACTAAATAGAATTGCATTAAATACATTTTAGCATACAATGAGAGCCATATTATAGTATGTAGTATGCCGTATGACAGTCCGCGACTTCTTATGCGTTGATTGCAATAGACAATTTAACACCAATAAAACAAGTAGTCTGGTGCAGCTTTAGAGGCCTTGCCAGGTCAACAGTTTAGTCAGTACAAAAAAAAAAACCAATAAAACAGCATTCAGGGAGGGTGTAGTATTCTATTAGTGAATGGTATTTTTAGAATCACATCAGCATGTCTGAAAATTTATCCCTTATAAACGAATTTTTTTTTGGTCCTTTGAAGACGTTTGATATTACCGCCAGTTCTTTAAACAGTCATCGAGGAAAACTGGTAAAACAACTCGGTAGGGTTGTTTTCCCCATATTGTTTGTTAAAACTATGATATAAGTCGTTATTCCCATTCGGCGTATGTACAGAGCACGGTTCATTTCCAGGCATAACTATCGTTCAACCTATAAGCTGCTTGATATAGTACTTGAATTTACTGTCCGGCAAATCGATAATATGCTTTGGGACCTTATTATAGAATCAAAAAATATTGTTGCAAAAACTTTTATTGGTCTTACTGAGTATAAAACATGGGACGACCGATTTCTGGTCACTTCTATTAAAATACCTACTAGGGGCCGTTTATAAAATACGTTCGGACTTACTGTTGGGAGGTTGTGTCGCTTACTGTGACAAGATAAGTCGAGGGGCCTAAAGAAACGTTTTGCTTGGAGCCCATCAAACGACTTTGCAAAGTTTTCTTTCGATATTTAATATAGATTTTTTGTTACAATAGAAAATCATTCGTTTCATATGTCTGTACATTTTTACGTATATATTTATTTATACATGTTGGGTAAACAGCTCCCGAAGCCACCCCCCGAGGTGGTCCAGCGAGAGGGACAACACCCGACCCGGGACTCCGTCAGGGCCGGGTGCCGTCCGCCTACTGCGGAGGCGCACGATCGCTCTCCCCATTTCCTCCTCCGTCACTGGAGGAGGGATGCCGAGCACCCCACCGTTGATAAGGAAGTTCGCAGAAAATGTACTAGCGTGACATATTTTATGAACTGTCCCTTAATATTGTAGTGTAGATAATTTAGAAGTAGAGAAATCAGTTTAGTGTATTATGTTGAGATTTTCCGGAATGTATTTAAAATGTATGAAGTAAGTATGAATTGATCAGGCCAGAGATGGCGCGGAACGCGAACGATGGGTTCGCGCCCTCGAAGACACGATATCGAGGCACGGGCGACGGGAACGCTGGTCCCGGTGCGTCCCGGCGCCGCGGCACCGACACGGCGACCTGGAGAGGCGCATATCAGAGGCGGACTCGTACTTACAGATCATGATAGACCTCGTCTCAGTGAGTATTGAATTGAAGCGTAGGTCAGTGGTTAGCGTCTTCGGATACCTGGTCAACCAATGTAGTTTCGAATCCTTGCGAATGCGCAAGAGCTTTTAGAGAAAGATTTTATAGCGATGACGCCTTAGCATGACGGTAGAGCTTTTACTAAACCCGACTGGCTATCTACAATAATCAAGTTGAAAATCCGTCGCCAAGTACCTGTAGGTGTGTACTGGGAGCTGCACTTGAGAGCCAGTCCCCCCTCTATGCTTAGCGCATTTATCGTCTTGGACTATACATCTTCATTTACCATCAGGTGAATTTGTAGTCAAACACTGTAACCTACAAAATATTAAAACAATATTTTGTTAATAAAGCATTTAGTAGATCCAATTATTCCTCGGGAGAATCCGTTCAGAAAATGTTTAGTTATGATTCACTAAAGATTTAACAGATGGCCGTATTTCATAGGTATTTTAAAATTGTTTTATACATAAAAGAGTTCTCTTGAAATTCAACAGATGGCGATGTATACAATTTTATTTTATTTTCATCGAATGTACGAAAACATCGATAAGTAATAACTGTCTTAAATATTACTTTGAAAATGGTGAACTGACACTAAAACATAATGAAATTAGTTATTTAAACAAAAAAATAACATCATAAAACATAAAAACAATAATTTGAATAGATTTTTTTTTGGATAGCACTTTGACTTTTTTTTTAATTTCTTACAGCCTATATATACCAGTCCCGTGTCACAGTCGCTTTGACCTTTGACAAATTCTGTACAACCTATTCCGTTACCCCATGACAGTCAATTTGATCGTTAAAAAATTCCTGCAACCTGTTCCGATGTCGCGTGACAGTCGATTTAACCTTTGAATATTATTCCCTATAACCTATTTTGGTACCGCGTGGCTGTCGCTTTGAATTTTTCATAAAAGATTTTCGCCTTAAACTAATTGATTACGTCGCTAATTATTGAATTGTACAAAATGTGCACACATTGTTAAGTTTATGAATAATTGTAGAGTCTTATCATATCTTCGATTTTTTTTACATCCTTATCAATATCGATTATGTTTTGTCTAAGTCATTTGATTCTCCGTATATAATTTAAATATGTAATGATTTTTCTACAGAAAATGAATACAAGGGTATCGGAGTTACCAGATCCACAAGAGAAGGCCAAAGGGCAAGTTATTCTAGATCATTCCAATGTAAGTGGCTAATTTGAATAGAGTAATTTCTTTTAATTACGTTTAAGGGGGGGGGGGTGATTTTATTATAAATCCTAAGTAAATAAAAAGAAGCTGGATAATTCAATGACATAAAATATTAGATAAATACGAAATCTTTACATAATAAACGAGGATTAAATATTCAAGTTAATTAAAATGTTAGTACCCTTAACCTTATATCAATTGAACTTTTTTGGTCTCTAATTCTGTTATTTGAACAGAATCTTACAAAACCTTCAAATTTACGGGCGAGGGTCGAAAGTATATTTATTTATTAAGCAACTCTCTCTATTGTCTAATAGCAAAATGACTTCTGACAGAAAAAAAAAACTATAAAATATACAAAATGTCAAAATTTTTATAAAATTAATATATTTTTATATTTTTTGTTTTCTTTCAGGCCATGTTGGATAATATTAAACATTCCATAGTGCTTCTTCAAATAGCTAAGGTACGATTGTTTTTATTCTGTATATATTACTTGTTTTACGTCCGAAATTTTAATTACAAGATGTCTTATTTATTTTTTTATATATAGTTCTTGATTATTTATTTACTATCAATTTTAAAGTATTCAGATATTAGGAAAGTAAATGACATAATCTGAAAGATTGTCGAATTCTCATATACAGTAGCGTACTTACGTATTGAGAATAGCGACATCTAGTGTTGAATTTCGGCAATTTTTCGCTTAGATCTGTTAAAAAAGATGGCGCTTAAATGCATTTTTCTTGACCGTTTGAAAATTCTTTTTTATTAATAAATTCGTTCAACATGTATATATATCCTGCGATGTAAATATAATTTCTTTATTTACAGAATACTGTTAATCCCATAAACGGAGTGTATCAAGGACCAACGAATCCTTCACAAACACATATCAAACAAGGTATTTGAATAAATATATTGATTACTGAGGATTAGTTAATGTTTATAAATAAATAAATACATTATATTACAGTTTATAGTTCGTACACTAGTAACTTTAACCCCTCGGCTATTTCCCTTAAGACCCAGTTTTCAACATGGCTGACCTTGGTTTTTAATTTCGAGCCACTTTGTCTGATGGTCAGTGGAGTAAGTAAGTGGATCTTAAAAACTTATGGTTTTCGACAGACCAGGGATTAATTAAATATTATAATAATATTTTTCTAGTTAAGTAACGATAGTGTGAATAAAGATAGATAAATATATATATATATATATATAATGTGTTTTCGTGTTCATGTGAAATCAGCGAGAATAATGATATAGTTTCCAAACTGACGTTTCAATACACCATGAAGTTCGCTTTGGCTTGAAACTGAAGTTACGTGAACCGATGTAACACACCAAGAAGTCAATTGACAGTTTTTTTTTTTAAATATTATTGTACATATAATCCTTATGTACGTGCGTTTGTCACTGAAGTCCCTCCTAAATGGCTGGACCGCTTTAGATGAAATGTTTTGTTTGCATGAATGGATTTAAATTCATAATTCGGTACGTTAGATAGGTGGCGCTGCGATTTCATTCGAGTATTTTTTTTAATTATATTTATTATTCTACATAATTCGTCTTTTATACAAACTTTTATCTTTATATTTGATTTCGGTTTTCAAATATTTGATTCGCTTGAAAATTGTTAAAATTTCTATTTTCTTTATGTTCACATCAAATAAGTATAAATTTTCGCATACGTACATAATAAGTATATAGACTGTTATTATTGTTATACTAATTTTTGCCGGCGACTTCGTTTATGTTAATGTGGATTCGACATATCCTTTGGGGTCGGTACATTTTTTCTGAGGAGTGAAAGATATCCGATTCTGTACCCGTGGCAACTGGTACTAGTCGATATTAGAACTTTTAGGATATATTTTTGAATTCGTTTGAATCATAATTCTAATGTACGGCTTGGATTGTTCAGACGATCTGTCACCTCGTGTGGAGATCGGGTCGGAGTGCCGCGAGCTGGCGACGCCGACGCACTCGCTGCAACCGCTCGAAGATATCGGAGCACCGAGTATGTAGTTTGCATCTCATTATCAAAGTTCTATTCTGTGCCCATAAAGAACATAAAATCGAGGCAGTCATAATAACTGCCGATAGAAGTGAAAACTCAAAAAAATGTCATAACCATGTCCTTTTTTTTATTTTTACATCAATTATAGTCTGAATTATATACATTTCATAATTTGTAAATTGAAATTATTAACATTAGTCTGGTTTTCACATCTATTGGCACTCCGAACGATAATTATAGACACTTTTATACAATCCAATCCATTGTAATTAATCAAACATATAATGGGCTGCACAAGCTCAATATAAAATATCAATATAACACGTAGACAGGCCGCTAGACTATACGTCACGAGCATGTCGAGGTCATCGGTGACGCGAACCCATAATTAACGTTTTTCCGTTGCCGAAATCGCTCAACGCGGCTAAAGACAACCACTTTCAAAAACGCAATACAAGTCAATCGTAAAATCTTCGCTATGTGTGATATTTATTTGATCACGAAGAATATTCTAGAATATTCATTTTCCTATAAAAATGTTTATTACAACATATATGTTACTTTTCACGTTTTGGAGTCCTATTGAAAGATAAGCTGGATTAAATTATTATAGGGAATGTTCAACATTTTTTTTAATTGTTTCCTTCATTTGTTAATTTATATTTTGAAAATAATATGAAAGCTGAAAATTTAAAACGAAATAAATATTACTAAATGAAATTAATGTAATCGAATTTAAATATAAATTTCGTCGGTACTTTAATTTCCAAAAGTCACTTTCATTTTTTAATATACATCCAAATGCTTAAGTTTATAAGTATCTCGTGATTTACATCTATACATTATTTATTTATATATCCTTTGTCGATACAGGGCAAGCGATGTCGTTACTAGTTCCCGACACCTCGTACTCATCTTCGGAAGGCGAGGACGATTTCTACGACGCTGACGATGAACCCGTCGGTACTGCTCAACCTGGACCAAGGTTAGTGCTTCTCTAAATTAAACTAGTGGTAGAGCTACGCTGCAGCTGTTACTGGTTTCAGCATGAATGTGTCGGCTCGCCCGGCGCTTGGGGTAGTACCACCCGACACACAGACGTGAAGTAACAGTGCGCCCGCACTGTTGCGTTTCCTGTAGGTGGTAGAGCTATGCTGAAGCTATTACTGGTTTCAGCATGAATGTGTCGGCTCGCCCGACACGCGGGGTAGTACCACCCGACACACAGACGTGAGTCGACGTGAAGTAACAGTGTGCCCGCACTGTTGCGTTTCCTGTAGGTGGTAGAGCTACGCTGCAGCTGTTACTGGTTTCAGCATGAATGTGTCGGCTCGCCCGACGCGCGGGGTAGTACCACCCGACACACAGACGTGAGTCGACGTGAAGTAACAGTGCGCCCGCACTGTTGCGTTTCCTGTAGGTGGTAGAGCTACGCTGAAGCTATTACTGGTTTCAGCATGAATGTGTCGGCTCGCCCGACGCGCGGGGTAGTACCACCCGACACACAGACGTGAGTCGACGTGAAGTAACAGTGCGCCCGCACTGTTGCGTTTCCTGTAGGTGGTAGAGCTACGCTGCAGCTGTTACTGGTTTCAGCATGAATGTGTCGGCTCGCCCGGCGCTTGGGGTAGTACCACCCGACACACAGACGTGAAGTAACAGTGCGCCCGCACTGTTGCGTTTCCTGTAGGTGGTAGAGCTATGCTGAAGCTATTACTGGTTTCAGCATGAATGTGTCGGCTCGCCCGACGCGCGGGGTAGTACCACCCGACACACAGACGTGAGTCGACGTGAAGTAACAGTGCGCCCGCACTGTTGCGTTTCCTGTAGGTGGTAGAGCTATGCTGAAGCTATTACTGGTTTCAGCATGAATGTGTCGGCTCGCCCGACGCGCGGGGTACTACCACCCGACACACAGACGTGAGTCGACGTGAAGTAACAGTGCGCCCGCACTGTTGCGTTTCCTGTAGGTGGTAGAGCTACGCTGAAGCTATTACTGGTTTCAGCATGAATGGGTCGGCTCGCCCGACGCCCGGGGTAGTACCACCTTCGCACAGAAAACCTACGTGAAGTAACAGTGCTTGCACTGTTGCGTTTCGTTCGGCCAGTGAGAGCGCCGGTGGACCACATATATTAAAAGGACGGCAGCGCACTTGCGACTCCCCTGGTGTCGCTAGTGTCTATGGACGGTGGTGATCACTTACCATCAGGTGACCCACCTGTTCGTTTGCCCTCTATAATATAAAAAAAAACTGTCGATAAGAAATATCGACAGTGTTAAATATCGATAAAAATCTTACTAAATCGTGTTCCAACTTTGGAAGGCAATCTTCTTTATTGAAAACTTGTCTGCTTTGGTGTCCTTATAAATAATAGTCTTGACGTTCATAAGCGCCTTCTTAGGGCCTAAATTCAATAAAGTATTTTTCGATTTGAATGATTATTGTAATTATTAAAGTGAGTTTCGTCTGTCAATTACACACTATTACGCTTTAACTACAGATACTGACAATGATATAAGGAAAATTTCATCTAGACAAGAAGTATTTCCAATGGAGAGATTAAATCGAAAAAAAAAAGTTACGCGAGTGAACCCGGGAACAAAAACTAGTAAACAATATTACCGTTAAGTTTTTTCGAGATCTGTTTAATGGTTTTTACGTGAAAAAGTAATAAACACCACTTCATCCTCATGAACTTTCTGTACTATAATTTTAATAGGATCTGATATTTCTTAACTCTCCGTTGTCACTACAGTTTGTATCTACATACTATCACATGACGCGTCACGACTTGCAATTATTGATGTTATGCCAATGTTGTATTATTATATTTTTCTTAATTAAAAACTCATGACTGGTTCGGTGGAATCGAATCGACGTCCTAAACGCTTCTACACAGCCATGATCGCCTTACAAGTATTTCTTACTGTAACACTGACTGTATAGTTATCAAACAAAGCTGTTTGAACATGTTATGAGTCCGGCGCCAGATAAAAATGACAAAAAACATTTGTACTTTTTTTTTTGAGTTATACTTCTTTTGGCGCGTTAGTGAAAAATGATGAGAGTAAATTTTTACGATGCGCGCGCACACCGTCACGAAAAACCGACACCATGAAGTTAGCTATAGTCAACATTTTATTCAAAAAAGTATGTATGTATTAAATATACCTTTTTTCTATTGTTAGTATCGTTTTTTCTATAAAGGTAGAATAAGGTGAAAGATGCAATTTTTGAAAAGATTTTTATCTTGTTACGCCAAAGAAATATAACTTCTAACGCGTGTACATACATAAGTACACACACACACACACACTTTTTTTTCATAATATTTGATTATACAAATATTGTTGGTAGCCGCCAGATTTGTTCACAAACAATGCTTTGATCTGTGCCCAAAAACGAAAAAAGCGTCGCCTGCAGTTGTACACGTTTCACGCATCAGCTACTGAACAGATTTCTATCTATTTCTATTACATTTACTTCTTAGACATCCCAATGTATAAAATAAAATAAAATATTATATACGGAGAGTTACCCTCAAATCTATTAATCCACTTCAAATAGTTTATGATATAAAGAAGCAATTATAACACGAATTATGACAATAAATTAACATTCGCCATCATATATCATTTAAAATTACACACACACACACACACACACACACACACACATACGAGTATATTAATGTATGAATATATATTTTATCACCACTGATATAAAACACGTGTTGTAGATTCATATATGTATATTTGTATAAACTACCTTGAATATAGTTATCAGTTCTCAAATAACAGTTGACAGGCAATTACGAACGAACTTCATGGTGTCGTCGTTCGTACATAAATAATATATATATGTTTATTTGAGTGTGTGTTTTAATTTAAAATATATATATATATATATATTGATGAATGATAATTTATTGTAAGTATTCATGATAAAAGTATTTTTATATTATAAAAAATAAGAAGTTGGCTTATAGATTTGAGGTTAAGTGTCGGTATGTATTCCTTTTATTTGTTTACATTATACATTACTAGCTGCCCGCTCCGGCTTCGCACGGGTATAAAATATATAGCCTATGTCATTCACTGAAGAAATGATTAAAATCGATCCAGTAGTTTTGATTTATTCATTACTGCCCGTGGCCCGCACGCGTTGAATTTGGAGTAACCTCAAAAATAACAGTATTTCTCCACGATTTTATTTATGTTACTATACATATAAACCTTCCTGTTCAATCACTCTATCTATTAAAACCAAAACCGCATCAAAATCCGTTGTGTAGTTTTAAAGATTCAAGCATACATAGGGATATAGGGACAGAGAAAGCGACTTTGTTTTAACTATGTAGTGATTAAACTAAAAAAGTACACACAATCGTTTTTCAACGATCTATCTTTTTGTATATGAAATACATTTTTAAGATAATAAAGAACGCTAATGAATTCGCGGGTATCGTATAGTTTTTAATAGAAGAATAAATAAAATAAAAAAAAAAAACAAATTGTTCCATACATGATATACTAACATCGTAATTTATAAATAACCGGATTACCATTCACAGTTTGTTCAATTGGATTTTCAAATGGGGCAAATAAACCCATGATAAGTAAATGCGTAGTTGAGAAATACAATTCCTTCACCGATTACCGGGTTACTTTTAGTGTTGCCATACGTATCATAATACCCTAAAAAATAAAATTAGTAACATAATACCTAAATTTTCAATGCATTGAGGAGACATTAATAATGAGAATAAAATATATGATTCTTGCGAAAATTTAATAGATTGAGTATGTAATTTGTATTATACTTAGTAATTCCTTCATCTACATCGGCGTTCATTAGATCAATTAGGACATGAGCTAAGACGTTAGTTAATAATAGATTTTAATCTGATACCGAAACCATTGAAGCATCAATTGAATAAAAACTATATATCACATTCAAGTAGCGTTTCGTCCCGTATTCGGTCGGTAACAAATATATCACGTGTCCTTTTACTCCATGAGAGGACGAGACCGAGTCGGTTACATGTGTTTGCGGCGTAGAGAAAATTAGCATTGAGATGTATTTAATAAATATTTGAACGCAACTCTGTTGGAATTTTATGTTTTAGTATACACGAACTAATAATTAAAAAGTTAAATAAGCTGTCCTGCCTGAGAAATTTGAAACATCGAAATGTATTGCTATTGAAAGTGAATTCACGTAAATGAAATATAGTAATAAAATAAAAATAATACTATGCCGGCTTTTAAATTAGTAAAGCTGTTACGTACATAATCGTCATCAATGTCATGCATACAGCAAGTTACTTTATATGATGACTGTTACAACTAAACCAGATGTAAGTCACACGATAAAAGTCTCCTGAAAATTAATAAAAGGTCATTTTAATTATTCGTAATTAGCTGATAGCGTATATATAATATCGAATACTTGAAGTTAATATTTTAATACGTACGATAAACGGATAGATGGCGTCTAATACAAATCTAACGTTCATGTTAGTACCTCTGATACAGTGTCACCTTTAATCACGATATTAGATGCTTCACATCAAACAGCAACTGCATCATCAGGGATACTGTTACTTTGGCGGCTATGTAGAGCATATAGCATATTTCAGTCCGTTTTTTAAAATACCTATATCATAACTCTGGGGGAACACCTTAGCGGATAACCCATTCAACAACACTAGCGTATGTATAATAAAGGTTCTGGAGAACCTTACGGCTGTCGATATTTTGCTAGGTTTTAGAGTGTGTAGATGAGCAACCAGCCAGCGTTAGCTCATATATTTGTGTGTATCAAAAAGTTCTGCAGAACATTATCTATTGTACATGTGATAAAGTACACACAGAGATCCAATGTTTCTGCGAAATTCTAATTTTTTAATTAGGGATCGTCAACGATGACAATATTTGACGATAACAATGAAGGCTTACTTTTCTCTTAATTATTTATTATTCAATTCCAATATTTATTTAATTTGTAAAATATCCACAACGTCGACTTTTAAAATATTTTCTACTGATACTGTGGAATCCCGAAAAAAATCGATGAACACAATTATTCAAGCGATCTGGGAATTCTGAAATAGTTGGCAACACCGTCACAGAAAAAGATCGATGTGCATTACAGCTTTTAGGTCAGAGGCCACTCGCCAGTCCTGAAATAATCGGACGATGAACTGTTAATCCTAGATATTGCTAATATTAGCCGTGTTTTGTGCGGAAATATCAATATGAACTTTTTATGTTATACTCGTACTTGAATTTTTACCTTCAAATATTATACATTTTTGAAGTGAAACTTCTTTTGGGAGAGTTTGAAATTCTTATCGGCAACCTTTTTATGTGACGAAAAGCGGTAGGGGTAAACACAGTTTCGGATAGAATGTAAAAAACATCGGTTCTCGTCCGATCATTGAAATTAAGCAACGCGGTCAATACTTGGATAGGTGATCGGCCGGGGGGAACACAGCGCAACGTTGGCTTTCTGTTGTATTTTTTTTATTAAAATCTTTTCCCTTTAATACCAAATTTTCATTTCTATCGTGTATCTTTATTTTAACCGTGTAAGGTTTCCTCTGCTCGGCATCTCATCTGACTTACAAGACGATGTGGTCTGAGATGGTAAACACGCAGAGAGTGATGATCGGCTCTCAATTGCAACTGCCGGAACGCACCTATACGGTTGCATGGTAACTGATTTTCAACTTTAACGTGGCAGCTAGTCAGGCAAGCTTAAAGAAAAACCTCATCACCATATTGTGATGTCATCACGATGTTACATCCTTCAGTGAAACCTTTATTACCCTAGTCCTTTTAGGACTTTAACCCACATTTATCTTCGTTTAAAAAAAAAAACGAATAAGATTTATAAAAGCGGTAAATGAATGACCCGGTTACACAGAGCAACACAATCATATTTATCGGTTCCTGATGTTGGATTTTTATAACACCGCAACATAAAAATACCGGCCACTCGAGATCGTGATTACGTTCAGTTCATAAATCCTTTGTAAACAACAGTGTTGGAGTAAGTCTATAGTAGATTTTTTTATATTATATTTTTTTTTTTTGGCTGTTTATTGAAGTCACAATATCAAATATATTATGTAACTATAACATTAACAGAGTAATGCACTCAAAAGAAAAAAAATTAAGCCGCGTATAAACCAAATAAAGGATTGCTAATGTACAGCACAAACGATGAAGTGTACAGACACCGGTATTTCTAGCAGGATTCTGCACCAGCTCATATTGCATGAAGCACACAAAAATTGCTAACCGCCTGTGAAATTGATTTGAAGACTAGCCCTCTTCAGATTTAAACCGTCTGGATTACAAGATATGACAACATGTAGAGGAGAAAATCTGTATTAAAAGCCTCATCAGATTTTGGAGTATCTCCGAGAATCTCTGGTTAAAGAAGCGGAAGAAGCTATGCGAATGCGGTGCGTGCTGCGATCGATAACTAACCGCGTCAATTAAAAGCAATGCATTCAAAATGGAGGAGGGCATTTTGAATAATGTAAACAAAATAATATATTACACATTTAATTACATTTCATTTCATATTTAATTTATGAACAACATTTTAATAATTTACACTTTAAAAAAAATACAGTCAAATTGATAACCTCCTCCTTTTTTGAAGTCGATTAAAGAAAGACTTCAAAATAAGAATTAACCAAATATGTGCAGTCGTTCTGAACTGATATTATTATACACTCTGCAATATATTTATTTTCCTTTTTAATTCTGTAGAATATTATTTATGCACAAAAAGAAACATAAATTTGATACTTTTGATAATATAAAGTAACATATTATATATGTATAGTATAGTAAATTTATATTACATAGATATGTATCACAAAAATTGAAAAAAATAATAATGGACGGACATGACTACAGATTTCTTAATATACGAGTAGATAACATACAAGTCAATTTAACATTTCGCTTTTGTGTATATATGTATAACTATACTTTGTAATGTTTAATATCTATATATTATAATATTAATATTGTATAGTCTATATATTGTATATTATTGTATTACATATTTATATATGCATGTTACTGTGTATGTGCTGCTAATTAAATACCCCCTATTCCACTCCATGGAACATATCCATACAAAGGTTGCCTGGAAGATATTGCTATTAGTAATAAGGTTGTCCTTTGTACTAATCACATAATTATAATGTTTATTTGTAATGGTGTACAATAAAAATTAAATAAATAAAATAAAAATACAAGTGGTACAATTATCAAAAGTTTGAAGTACATTAAAAAATGACTTGGATGGTGTACGAAAAACATATAATACACTTTTTAATCGTATATTATCTGTACTACACCCGTAATTGTAACAAATCCATTACCGATGTACACAACCCCCTTTTTTCAAACCCAAATGCCGAATGAAAAAGTAATAATGCACTTTTTAATAATACATTATCCGTAACACGCCCGTAGTTTTATCAAATCTATTACCGATTTACACAACTCCCTGTTTTCAAACCCAGATTGCGAATGGAAAAGAAATAATGCACTTTTTAAGAATACATTATCTGCACTACACACGTAATTGTATCAAATCCATTACCGATTAACTCGACCCCCTTTTTTCAAACCCAGATGCCGAATGAAAAAGAAATAATGCACTTTTTAATCATACATTATCTGTTCTACACCCGTTATTGTATCAAATCCGAGATGCCAAATGAAAAAACAAAAATAATCCACTTTTTAATAATAAATTATCTGTACAACACCCGTAATTGTATCAAATCCATTACCGATTAATTCGACCCCCTTTTTTCAAACCCAGATGCCGAATGAAAAAGAAATAATGCACTTTTTAATCATACATTATCTGTACTACACCCGTTATTGTATCAAATCCGAGATGCCAAATGAAAAAAAAAATAATCCACTTATTAATAATAAATTATCTGTACAACACCCGTAATTGTATTAAATCCATTACCGATGTACACAATCCCCTTTTTTCAAACCCAGATGCCGAATGGAAAAAAAATAATGCACTTTTTAATCATACATTATCTGTACTACATACGTAATTGTATTAAATCCATTACCGATTGACTCAATCCCCTTTTTTCAAACCTATAATTTATATTTAAATATGTTTATTTATAAACGCACTCGATCGTACTCAGCGCGCCATTTGTCCGTCGTAGATTCGGTAGCGTTGCGCGGATGATGCGCTGACACGGACGGTGTGCTTCGCCCGGTACAGATCGAAATATAAAAACAGATAGGACACTTTATGCGATAAGAGGGTGCGTAGATGCATACACTGAAACGTTGTTATTGGTTTAGATATTGTAAAGTAATTCTTACTTGTGGTATAGTTTCAGGCTTTAATTAATTTTGGATATATATTTTGTAATTATCTGTGATTATATTTTCTTTGCGATTTAAAACAAATTATATAAATATCTGTTAGTAAGTTCAAGTACCACACAAACGGGTTTTACTGTCTAAATGCTATTGTAGGGTGGTTCAATATGTGAACGATGGTGTTGTCCGGAAATAACGCTACTCTCTATACTTTCGCTATCGTATAACTATGTTTGTAGATATTGGTATGATGAAAAGATCTATTTTCTTGCCGGTTCTTCACGATTAATGGGTTTTTTTCCGACCCGGTGGTAGTTTTGACGTCCACAAGCTCCTTTTCAGATCTTGATTTGTATAAAGTATTTTTGATTTCGAACTGTGCCGTCAGCTCCGTACACGTTAGTTACTATTTTTTACAAACGCTATTTGTTTAAATCAATTGTTGAGTTATAAGAACATTAATAAAATCATTGCTATATAAAATATGCAATTTATATGAATGAATGGTATAGTATTAATTTTCTCCGCGTTTAAATATTTACATTACGATTTGCTAGATGGTATAGAATTTAATACACTGCAGCATCAGATAATATGCAATCGAAAAGCGTAAGAAACTTCTGTATGTAATTATACTTAGGTATGGCAACCTTCATGATGATTATGCAAACGATTATGGCATTTATTAATGTCTGGTATAAATACCAGCAATACTCTTTTCATATAAGCCGTAACTTTAATACATTCGGAACGTGTTGTAACTACTATTCATTGAAATCATTAAGTATGGCAACCTTCATGGTGATTATGCAAACGATTATGACATTTATTAATGTCTGACATAAATACCAGTAATACTTTTTGCATATAAAGCCGGAACTTTAATACATTCGGAACGTAATGTAACTAGTATTAAATGAAATCACCTTAATATTAATTAATGCAAAAACCTATAGAGGCACAACATTATATCCTCGCACATAACATATTGTATTTATTTTCTTGCGAAATTATAGTTTTAACAAATGACAACAATCGTTTTAAGTTTTATTTCAAAATCGAAATGCCTGTCTGTCGTACATATTACAACTCTATGATGATCCCGCGCGCTCGCACTTCAGTGCACGACGGTACGCGCCCTGCGGCGCACCTACTCTGTGCTGCCGCTGTAGCGTAGATCGATAGCTTCGTCATCCGATAATAAAACTGCAATCGTCATACATTGTTGACGTTTTCCAACTACGTGCGTGTTATAAAATACGACAAAATAACGTACGTGACGCGATGTTATCTGCGGTTTTGAATGTTTTTTCTTTTTTCCTTAGAATTTATCCGCAGTGCATGAGAGTCCAGGCGTTGTGTTTTGTTTTTGCTCGCGATCTATATGTTTACGTTTTGTTTTTTTTTTCGGATTGTATTAAATTTGTAGGCAATTATTTATTTATCAGGCTCGATATTATTTTTTTTTTCCAATATGTGTTTGCATGTAAACGTCTATGGTAACATTTAACATGGAAAATCCTGCGGTACCTACGAATTGTATTGTTATATATTTAAGGAGCTAAATAATCGGAGCATTAATTATAGTGCCTGGGCAATATTAATAATAAGTAGTTGAATCGATGTGAGCATTTATTCTACTTATTTGAAATTCATTTTGGATATGTTGCCTACATTATTTTCAGTTTGGAGGTTTTATGTCTCTTAGAACTAGAATCTGTAAAATGTGAATGGTCTACAGTTAACTTGTTTCTAATTAAATGATTAATATTTCAGTTGAAATAAGTATTAATTACGTAGGCCACATTTGGACTTTTCGTTTTTCTTACTAGCCGGGTTATATAAACAGTGTTCTGATTAATCATTTAATCTATAACATATACAGGCATGTACTGTAATTTCGACAATTGTTTTCGATTACGTATTAATTTGTTAAGAAATCACGTATTTTAGGTTTTTTTTTTTTTTTGAAAAAACAGTAGATCTTCCTGTACGTTTTGTCCGTGTTTGCCACGTGAAAGCCCGACGATATTTGACAACATATCTTTACTAACTGATTTCAACCCGAATCATTTGGCATTAAAAAAAATATGACAATCGAATCCAAAAAAATAAGTAGGGTCGCGAAGGATCTAGAAAAAAATCTCCGTCGAATGATCCTAGTCCTATGCCGATGCGGTCAGAAGTTTTGACGTCAAAGGAACTGTATTTTCATTCTATATCATCACTACATAGTATGTATGCTTAAATCTTTAAAACTACGCAACGGATTTTGACGCGGTTTCTTTTAATAGATAGAGTGATCGAAGAGGAAGGTTTATATGTATAATAACATAAATTAAATAGTGGAGAAGTACTGTTATTTTTGAGATTACACCAAATTGAACGCGTGCGGGCCACGGGCAGTAATGAATAAATCAAAACTACTGGATCGATTTTAATCACTTTTTCAGTGAATGACATAGGCTATATATATTTTATACCCGTGCGAAGCCGGTATGGGCCGCTAGTATTTATTAGAGTGTACAAAAAATCAATCTTCTTCAAAGAATCATGAAATGTTGTCAAAAAAAAAACTAAAACAAAGACACTGTCAAGATCTGAACCTTTAATATTAATGTTTTGAAGCCGCGAGTCGAATTTTTTCTCATTTCGCATATAATTGTGAAAGGATTTTTTTTTATTACTTTGTAATTTTTTAACTCAAGTCTCGGTTTATCGTTCTGAAAAAACACCAAATTGCATTCTGATAGGAAATTGAATGCCTACAAAATAGGTTTCTTATGATTTTGTAATAAATCTACTCCTGTAAAAGTTATTCAAGGTTATAAAGTTAAAGATTCGATGAATTTTGAAAATTTTCTTATATGTATATTATAAGAAAAGAATCTATATAGATTCCGGTGTGCGTATGTTCTCTTAAAAAGCTTGACCGGTTGTGCTGTTACTTTTTTTTTTACTTATTATTTAGCTTTGATTGGACGCGGTAGTAAACGGCGTTGTCGTTAAAATTTACATTTTTGGACATATATTTTGTTCACATAGAAGAACATTCTATAATCGCGATTTATATGACCTCTGAACGTTTCTAAATATATAAATATACATATATATATTAATATAATCTATTTCGTTTCTGAATTTAAATGAACCTATGGCAAATTATGTTTAATATTGACTGTCGGACTCTTTGAATGGAATGCATATCTAATTAGCTGTTCGCCCCGGCTTCGCACTCGTGTACAACCATAGAAAATGAGAACATAATACCAATATTCCTTTTACAATACCATCATGTATTGTAATAAAATGGGTACAGAATAACTGAACCCAGTGGCGGATTTGCCCTAAGGCCCAGGAGGCCCGGGCCTAGGGCGGCCAATCGTGACATAAAATTCGCTGATGATAACAAGAAATAACTCAAAGTACGTAAATATTCTAAAGGCTCGCGCACATTATGGTGGGGTGGCTGATAGTTACTACATGGCCTGGGGCCTAGGGCGGCCAAGACTGCCACTGAGTGAACCTCAATCTGTCAATATCTTTGAAGATCTTCTGTCTCACTCACTCGCTATGTATATGAAGATTTGTTAACCTAATTTTGACACAATTTCGTAAGGTTATTTTATAATCCTTTATTCTGTTATATATATATATATATATAGAGATAAATAATTATAGATAACCTAGAGTCAACGGTTGGTACTCTCTGTCACTCCATATAAGGTTTAATTTCCCAAAAAGCCTAAAATACCAATGTCTACATCCCAAACATTTCATCATCCCTCTATACATTTCACGTCCATTGTCTGCCCTTTAGAACGAGATCAAAACTCTTCAGTCTGTATCCCTGCGTCCGATAAGGAACCATGTGCTTAAATTTAATGTTTTTATAGCTTTAGTAATTTCTGTTCCACGGTAAATATGTATTTTTATACGCTTTTTATTAGTTTCACCTGTATGTATGAATGTAACGGAACCTTTGAATGTGATTTTGCACTCGTCGAAGACCCATGACAATGCAATAATTCGATCAAAATATCCGAATATCCTGATTAGATTCTCCAAGATTCATAAATTTATTTTCGAATGAGAGTAAGAGAGATAGAGCTAGTGCGCGAACTACGCATGCGATAGAAATCTTTTAATATGTTTTCGAAATCAAGATGCAACTGTTAACACATCAGGTACATATTAAAGACAGTTGTTTTAAAGCAAATCGAACTAAATAGCGAAAAATAAATTATCGTTTAAAAAAAAACTAACTAAAAAACACACTTTTAGAGATAATCAAACTAAAAAGTAAAAAAATCATTCTTAGCGTAAGAATATAATTACCGATGAGTAAATTATTGTCACTATTATAAAAGCATGGGGTGTCTTTTAGTTTTTAAATAAAGATAGTAGAATTAATTCGATTGAAACAGATAGTACCCATGGAATAGCAAAACCATTTTCATTAGAACGAAGTTGCAGTCACCAGCTAGTAATCGACAATTATTGTTATACATTCCTCAGTTACACTACTAATAGAGAAAGTTTATATCGACTTGCGTCATTGCTTGGGAACCTTCTATTGTACAAAACACGGGTTCTGTTCCTAAGTTTTCATTATTCTCTCTCTGTGTTTATAAAATTCTGCATGTCTGTATGTTTCTTTCCTCTGTTGTGTATATGTTTATATTCTGTCTCATTTGTGCTGAACTCAACTGTGAGTCACATATTGAAATAAATGTTCAGTTTGTGATTAGACGTCTTATCCTTATCACTACATATTGTGAAACAAAATCGTCCGCCGCGTCTGTCTGTCTGTCTGTCTGGATGTTCGCGTTAAACTCAAAAACGATTGAACCGACTTTGACGAGAAATTTTACTTCAGATAGAAGACTCTTCAGAATATTATTTAGGTTATATATCGATACGCTTTTCCATTGGGGTTAAGTAATTATGTGAAAATTGTCGTTGCCATTTGGCATAAAGATAGCATAAAGGACGTAGGTAAAGCTAATTGATAATAAAATTTGGAAAGGGCCATACGCACAAAAACAACATAGACACTATTATTACATTTTCTAAGGCTTCACTTGTAGGTGTGATCAAGTTTTCTGGTATCAGAATTTTGTTTTTTTTTTCTCTCTAGAACATGTATTTGCGAAGGGAAGTCACTCCGCGTAGAGTTTAAAATAAAACAATTGAATCATACTGAAAATATACCGCGAACAAAATTGGAGTTATAAGAGTTGTTTCTCCGAAATATTTATTATATATACTGCGGAGTTTGAAAACGTGTCACGACTCACGTGCATCGGTTTTTACGTGCATAATTTTTTAAACGTGTCATTAATTCGCTTAGTATATAAATTGCTTTTAAACAGGAGAATTTGAATTGTTTATTAAATCGCTCTCTGTGTATACTAAATTTTAATATATAGTATTATATATTTTAATAATTAAGAAAAAGTGTTTAAACAATTTCGAGTCTTATGAACAGTATTTTTAATAATAACGTTTATAAAAATAGTTTAACGTCATGTAAATTAATAATAATTCACGAGAATTGAGTGCCTCAAAAATGTGATAAAAATATTCCTGAACTGACAACATTATTATGTGCATAATAATTAAATAAACGTGTACCTATCATTATTAAAAATGATTGGTTTCGTTTGAACTAATAACTGTGATAAATAATAGTGAAGTAAATTAGTGCATGATGTTAAGGGCTTTGACTTCCAGGAGGTGGTCTTTGAGACGTGACAGCGAGAGGTGAGGAAAACCGTTTTTTTTTTTTGAGTCTGATATATTTGCTAACGATTTCCAAACAATTCCACTGTCCCCTCGATAATTAATGAATTCGGTAAAAAGTTTGAGAACAAATGATATTCGCAAACCAGTAATTTACCGTTCAGTAAATTGATTATTATTATTAATTTTGATTATATTAAGTATATGTACGTACGGTGTTATTTTTTTTGTGTTTATTTACCCCTAGATTTTGCTCGAGGTTTCGCTTGCGTTAGTATCCTATATGTTCTTTACCTTAACGCTGATAACGTGTATGTTTCTCATAAGAGACGGTTCAATAGTTAAGGCGTGAAAGCGTAACAAACATACATACCGCATCCGCATTTATATAATATTATGTTAAAATAAAAATTATGTTTTTGTATACTTATTTCTCATTTATGAAATTTTATTAAGCTCTGTTTAGAAATAAATGCATGTTTCATTTTTATTAATTATTTACTGTACCGATACTTAAAATACAAGTTGCAAAGATGCAAACATCTATTAAGGATTATGTAGCTTAATACTAGTTTGTTGTAGGATATGCCACAGAAATGTATGTTTTCTACGCACTTCTTCTATACAATTCAATAGTCCGAATGAAGGGGCTGATGGGACCGTGTAAATAGGTCCCACCAGGAAGGGATGCGGTGAAAATAACAAGATATAAAAATGCGTGAAAAGGAAGAGCGAGAGCGAAGAGCGGTAGGTGATCTTGCCTATAAATAAATATAAAAACAAAGACCCCAAATAAAAAGCGTGCACTAACCTGCAAACTCAGCACCTCGTACGGAAGCAGCGGCGTCTCTGGACTCTCACTCTCAAGAAGAGTGGGAGCGTATTTAATGAAAGCGTTTTGACGTCCACTGCGTATTATAGTGTCAGTTCTTCGGAGAATAATTTTCTCCAATATATCTTGCGTGACCAAAGCGAAAAAATATATATATATATATAAGCGGTATGATAGCTGCGGTGTCAATAATTTGTTATAATTTTTAATTGTGACATATTCCAAAAATTTCTTCTTTTTTAGTCGAAATGAAAGCGGTGTTATTTACAAAAGAGTCTGCATGCTCCGTACTCGATCAATGAGATGCAGGTCAGAAACACATCTCATTATCTGGAGCGCAGCTATTATATTTATTTATAAGGGCGATCCATGCTCCCCGCGTTGAAAGTTCAAAGAACTTTCAAAAGAATTATGAAGGTATGAGAGGAAGATTGATAAGAGAGAAAAAAGAAGAAGAAAATATATATCTAAATGAAGTAACATATTAAAGCGGTTATTACATTATGTTCGTAATAATTTATTGATTCGGTAGCGGAAATAATTTGACGATTGAGCGTTTAAAACAACCAAATTTCGTCTTTACCGTCGCTACTCTGACTATACCATCATCACCGGGATGAACAGCGATTATTACACCTATGGGCCAAGTTAAAGGTGGAGAACCTTCCTGTTCTACAAGCACGACAGTACCTTCTTTGACAGGTTTATCTGGAGTCGCCCACTTTTGCCTTCTTTGTAACGTATGCAAATACTCCAGGTGCCATTTTTTCCAGAAAGATTGAACCATATTATCTAACAACTGTTTGCGATGTGTAAGAGTGATGTGTTGGTCAGATAAGCTAGCAGCAGGTAAATATTGTAATGGCGTTGACATTAAAAAGTGTGCGGGTGTGATAACTTCGGGGTGTGGGTCAGAAGATACCACGTTTAAAGGTCGAGAGTTTAATATACATTCTATCTGTACTAATACAGTTACCAATTCTTCATATGAAAGTAGTTGATTACCGATGACACGGTATAAATGCGTTTTTAAACATTTTATGTTAGATTCCCACATCGCTCCGAAATGTGGAGAACGTGGAGGAATCATTTTCCACTCTATGCGACGTGTTTTCAATTCAGATGATATTGCTAATTCAAATGGAGATGACATAAGGAAACTATATAGCTCATCAAGTTTCGCTTTTGCTCCGACGAAATTCGTACCATTATCTGAATATAAGTATGATACTGGACCTCGTCGTGAGATAAATCTCTTAAAAGCTGTCAAAAAGGTGTCAGTAGTTAAATCAGAAACTAACTCGATATGAATAGCCTTGGTGACTAAACATATAAATAAGCAGATATATGCTTTTTGAGCATGTTGACCTCTACGTCGTGTAAGCGTAATGCGAATAGGACCGGCATAATCAACACCAGTATGTACAAAAGCCTTTGCCTCGGAGACACGGTACACAGGAAGATCAGCCATTTGGGGTGTCGGATGCGAAGGGTTGACTCTAAAACATCTATTACATTTTCGGACCTGAGACCTAATAACAGTCCGCGCGTCTAATATCCAGTATCTTTGGCGTAAAATAGACATCAGGAGACTAGGTCCCGTGTGGCAATTTATAGCGTGATAATGTTGAATAATTAAATCTACGACATGGTCATGTTTCGGTAAAAGGGCTGGATATTTGGCATCAAATGGAAGTTTCGATTTAGAAAGTCTTCCGCCAATTCTTAAAATACCCTCACCATCTAAAAAAACTGCCAGATTCTGTAGTTTCTTAGATGGCAATTTACTACATTTAATTAAATGTATGTCCTGTTTAAAATACTGAAACTGGACAGAGCGAATAATAAATCGCTCAGCAATTATTAAACCTGCAATAGACTTAAGATTACTATCGTCTATTTTTCGAATAAAGCGAAGGATATAAACTACAGTAGATAGAAGTTTATCCCACGAGGAAAAACGCTGAGACAACTGGCATAACAAAGGCGGTTCCGACTGAGTAGTCACCGTCAAAACATTAGTTTTATATTCAGGGAGCTCCTCATAGCTTGCAGTAGAAAAAGGTGTAATCGGCCAATATTCGGGTGTACTACATAACCAAGAGGGGCCGTTCCACCATAATTTATGAGAAATTAATTGTGCTGGCAGCATACCACGAGAAAGACAATCACTAGGATTCTCAGAGCCAGCAATGTGGTAGAAGTGCTCTGATGTTAGATTTTCTTGACATTGAGCGGCACGATTACTCACAAAAACTGACCAGCGGTGCGGTGATGAATGTATCCAAGATAACGCGATCATGGAATCCGAAAATGCATAAATTTCTGCAATTGGTATACGAGCAGCGTATGTATCGCGAACCGTTCGAATTAATTTGGACATAAGAACGGCTGCACATAATTCTAACCGAGCAAGCGTAGTAACTTTGGTAGGCGAGACCTTTGATTTAGCACACAGTAGACGTACTTTAACGTTTGAGTGATAAGTGGAGTGTATATATATCACACTCCCATAGCCATTCATACTGGCATCACAGAACGCAACAAGTCGCACAACACAATCAAGATTAACACCTATATGGCGTGGTATTTGAAGAGAATCCAGTAAAGGAAATTGTTGCGCTAGAGTAACAAAACATCTTACAATATGGTCAGGTGCTTGTTCGTCCCAGCCTATTTTACTTAGCCATAATTGTTTGATGAGCAATTTAGCGTACAAAATTATGGGAGCGACCAAACCAAGTACATCAAATAAACGAGCTACTATGGAGAGTATATTTCGCTTGGTACATTTTATATTGATTTGGATAGATTTGAAGAAGAAAATGTCTCTAGAAGGTTCCCATGACAAACCCAGAACCTTTGAAGGATTGACTGTTGAGTCAAACTCAAGAGTCTTTCGATGTGAGTCGGGAAGACTACTCATTAATGTCTGTGAGTTACTAGACCATTTTACTAAATCAAATGCGCCAGCCTTAAATAAAGTGATTAAATCTTGCGAAAGACGCTTGGCAATAGTCTCATCATTTACAGATAAGACAAGATCATCCATATAAAGGTATGAAGATGCAATTTCGGCAGCTTCAGGATAATGCGGAGTCATGTCAATAGATAATTGTCGAATAGTCCGCATAGCTAAATAAGGACTTGATTTAAGTCCGAATGGAACGCGGTTAAATTGAAAGGAGCGTACTGACTCGTTTTTATTAAAACGAAATAAGATGCGCAAATATTTACGCTGTTCAGTAGGTACACCGATTCGAAGATACATCTGTTTAATATCAGCATTCATGGCTACAGGAAATAAACGAAAACCTAACAACAGCAAGAACAAATCTGCTTGCAAATTAGGACCAACATGTAGAATATCATTTAAGGAAAGTCCAGTATGTGTTTTTGCGCTTGCATCAAGCACTATGCGCGGCATCGGTTTCTCTGGTCGCACGACTGCGTGGTGCGGTATATAATACCCGTTATTATTAATTTCTAATTCATCAACTTCGCTTAAGTAACCATTATCAATATAATCTTGTATGACCTTATTATAACTTTCTCTTAACGTGGGTTGATGATGAAACTTCTTTTCTAAAGCAACAAATCGACGATGAGCCACGGTACGTGAGTCACCAAGTTCAAGTGGGTCTTTACAAAACGGCAAAGAAACGATATAACGCCCTTCTTCATCACGAGCCACTGATGAAATATAAATATTCTCACAATCAGTCTCCTCCGGAGATAATCGGCGCAACTGAGGTAACTCCTCTAGTTCCCAAAATTTATGAACTAAATCATTTAATGCTAATGCGGTAAAAGTAGGCATACTTTTCGAAATTACGTCAACATGCGGGTAATCACCTACTAGAACAAAACCAAACGCGGTTTCTATTGCAGGTGGAGCACGTGACTCGGATTTAATCCCATTTCCCCAATATATATATGGGAAGAGTTGTGCACCTAACACTAAATCAATAGGCCCCGGTATGTTCCAGCATGAATCTGCAAGCGGCAATCCTTGTAGATGAGCAAAATTGCAGTCACAATCTATTAACTGGGACGGTAATTGATCAGTTATGCGGTCAACAACAAGAGCGTGAATAGTGAATTTTTGTTCTAGATGTACACGAGATTCAATATCCAGATATACATACCCTTTAATCGGTTGAGAAGACAATCCTATACCGTTGACAAAAGAATTATTTAATGGTATAACTGATAAATTAAGTACCCGGCAGCAGTCAATAGTTATCAAATTATGCTGCGAGCCAATATCTAGTAAGCACCGAACCACTGTTTTACATCCAGCACTATCTTTAGATTGAGCATAGACTTGCGCTGTCGCTAACAAAATTGCAGCATTAGAGTTCGCTGTAGCAGAAAGTGCCATTGAATGGTTATTCTGAGGCGGAGCCGCAGGCGTAGGGTGCACTGAAAAATCACAAGATGGCAGTGAAGAAGGTTGTGTTGGTGAAATAACGGGTAGTGTTGAAGGATTGCAGTGCCCAGAAGATTTATCGCGGTTAGTTTTTTTACAAGTTAATGAATGCATATTTGTGAAATTATCTCTATCAAAATGTAGAAGGCTGTGATGACGTTTGTTGCACATTTCGCAAACAGACAACGATTTACATTTCGATAAGGTATGTGATGTACTTAAACAATTAATACATCCATGTTTATACTTAATGAAATTAAATCGTTCTTTAGCAAGTAAATCCCTATATTTCGTGCAGCGATAAAGGTGAACATGGTTACTATTATTACAGTAAGCACAACATGGCGGGGGAGTACGCTTTCTAGTAGCAGCGGGAACAACAGCTGAAGCAGGTTCAGAAGTGTTCGAAATGAATGCATTGTCACTTGCGAGGAAGGCATTGTAACTATTATGTGTGCGCGGTTTGTGTAATTTTGTAAGTGTTTTATTCGGACCACTATTTGCATTGAAGTGCGAGTGAACTGTGTTAGAACGTTCCAAAATCTTAACTTGATCTCGAATAAAATTTATCAAATGTTCCGTAGTTGGTATTTCGATATTACGAACTGACATTTCAAATGATTGAGCAGTTTGCATGTCTATTTTTCTCAATGCGGAATGCATTAACATGAAGTCTGTCAAATCCGGAATGTCTAGTAATTTAAGAGCAGACACGGATGACGCAAAATTCTCTATAATATGATCTAAACTTTTTGGTGTTGGTGAACAATTTTTCATATCTAAAATATTATTCAAATAATACGTACCTAACGCACGTTTATCTTGATACTTTTTTACTAAATTATCCCAAATTATTTGATATGTATCACCGTTAGGCAATATTCCAGCGGTTACCTTTAAAGCATCATGTGTTAATTTTCCTATGAGGTATTGTACCCTCTGCGAGTCTGACAACTGCTCGTTGCCATGTATATTAATTTTAAAAGATTCGTAAAAAACAGGCCAATTCTCCATCTTTCCATCAAAACTCGGTAAATCAATAGGCGGTAATTTTATTATAAATTTAGCGGATTCATGACTGTCGGTCCGCGACGGTAAAACCGTAGAGCAATTATTTAATATCTTATTGCGGACACGTTTTACACGAATATACAAATCGTCAAAAGATTCCAAACTCGAATAGTTGGCATTCCAATCTGGATTCAAAGATAATTTTGTATCGTTAATTTGATCTATAATAGTTTCAAATTTAAGTTGCAAATCGTCGATGGTCTCAGACTCGGTCAGGAAATTTTCGTTGGAGCGGGAATCGAAAGATGTTATATTAGTTGATAAATTATAAATGCGGTTAATGCGAGAAAAAAGCATTTCCTTTTTCTGTTCTAGCTTAGCTAGAGAGAATTGCGCATTTGGTTGCGACATTTTAAAGTATAATGACGCGAGATATAAAGAAAAAGGAGCGTGAGAATGCGGAAAAAAAAGGAACAAAACTTATGTATGCGGTGATATGAACGTGGATAAAATCCGGCTTACGAAGGACCAATAAAGGGGCTGATGGGACCGTGTAAATAGGTCCCACCAGGAAGGGATGCGGTGAAGAATAAAAGTATGTAAAAAAATGCGAAAGGAACAGAGAACGTAAAGCGAAGAGCGGTAGGTGATCTTGCCTATAAATAAATATAAAAACAAAGACCCCAAATAAAAAGCGTGCACTAACCTGCAAACTCAGCACCTCGTACGGAAGCAGCGGCGTCTCTGGACTCTCACTCTCAAGAAGAGTGGGAGCGTATTTAATGAAAGCGTTTTGACGTCCACTGCGTATTATAGTCTCAGTTCTTCGGAGAATAATTTTCTCCAATATATCTTGCGTGACCAAAGCGAAAATATATATATATATATATAAGCGGTATGATAGCTGCGGTGTCAATAATTTGTTATAATTTTTAATTGTGACATATTCCAAAAATTTCTTCTTTTTTAGTCGAAATGAAAGCGGTGTTATTTACAAAAGAGTCTGCATGCTCCGTACTCGATCAATGAGATGCAGGTCAGAAACACATCTCATTATCTGGAGCGCAGCTATTATATTTATTTATAAGGGCGATCCACCGAACAATCTAATAATCCGACATCACCTGGTTTTAAATAGTGCCGAATCCTTGAGACTCTACCGTATTATTTAAAATTTTCTGACAATTACAATAAATAGAATTGAGTTTTGCAGTACTCTCGTACTGTATAGTATCTAAGGACATGTCATTCTTATTCATCAGGCCAACAGCGTACTCGTATAGTCGATTTGAAAAAAAAAAAATGGTATGTTAGATGATTGTTGATGGTTACAGTCCATTATTTTTGGATACACACTGAAACTATAAAAGCAAATATAACTCTGCCTAATTGTTTGTTTGTTACATTTTCATGACAAAATCTTTGAACCGGTTACTATGAAATTTGGGATAGAAGTGGCCTAGGATATGAAGGAAGATATAGGAGACCTTTTTGTACCGAAGAATACGCTATCAAAAGCATAGCGAAATACTAGCTGTATCAATCATTACAGTATGTAATGTCGTTTTTTAGAACGAATAAAAAAAATATTCAATGTAATTCGAAGCGAGCGCAATCGCTGATATAAGTTATCTGTTTATAGTATAACTAAATAATAATATATAAATAAATAAGCCGGAAACTTTTTTCGGTACGGTGTTAATATGACACATACATATATTATGTATACGAGACGTTTTCCACAAAGGAAAGCGTCAAGGTACTCGTGACTATGTCGCGAATTCCCTCCGAGCTGACTTTGCATAAAAACCTACATTTTTATACGTCGGCGACGATGCCCCAGGGCTCGGTACAAGGGCTCTCTCGTCCCTTTCTTTACCTGTGAGATCTGTTGACGGTTTTGTTTGATACTTAAATTATGTCAGCCAGGAGCCGAGGGACATGACTCGAAGTTTGAGAATCTCTTGAGATGTAATTAACAAGTTTCGCTTGTAATAAGAACGTGATATATTAAAAGAAAGTTATTACGCTAAATTAACGCTTTTAATTGGATAATATAAAGGTTTTTAGTAGATAAGTATTGGGTAAACGTTGCTTTGTTCGCTCTTGCAAAACAGCAATGAACCTGCTACTATTTATTTCCAGTTATCAATTATTCGTACGTTTTTTTATTGACTGCATCATAACGAAAGTTTATCTCCATTTGATGAGTAGAATAACAAAATTTCATAGGCATGTACGTCAAACAAAACTATAGACACGCTCTAGAAGGTTCTATTCATTGTTCGTCCATACTAATTACCGAATCTTACTGATTTACTGATAGATACTAGATTTATCAGAAGATTATCTATACTACATATTGTTTAAGAGTTTTTATAGAGGTTTGGAACTAGTGTCAGAATTAGAATTAAAAAAAAATAATGAAAATAATTCACAATTAATCCAGATAAAGGGTATGGTTTCCATGAAACTTGTCTCACAAGTATGAAGTCACCTACTAGAGCACCTACTAGGGCACTACTAGGACACCTACTAGAATAAAAATAAAACAAATGAGCAAAACATTCTAAGGTCGAACGTTATATAGAGACCATTGCAGTAGTAGAACCTCTCTGCATTTCTCTGGACAACCTAACAATAGTTTGAATGTGAGAAAACGGATATAATGTTACACTGTCTGTAACAAAATAACTCTGGCTTATTGAATGGGTTACTACGCGTCGGGGGGCCTGTCGCGGTCGCCGCAGTCCTTTGTTCCAGAATGTTCTCGTACATTCGAACCTGTTTTATGTAAACGAGTATTGTTGTAGAGTTCGCGCTCGAACGCACCCGGCTGTAACCATTCCGTCATCATAACGGTCTCGGTATACTATGCGGCGCTTGCTCCCAATAAATCCATCTAGTTTGATCAATAAAATGTAAGAATTATTTGCATTTTTACCGGTGGTTGTATAAAATAAAGCTTTAATCTGTTTTGAGCATAAATGTTGAAGTCGACGCGATGATAGCTTAATAGTAGCGTGTTCATACAAAGAGCCCGAGTTTATAGTGAAAAAATATATACGTTAGACCATTTTCTGAATTAAAATTCAGTCATTAAGCACCTCAACGTTTGTTCCGGCAGCTGTATTCATAAGTCAGTTCCTTTAGGTTTTTTTTTACATAGGGAATTCCATTATGGATACGCACTCCACTGGGATGCTAAGGGTGCAGCGACTCTCGCAGATTAAATCCCACGGTGTTCTTCACACACCTTTTGGCCGGGGAGGGGTGGACTGCCTATGCATTCTATTCCGTCGACCCGGCAGATATTGGCCCCTCAACAGGTTCATCCATCATGCGGTTTGAGGAGCCGAAAATGAAAGCTTTCTTATGAAACGGTAGGAGGCGCTTGGGGTACGAATGCTAAACTGCCAGGGCGAAAGCCATGCCCTAGTCCGATGCCCATTGGCCCTACGTACGGCGACCGGAGGTCGTCAGTTCTCCGACACTGTCCCTTTGGTCACTTAACGACTGATGAAATTTTAGTCAAAAACTTAACTTTTAAAATATTATGTAATGCCCGCAACTTCACCTTGGTTATTTATTATCTTAACAATATATTTTATATGTAGAGGAAAAAAACTAAGCAACATACCGCTTGCCCCACTTGTCCACGGCAAGAAAACAAACATCGATGAACGCGTAGTGCTTATAAAAATTGTAGTTTCTTAAACTAACTTTATATTAAATGAAGATATTGTTTTTGTTTAGATGAAAACCTATTGTCTAAGTCAGGGCTGTCCAAACCACGGCCCGCGGCATGAATTATTGCGGCCCGCAGAATCTTTTTTATCTTCTTTGTTTAAATACATTAAATGAGTAAATTATTTTTCTTGCGACGAAATTCAAATGTTTTGGATATGTATTCGATTATGCCGCACACAACACTATTCACTCGAGAACTCGGGGAATTCCCCGAACGTATAATAGGTACACCCGACACCGCGCGTTGTTCATTTATTGGGCTTTAAAAGACAAATTAATGAAAAAGTAGATAATAAAATAATGATACTTAGTATACTTGTATTTTATTTTTATAAATATTTTGCGGCCCCCAATGTATTGAGTCATTTTTGTTGGCCCTGGGTCCCATGTAGTTTGGACAGCCCTGGTCTAAGTAATAAAACTAAAAAAAAATGGTCCAAAGCTATGATTGTATTTGTGATGTGCGCACAACGGCAGATCCCTCATTTTATTTATATATAATATAAGATATAGAAAACCTGATAATCTCTTATGCAACAAACCTGGTAAAAAGAAGGAAAATCGCACCCGAATTACCAGAAGACGCTCTGTTGAATTAAAGCTGCTATATATCGACTAGAAAGAGCCGAAAGTTGTCGCTCCACGACAGAATTAAATGGAGATCACTTTTGTGACTTCTATGTCCCTAATGAGATACTAGAGTAAATACATCACCGTCATAAAACGTGTTGTTGCTTGGCAAAGTTCTGGTAAAATGGTAATTGTATATAAGCCTAAGAAGAATCATTCTGTTTCCCTTTTTGCGGCTGATGTTTCATCCGAAAACTTTAAAGTTATTATTTAGGCTATTTTATTACTGTTTTTAGTTGACAAGGAAAAAATATTTTAACCGTATACATATTAATTAGAATGTATGATAACGTACTCATTATTATAATAAACTCTTGTAATTCGATTGGCCGCTCAAGTTTCGGTGAATAGGGTACTTAAAATTAGAGATTTGATTATGTACGTTACAGTCGAAACATAATGACGACTTTGTCGTCCGTTGTCATTTTGGCTTGTAATTATTGTAGTAATTATCTTTACAGTGGTTGTTCGCGGAGCTCGAATTTAATATAATTCCGCTTATTACTAAACAACAAACAATTGACCATATATACTCGGCTATATTAAAAATAGATAAGATAACTATGTCATACTTTTTTTACTCAGGCTTAATTTTTCCGCCCTCGGCCCCCGACACCTCGCCCTGCGCCCCGCGGCCTCATCAAGTTATTACTTCTTTTGAGCTTACTGTATATTCTAACCTACATTTTCTGTGGTGATTGTCCCGCTGTTGTGTAGCTTTACTTTATAGATAACATATAACCTTTCTCCGGTAATCGATATATGTAAAAGTACAACGACTGAGTGACGGTCATATCAATTCACAGCCAAAATTACTAAAATTCGCATTTTACACTGTAGGTGCATAGCTTTTCGTAAATTCAACCCCTAGTATGGTAAAAGTGGAGATGAAAGTTTATATGAGGATTTGTCATTTTTCCGTTCATCAGTCAATGTTTCTTAAAAAGTAAAGAGTCTTGCGTAAAAATCGCTTGTGAAGATGCAGGAAATTGCTGGTATACTACGAAGTTCAAATCTGACCGTTAATTCTAAAGCTTGCGCATTCAGACAAATAGTCCATAGAATTTTATGACATTAGTATCAAAATGTTTAAAAGTAATCTCAAATTACACTGACACGTGAAACCATTTTAGCTAGGTCCATCGCGTGGAGATTACGACATGATACCGTCAATAACGATTAATTACACTGCTATTTTTGTTGTTGTAATTTGTCTGTCATTTTCTGTCTCGATGTGTATGTTCAGAATTGTCATATTTTGTAGTATATTGTATCGAAGTAAAAGTACGTTGTAATATTGGAAAAGATGGGAAAGTAAGTAAGTCTTCTTTTTGTCATATTTTGATTCTAGACGAATTTAATGGGTAAATATTAATACTTGAAGCCTACAGACAACTCTGAGTACAATTTTCATTACTTTATATATTAATAATATGTAATATACAAAATGATAATAAACTTTTTTTAGTTCCTTAATGATTCGCCTAAATTGAACCCTAGAAAAGTTAAAGCTACGACTTTTGTTTTTTCCGAACTGACCTACACTGTTAGCCTGGCAAGGCCGTTACAGTTCCACCGGACTACTTAAAGCTACGACTCCCACAGTAGAACCCATACTCTGTTTCGCGGATGATTCTAGAAACATACAGTTAACGGTGCTAAAATACAACCAGATTCTGAACAGTCATTTGGCAATCACACAAATAAAGGTCCTGTGTTGGATTCGACCTCACAACGCACAGCGAAACGATCGCTTAAATCACAGCGCCAATTTTGCAGTTATGCTTTTTTTTGTTCAGATGACAATATTAATAGTTTCAAAAACTATATAGTACCCGGCACTTGAATTGGCATTTCGGGGAGAAGATCGAAATAGTCAGTTTAGTTCGGTTTCATATAGTGTTATCTTTTTCTATAGCAGTCATTGCGCTACGCGATAGAGAGGACGCTTTACAAAACCGAGGAAAGCCGATCTTAGCCGAACGCGTCACTAACCTGCCCGACGCGCGATGTGCCAATTGAAACGCCGGGTACTGTACATGGTTAGACCCTGTATCTGTAACACAGACAGATATATTATAATCATATTTCGATTACAATAATGTTTTAGCTGAGTGTCTCTCAAACCGCTGCTAACGTTGACTAACAGTAGTGTGCGTACTTGACTTTATTATTATTTTCTATAAAAAAAAAACAGGCGTGGGTTACACACTCCATGTCTGTTGGAGGCAACTGTATATTGAATAATGTTATAAACGCTTATACTCGTTATGTTACTGTTTAGCTCGGTTAAAAAAAAAAAACTTGGCAACCGACTTGGATTAGGCTAGATGTTATGTAAATTCAAGGAGCAATGCTAGGATCACTGTTTATCAAGTTGTATATTATCTCATTTCTATGTATGTTACATGAGACAAGGACATACGATATATGTTTATATAAAATTAAAGCCTAAATTTAAGTCAGACTTTTTGGGGAATCAGTTTTCCCTTAAATCTAGAATAGTGTGGACCATATAATCTATTAAGCGACATTATCTTATGTTTATAATTTTAATTTAGTTCTTACCCCCTATCGTGTTACCGCTATTGTGTTAACTCTGTCAAATGATGCCATTACTGTATATCGCAAATTGAGGGGATTGAAATGCATAAACAGTTCCCCCTCCCCGGCCGAAATGAGTGCAAAGAACACCATGGAGTTTTAGTCCGTGGGAATGTGACATAACCCACCCATGGCTGCCCGACGGGGTGGGAGCATACGTAATGAATTTTCCCATGTAGTAAAAAAAAAATTGGCAAGTGTAACGAATTGTAGCCTAGATAATAGTTAGAAAAGTCGTCGGTACGCTATTAAAAGGCTCGTAAAATATAACAACAGGAACGCAAGGCACTATGATTAAAAACTGAATTTACAACCAAGAAATTTCAAATAGGAACAGACATTCGAGTTCTATTAATATAGTATTTAAGTTGGAACCCTTGTTATACCTCGTCGGCTCACGCATATTGATATATAGAATGGCATAATCATTGCTAATTTGTTTTTGCAGAGAACTAACTAGTACTGATTCCCCGTTCTAATTTAATATCGCTTTTATTGTTTATGGACTTCCGAGTTTGATTGCAATCTCTCCTATAACTTGACAATCTGGTCTAAGATGTTGGGATAATGCTAAGCTTTACATGGATACTGGTTCTCATGTATAGTTACCCTAATACACCTACTTATTGATGCTTGGTGGCTTTCAAAGTGAGACTGGTAAAACCACATGCTATGGTATCATCACGATGTTTCCCTTCACCGAAAGTTCAGACTTAGGATAAATCAGGGTTCGCAACTTACGTCCGTTTAAGTTTTTTAACCAAATACGCGATCATCGTTAGTTGAAAACCTAAGATCTACGTTTTAACACGTTCAAACATATCCCCTATGGTCGCTGTAAATAACTAACAGTACAAAGCTGCTCCAGATGTTAGCAATTTCCGTGCGAATCAATATTCTTGACAGTGACCTCCAACGAAGGCGCAAATGACGTTTTCCCACAATCTTCATTGTTTCGTATTTATAACCGGTTACTATGGAGAGTTTTCGTACTGGGCACAGTTTATTATATTAAGTTATAGGATAGAGTTAGCGACTTCAATTGATTGGGTTAATGGTCTTTTAAGAATTTTCCAAGGAGTTCTTGTGATCATAGCTTTTCTCTTTTACTGCTTTAACTATCAATCCTTCTTATGAAAGGTTATTACTGCCATTATTATATGGGTAAATGTTGGATCCTTTTGAGTTAACGATTTCAGTTGATTGGGTGATGGCCTTTGTGGGAATTTCCCAAGGAGTTTACCTTTCATCTCAGATTTCACGTTCCATGTTATTATTTCTAATTAACTTCCTTTGTGCGCAGTAACGTAAGTATAACACCTAAAATGCCCCCATTTTACGCAGCATAGGGTAAAATAGCCATGATTGAACAAGACAAATAATGAAAACCATCACCTTAGAACTTTTAGTATAGGGTTATTTTCTATCGAATATTTTAGACGGGAATAGCTCGATGCAATAAAAAGATTGGGCAAATGATATGGGATATATCGGGAAATGACTACGCCCCCCTCCCCCCATACTTTGATTTTTTTTTTTTATTGCACTAAGACAAAATAGTGTATATTTGTACCTGGTTGCAAGCTTAGTGTAATCCATGCCGGCCTCTAATCACTCTGCAACTGTGTATAATAATACTGCCTAGTCATGAAACGCGACAAACTAAAAAGAGAGTCATTCTGATAGGTCCAACACCCACCCTCACGTAATAAAAAATTGTTACTCCTGGAGATTCGTTTCACACATCCTACACATGCTATGGTTTTAATGGAATCTCCCGAAATTGTAGCGGTCTGCCGTTGTGCGTGCATCACTCAAAAACTACTGGAGAGTTTTCGATCAAAGTTGGTATTATTTCTGACACACTCGGTACTTATCTAAAAACCGATTTTCATAAGCACTGTGTTTTTATAACTTCAGATATGTGAGTTTTCTTGACGTACAGAAGTGGGGCAAACGGTTGATTCTTGTATACATAAAATTTATTGTTAAGAAATTTAACGATGCTGTTTAAGTGGCAAATATCGGCTAATTATGATATAGTTTTATTTAAAGGTGATTAAAATACTTTAACATTGAAAATGTTTGTTAACGAAGGCGGATTAAAACTATATTTTGAAACGTTGTTGTACATTGCTAGCACACAATCGTATATGTTTATTTATTCATATTAATAATTCATCAGTTGAGTCTGTATTTATTTTGTGTATCGAGAATAATATTCGAGTAATCTTGGAAAATTGTACCTTAAACGCTGGGAATTAGGCGTAGTCGTTAGGGGTATGTACCGGACTGGGTCCGCGACCTACATATAACCCTGCAATATCTAACGGGATCCTTCATATTATTTCTTTATTAGTTTGCCGCGTTAGTGATTTTAAAGCCTAATTGGGCACTAGGCTAGTAATTTAGTCGAGTGATGACGATGATTGCTCCGACCAATTTCGGTCATGGTGACAAGCGATCAGATGCGCAAGATATATAAACGTGCGCTACAGGCTATTATAGAGTCGATCTATATGTGAACGATGGTGATGTCTGGAATTGACTCCTCTCTGTGCGTCCACTAAAACGATTGTAACGTATAAGGTATTTTAAATATATAATTGTATGTTAAAAAGATAAACCCGATCGAGTTTCTTGCCGGTTCTTCTCGATGATTGGGATGTTTTCCGAACCGGTGGTAGTTTCGACGTTCATAAGCGCCTTCTTAGGGCCTAAATTGAATAAAGTATTTTTGATTTTGATTTGGCACAAGTTTACGCGCAAGACACAGGTGCACATTCTCATCCTTGTTCTTCTGGACCCAGTGGAACGCGGACCGTTACGACCGTATAAAGACTCAGACCAGATGGTACAGTATCACTTTGAGATACTTACAAGGGGTCAGTACTATCTCACACTCCCTTAATCGTCTTTTACGATACCCACGGGGAAAATACGGGCTTATTATATTCTACTCTGCCGGCACCACACCGATAGTCGAGTACGGTGTAATTTAAAATATTAACTGCTGCCAATAAATCATTCGCACTACAGTCGAGTACAGTTAGTACATTAGCAGATGAACGAATAAAGCAGTGGCGCGTGGTGGGAGGCGCTACTTTTTTTTTGTATATATATTATAGGTTAGCATTTGACCACAATCTCATCTGATTTTAAATCATGATGTAGTCTAAGTTGGTAGTCACACTAAACCTAGAGGGAGACTAGCTCTCAAGTGCAGCTGCCGGGACACACCAACAGGTGCTTGGCGACAGATTTTCAACTTAAGGGCGGTAGCTAGCCAGGCGAACTTAGAAAAAGCCCTACCACCGTGCTATGGTTTCATCACGATATTTTCCTTAACCAAAAGCTGCGACTCAGTTGCTTGGTTTCGGACCTACGTCCTTCGACGCTGTGTCCGAACACACTACCAACTGAGCCATCATCGCTTCAAAGCTTCAAACCTACAATTTGAGTAATATTAATTAAGCTCCTAAGAGTCATAGCGTGATGATATATAGCCTATAACCTACCGCGATAAACAAACTACAGACTGCAAAAAGACTTTGCAACATCCGACTGGTAGTGATATAGAGTAGCGTTTTAAAAAAAAACAACAAAATATAAACAATCTCTTTTCAGTATAGAAAATATGCAAACGAATTCGTAGTAATAAGTTAATTTAACATAATATATACAGTACATTCTAACAATATATGTACAATGATAATTTGTTCGAAAACAAAGCAAATTTTAATTCATGAAAACTTTTAATTTACCTACTATATTAAAAATTATTTTTATAATTATGCCAATCACCGGCCGAGTCACGGCACTGACTCTGCAAATATCTCTCTACTTCAACATTAATGTGTCTGTATTAAAGTTTATTTTCGACGAGCATAATAACAATAGCCTAATTAAAATCATCTCTCTTTGTTGGTACAATAGAACATACGCAATTCTTCTGTAGGCAATGTTTCTTTACCCCTATTAGGAATAGTCCAAATATTAAGTGTAGAAGGTGACTGAAACAAATCGTCACGTAAGTAAAAAACGTTATGCCTCGTCACGTTACTTTATCTCTTTCTTTCCATTGTATATATCTGTGCGTCTGTGAGCATTGAAATTAAAACAGACGAGGGTCGCGCATTTACTGTTTTAATTAATAATTTTTTTTTTTTTAATAAATTATAACTTTCCTAAAATATTAAATGAAACATTTTGATTTGGTTCCTCTCTTTACGTTATTTCCATTGAAAATATATTAGAAACAAGACAGAGTGGACGTAACGCTTTTTCCTTACATGACGAAAATATACAAATATAAACAATCTAAATCTCCATTCCAAATTACATCCGGAATTGAAGATATAAGGAATTCTGTTCCTAACGATAACGCTCTGAGGACACATATTTTTCTCTTATTCAATTTTGTACTATAACTAGCTTGTGGCCACAACTCCGCTCTAGTGAAAATCGTTTTGTTGTTTTATGGGAAATATGTGTTTTATCTGGTTTAATTGTGGGCTATATTTATTTTTAATTAGAATTGTATCAGTTCCACCTAACCCATGTAACCCTATTGTTTGTTTTAAACTGTTTCTAACTTTTATAATTAATTACTTCGTAGCTCCTATGGAAAAGCCTCTGTAAATTAACGCGGGTAAAGCAGTAAATTTTTGTTACTATCTTAGAATATGTTTATTTATTTAGAGTTGAATCATTTTTTTTTTCAATTTTTTTGTTCTACAATTCAAACAATAAATTAAAAAAAAATGATGGTTTTATGAAACCACGATGGAAGTGAAACATTTTTCGGATTACTATCCGAAAAACTGAGCACAATATTTATTTCAATCATTGAATCTTTTTGAATTGAGCCATCGGCATTGCCATATTGGCCTCGGTTACTCAGACGAACGCCTTTCACTTTATCCCTACTCCGTGGTCGACTGTAATGTGACATGCGATAGATGGACGATAAATTTTTCTGTGTTTCAAATTGCCAATACGGCGTGGCCCGGCATGGTGATTATTACTATAGGTACGTACCTTCCTTTGGGAAGAGGCCTATGTGATGATGTCAGCAATCTTAACCTTAAAATTTAATCAAGAACACTGGCGTAGGCATTTTGACAATGGAATATCTTTTAGTACACCGTGTGTAAAAGGGTTTACAAGATCCCACGATGCCATATATAGACTTGTTAATACGATTGCTTAAATTAAGAAGAAAATTAACAGAGTTTACAAATTCGAGTCACGGGAGTTGTAACGTATTTGAGAGACCTCATCATTCGGTCAATGCCAGGTTGAGGGCCGCGGTATTGATTATCCGATGAATTGACACTCACCGTGCGCCGCTCTCGTGTCGCTCAGTAGCGCTCCTCGTAACTTATTGTTGTTGTTGTTTTTCTAATCTTCTAGATTATTAATGCTATTATCGAGTATGTAATAATATTACAAAAGAGTCTTGTGATAATTTAAATGTTGTAACAAGATGGTGGCCTCCTTGTTAGAACTTTCGAGATAAGTTTTTCTGGCATCTCAGAAGCCATGCTATTGTTATTTCTCGTCCATCATTATGCTTATACACAATTACTGAACTGTATTACGTAAAATACCCCAAATATTACAAAGTATAGAGCCAATTAACACAAGATTATGAATAAAATATTAAACATGAGAGAGACTAAAATCCCGCCAAAAATTCAATGTAGTAACTTAAATGTAAAATAGTACTACGCCATCTCCTTTATTTCATATTTCGCAAGAGCCAAACGATAGCAGGAATCGTTAAATATATCAACTTTAAGGTAGCAATTTCAGATTATATATCAATACACACAAATAAAATTGGTTTGTCTTTGGCTTGTCCGGGATAATCTCTGTAAATTCTGAACCGATATTAAAAAGACTTGTACAAGCAAATAGAGTACTTTTCAGAGGATTATATAAGTTACTAGCAATCTCCCACAGCTTCGCACAATTATTCTGTGAAGTAATCATTTTCGAATCTTGATTTTATAATTAAAATAAGCCCGCTCCATCTTCGCACGAGTTTAAAATATATAGCTTACGTCATTCACTGAAAAAATGATTAAAATCGATCCAGTAGTTTTGATTTATTCATTACTGTCCATCGGCCGCACACATTATTTTGATAAATCTCGTAGGGTTCAGCCTGCGTTTGTTGCAATGTAAGCGGAAAAAATATAATTATTTACGACATCACATTAGAAACCTCAAAAATAACAGTATTTCTCCACTATTTAATGGATGTTATTATACATATAAACCTTCCTCTTTAATCACTCTATCTATTAAAAAAAAGCCGTATCAAAATCCGTTGCGTAGTTTTAAATATTTAAGCACACATAAGGATATAGGGACAGAGAAAGCGACTTTGTTTTATACTATGTAGTGGTGGGTACTTAAAAGAATTGCTAACTGACTGAAGGAAACATGTCGGGTTTTTCATACGAACTTTCACCCACTTTTTTAGCACCTTAGAATTTGAATTTCCAAAAATCCTTCCTTAGTGCTCGCCTACAATATGAAAGTAAACCGGTTGCAAATTTTCAAAGACCTAGCCCAGTGGCTTGGGCTGTGCGTTGATATGTCGGTTAGTTAGTCAGTTAAATATATAAAAAGACTAAAAACTAATAATAAACATTTTCACAGATTACTAAAAACTGGTGAAAGAAGTGTAAGTGTCAAATAATATAGAATAAGTATCAAAAAATAAAAGACAGTCAACAATTAATCCAGATACGACCATTTTGACGACGATGGAGTCGCGAGTACCAGTTAGTTACCTTGAACTCGGTAACCTTGTACAGTTTAGGAACGAAAGATTTCGCCTAGACCTAAATCATTATCGTTTACATGTTAGCATTGAGTTGGTTGTTGGTTTACGTACAATATGAGATATTCCAACTCGTTCCGGGCCTGTGTGAAGGTCAACGGCTAATATTAATGTAAAAATATATATATATATTTCGAATCATGATTTAGAAATTCGTTTTCCAAGAATGCGTACGTTCAATAGGCTTCTATAATTTATGTTGTTATTTACGTGTTAACTAAAAAACGTTGGGTTATTATTAGTATTTTAACGCTTCCGTTGTGAGTGAATGGGTACCATTTGTGTTTGCCCTGTATACCGTATGTTATAATTAAACCGATTTTCCTTGATTGTTTGCTTTCGTTACACTCGTATCTATTTCGAAAGTGTTTTAGCCCACCGTGGAGGATCTCGTGAGTCCTATATATGAATAACCTTGTATAGGACTATGGTCCTATTCAAGGTTGGAGTGCAGTGTTCATTTAAAATCGTTTGAACAGCGTGACTTTTTGTTACTTGGATTGCATAAAGCTCTTGAAAGGCCCATTTTCTACTATATCTACTTTCAGCACTGTTTCAGTACAATGTCGAGGATCTCATGAGTCCTATCTATGACTGACCGTATGTAGAATCACAGTCCTATTCGAGGTTAGATTCATACTATAGACCCCAGTGACGGTTGAAAATAGGAATTGTACCTAGTGACTTCGGTTATTTCGGATGTATAACGTGTGTTTAACGTATATTTATTTGGTTTCCAACCAATTCAGTTTTTTCCTTCAGTGTAAACTTTACGGACTAATTATTCTTCGCAGTACAAATATGTGTTTTTTTTTTGTTGTACTTGATTTACCGATTGCGTCTCTGGTGTACCTTTTATCTTTATCTGAAATTATATTTGCTTTGTCAGTATTTTTATCATAGTTTACTATATATCTTATTCGTATTGTTATAACTTGATGAGATCATGATTTGTATACACGAAATAATTTGACAGCATCATATGCTTACTGTTTCTTTAGTACTAGAGATAAATCGTCATCTATTGCCGACTAGATAAGTGCGTATGGTATAGCTATTAAGAGTATCAATCTATATGTACATAAATGGATAATAAAAATACAGCTCCTTTGAGGCGTAATCTAAGTCAAAACTATTGAACATATCTAGAAGAACTATGGACATAGGTCCCTGGTAAGGTAGGCGTCAAAATAGCCGTGCTCACTAAGCGGCTTGAGAACGTATTATGGTTGAACACGAGGATACGTGTCAGCCTAACTGTGTTTGATATGGTACCCAACAAATATGGTATAAAGCTGGAATGTATCCTAAGCTCGTAAGGACCAAAAATGTATGTGAACGATAAAAGGTGTAAGAAGGACTTCATTCACTTACCGAATCGTCCCCTGGTGCCTCGAAGTTGATGGCCACTGGATCGTTCACGTACAGATTGTCTTGCGGCGGGAGATACGTTGATGGCTTCACAATAAAACAAAGCGAGTTATGTATATCGATTGACCCGTTGCCAATTTTTTTAACGCTCATCCATGCAAGGGTTTTTGTATATCCCTCGGAAACAGTACTTCTTTCTGGATGAAATGTACCGAATGTGTTTATCCAATACAATGTAATTAAGGCTTGAAAGCGGAACAAACAAACAAGACTTCTTTCACCATTACAATATTCGTAAGGATTATAAACTAAATAAATATATTTTTTTATTATAAATTATCATGATATCAGTAAGAGAACAATTTGTATTCGTGTATGGTTAAAACACACGAATCGTGTCTGGCGAATCACTGTATATTATTTAGCACGTTATATTAAATCATATTTAGCTAGGCCCAGTTTCGTTAATGGAACTTTAAGGTCAAGGTCATTTGGGAGCCTCGTCCGATAAAATAATTTAGGCAAATTCTCATGTCTAGACTATGTGCTAATTTTTAAAAAGTAATACCACATGATTATTTAGCCGATAGGTTGACATCAATGGTGTCGCTTTAGTACCAACTACCCGGAGCCAAACTCTAATCAATTCAATTTTGTCAAATCTTCCCGACCCTTATTTAAGTACTAGCTGTTGCTCGCAGCTCTGCATGCGTTTTTTTATAACTGTAAATTACTTTTTATAAGATCAGCTATCTGTCAGTGACAGTACCATGAAAATAGGTCCAATCGTTTTGGAGATAGTACTACAGACGAAGCCACGGATGACAGCTAGTCTAAAATAAAGTAGCCTATGTCACCCGCTGTAATTTTAACTACCCGTCAGTGAAGTTTCTGTCAAAATCGGTCCAGCCGTTTCGGAGATTACCCGGAACATACAGATAGACAGACAGACAGACGAAAATTTAAAAAATTGTATTTCTGTTATCAGTATCGTGTATACGTTCATATCCAATCAGTAAAAAGTCGTTATTTTGATATTACAAACAGACACTCCAATTTTATTTATACGTATAGATTTACATCCAAGAGACTTCAAAAATTGCAGATGTAAAGAAAGTAGTTTCCAGTAAGAATAAATAAATAAGCGTCTCGGCTTATAGTTTCTGTTTTTATTATCTATACTAGATAGACTACTATTTCCTAAAAAGGTGTTCCTAAAAGCTATATTATCTCTGTGCGCTAAATACTGCTATAGTCTACATTGTATTAATTTATAAGGTTTTATGAAGTTATGCATGCGATGTCGCAAGCGGTTGTTAAATGTTCTATAAACTCGCGTTTGACCATAACCTTTGAACATTTCATACATGACTACCATTTTTATATTTAATGGAAAGTAATTTCTCATATGATAATTACGTATTTGTTATTTTCTGTAATTAATTAGTTTGTTATATATTGGATTGGGAGGGAATTTACCCGAGAATCTCTCCTGTATATAACCTTTTTTTTTTTTCATATTTTTATTGACCAACTAATTGGAAAACAAGAAAAGTCAATCGTATGTTTTGATAATACACTTAACAATGTAACATGTTTTAACTTATCGCCTGTGAAATAGCGGTTGTGAAAAAATAATTTCACTGTTATACAATTATGTAAATAATATAAAATATCATTTCCATGCCTAATCCAAATCTAAACCAAGTCTTTAATGGTTAGTATTATAGTATATCAATGTAGAAATTATGAGAGTGTATATATATATACACTGTAATTATGAATACACATTTACAGGAAATTGTTGTGCAAATGTGTAGGATATCTATTCGCTTCGTACTCGCGAACTATTCGAAACGGTGAGCGTGTATTCAATTTATTATTACAAGGATAAATTTTTTTTTTTCGACCATGAAGCATACTATTTCTTGAATATCCTTATTGTTTATGTATTTAGAATTACCCAGTTTTATTTGAATACCTAGGTATTCATTGGTCGTGTAATTTTTTTTACCGTTTTTTATATTTCTATAATCTTTTTACTGTAATTTATACATAAATCACCATTATGGCATTTAACAATTTTTGGTTGCGACATTCCAGAATAATCCATTTTCTTTTTAACCCACTTCAAAAAGGAGACGGTTCTCAATTCGTTTGTATTTTTGTTTTCGTGCTTATTTACTCAGAACATTTATAAATCGATTTAGAATTTTGTTTTTTTTTTTTTTTTATTTAAGTGGTAAACTTTCAAGCGAGTCACATTTTAATTTCAAAGGTATTGGACCTTGGATTTCCAGATCAAGGAGCTGGTCAGAATCAAATAGGATATATATTATAGTAATTGAAATATTTTTTAGGTTATATTTATTTTATGAAATCCAAAACTGCGTAGGTACCTAGCTAAGATCGAAGGCATACTGATGCGTTTTTAGAGTAGATTGTATATGGACGAATTCTATTTTTGTTCAAAATTTCTATAATCCACATTGACAAATTTATTTGGAAAAAAAAATTGTCAATGAAAATAAATAGTGGCAGAATATGAATGCAAATTATCGCTAATAATTATGATATGTTTTTACAGCGCCAGTCGTACGTGTCCGGCAGAGGGCGCGCCCGACCAAGACTCGACGCAGCCCGCTGTCAATCTGCCGCGGACCAGAGATGGGGAGATCGATTACGATGGTAAAGTTATGTTCCTTTTTCGAGTTATCTGTAATCTACTAATGATAAGTATAATATTTATTAAGATCATAAATAATGTAAACACCGTATAAGATAATCATTTAAATCCTCGGCTGATTTTTTAATACCCAGATCTCAAAATGGCGGACTATGTTTTTTTTTAACTGCACGACATCGTACATTGTGTACTTCAGGGTTTATTAAAAAGAAGTTCATACAATTAAAAAAATAATTTAAAAATACATCTATAATATAAAAATGAATCGCTGAATGTGTTGCTAAGCTCAAATCTCGAGAGCAGCTGAAACGATTTCGCCAATTCTTTTTTTAGTACTTGAAGTACGAGGATGGTTCTTACGGAGAGAAAATTTAAAAAATTGTCTGAAATAGTATAAAAACGACACTTTTCTATACTCCCATACAAACGATTCGTAATAATACTTAAAAGTCAATTTGAACTTTAATACCATAGCATAAAGTTTAAGTGTTAGTGGAGAGGTTCCGGGAAGGGAAAACAATTGAGTGACGTTAGTATCGTATAAATATTAATGTTAATATTTATACGATGGTAATATTTAACATTATATAGCGTCCCGAATAAATAGCAGAATAAGTATTAAAAAAATAAATAAAGAATCGACTTTTAGGCGGTGTTAAAAACCTTCTTGTATTTTGTGTGACAAACTTCTTTATGTTTTAGTATTAGAATATTATTTTATATTTAAAAAAGTATGTTTAAAAATGGGATATATTCGATGTCACAGTTTTGGAAAAAAGGTGAAAGTAAATGCTTGTAAAATCTGGAAATATTTTATTGTACACGTGTTATAGTCGACTGACCTCAAGAACCTGAATTTAACAGGCGGTACGAAGTTTACCGGGTCAGTTAGTTTTACATAAAACTTACAATTGTACCACAATACATCATTTGTTATTTTTCAAAGTTTTATAATAAAAAATCGGGCATTTCTTTAAGCTTTTTGCTGCCAACAGTCTGTTTGAAATAATTAGACAGCGTTGATAATAAATGACGTGGGGAAAAACCAAGCATAGTATCTGTATGAAATGGATTACTGTTTCCGTGGACACTATGAAGATAGCTCTCTCTCTCTCTCTCTCCACATAGTAAATTATTTAAATAAATTGAAGTAATCTTTATGTCACTTTGATGAATACAATAGGTATCAAATTATTATATCTAGTCTACAGTTTCATAGAGATATATTCTTTAATTTTGTACTGTGTTTAAAATGTTACAAAGACTATTTCTTACCGACGCGGTGAATTCCCTAAAAGTGTGTATAGAACCTTATTCCAAGCCAAAGGAAACTCGCATTTCAACGACGCATGTGATGTAGTTACGAGGAGAAATAACGATTTCGCATTCACGTGGCGTCTCCGCGAATATCGAAACAGTGACGAAGTGTTTCATGAGTCACAAAGTGTCTGCACGAGTGACGTACCTACGAGTAGTGGTCATTATAGCGCACGCGTTTTGTAAGGAAAAAATAAGCGAAATCTTCTATTTACAGTTCGACCATTTAATAAATGAAAATTGCAACAAAACGGTAATCTATCACAAAACTGTCAATATTTTTGAAGTTAAAATCTTCAACTTTTCTCTATGAGTCTTCAAGCAGAGAGAATCATACAAACCTTGTCCTGACAATTATAAACACAACAAAAAAAAATATGGAAATTGATTACAGCTGTTCTGTTCAGCCTGTTTAGATGCAATACACGGGATACATAACGCTACGCACATGAAAAAAGTAACACAAAAAACATATTAAAAATACACTGGGTATAGAAAGGACACTTGCAATAACAAAGACTCGGATCATGTCTAAGGATAAAGGGAACACATAAAAAAAAAATACACGGATACATCATAGTACATAAGCGCGCCATTTGAACCCTTACCATCTGTTCTCGAAGAGTTAAATATCCGCGTTTGGCATCCAGACGAAGTTAGGAAGTTGAGTTATAGTGGTATTACAAAATACTCCCAAAGAGGGATGACGTGAGGCGCGCGCGTTCGGTCGTAAAAATTACACCAAATCATATATCACAACATGACAAACATGTTGTGTCGACCCTATTTAGGTGGGATAAGGATAAGAAGATAATGATGTTACAGCTGTTCTGAAATTATGGGTCTACAAACATTCAGAAATTGATTTTGATCCATTCGTTTGCCTGTGTACTCTCCCGTGATTTGAAGGGTTCGCTTAAATGGTTCGAATTTTAGTTTTTAGAGTGTTATGACATAAATCCGATATTGTAAATGCGAAAGGGAGATTGTTTGTTTGTTACGAATTCAAGGCTTAACTACTCAAGCTATTTTTCAGCAATATAAAAAAGGACAGAAAAAATATGCTGTTCCCAATGGATATATCAAAATAACATTGCGACGAACGAAGCCGCAAGCAAAGGCTAGTTCATCGTAATTGCGAAAACAGCTTTCATTTATTATTGTTAACACTTTCCGTGCCAAACAAATTTTGCCCGACATGTCGTTCAGGCCATTTGATGTTTTGACTAAAAATTCATATATTATCGCACAATGGTACATTACAATATTAATACATAAGTAATTATTTCATTTTCACTAGTTATCACATAGTGTAAATGTAAATATAAATAAGTAAGTAGTGTAAGTTTTACATTACAAGTGTGTGGTACACGTGGTCTAAAGAGCAAGCTTATCGTGTACCACTGGTGGAACACGTTGCACGGAACGTTTTTAGAGACGGGGGAAAATTATACCAAAAGTGTCACGACTATAGCAAAAAAAATCCAAAAAATATATCACACTCTCACAATGTCGATTGTTGGAATATGTAAAGAAATGCAAAATGGCAGACAAAAGCCACTGAGTTTGTTTTTTTTCTAATGCCATCTTGGTTTTGACAGATTTTGTATCTCGTCTTTCAGTGAACGTATTGTAAACATTTCAGGCGTATGCTTTACTTCCTAAGGGTAATAAATAAGAGTCATGGACGGTCTGTAGCGTTCAGCGGTTAAAGTGACGCTAAAATAAAGTGAATACTTCAAACATCGAGCAGCGGTGTTTGAAGTTTAATGAACACGCTGTTATTACTGATTTGTGGCGAATAAATTGGAAAATTGGCATGATGACTGATTTTCAATTACTGTCCTATAATACTCTAGAATATATACTATTTCCAAAAAACATAATATTTTTGGAGAAAACAAAGATTTTTTACAAAATAAACGCAAATGTAATTTTAAATTTATAATGCGCGCCAAAACGCTTGCCCGCGTAATGTCGTCTGTTTATGACGTCATGATATTGACAATATAAACAGCGAGCACATAACGAGTGAACTACAGAGTACTTTATGTCATAGATTAGAACTTAACGTGAACAAAGCAACAAATTAGTTATTTTGCGTTATAAATATGAATGATAAAGTGTATAATGTATATAATAAAAATATCAACAGCTCTAGTACAAAGTGACGTTTGCAGAAGCGTGACGTAATTCACTCTGATTGGTGTTCGACATAAGATGGACGATTGCTGTATTTTATAGTTTTATTTTATTAAATAAATGATCAATCTCAACCTGAATATAGAAATAAATACATTTTTCCTAACCTATTCATACAGTTCTATGGGATAAACAGATTATTTTTGTAATTCGTAATTACTGTCATCATGCCAATTGTACATTAACATACAATGGGCGTTAGGTTCTTTGGTCGGATAATAGCGAACCATGCAAAGAGTTACGCAATATTAAGCTATCTCTTTTAAATTTGACAATTACTAATTAATTCCTGTGCCAAAGTCTGTTCTAAGTATCGGAGATTAACCGGAACAAAAAAATACTACAATTTGACATACTATGTCTATGATTTGAGGGGATATGTTGTAACATTTTGTGAATATGCTTTACACTTAAGAATCACTCGATAATTGAAGATTTCGTTTTATTCATTGTTAACGTATAATCTTGCTAGCGTTTGCCCGCGGTTTCGATGGCGTTAATAAACTTGACGTTTCCCTCGGAAACGTTATATTTTTTCTGAGTGAAAGGTATCCTATGTCCTTTTCTATAGTGCTGACAACGTGTATGCAAAATTTCATAACGACCGGTTGACTAGTTAAAGTGTGAAAACGTCACAATCAAACTAATTCACATTTGTTAAGAGTTAAGATTGCATCGCCGTGCCCGTAGGTTAATTAAATATCGTTTGCGTCAAAGGGTTGACAACTTTGGAGAGCTGACGTCATTTTTCGAACGATACGAAAAAGTCCGAGGTTGACTATTTTTCGAAACCTCTATTGTTTCTGGTTCCCACGGTCGATGAGTCATTCGTTGGCTATTTGTAACATTATGTTATAATTTTTTCCAGCACTGTATGAAGACGAGTCGGACAGCGACATCGGTTCGATGGAGAACCACGGTTCCGTTGTCACTCACCTGCTGTCCCAAGTCAAGATCGGAATGGATCTCACTAAGGTAATTATTTTTCTAATAGTGAAATAGTTTCGTGTCAAAATGGAGAACCCCTTCTTAGAAGTTACCGAGAAGTTTATATAATATGTCAGAAATCGTGTTCTATACTAATCCATTTTTCTTGTACGAATACCTCTTCCTGATAATAGGATTAAATAAAGCAAGATTATGGATAAAATACAAAAACCACTAAATTGCAGGCAGGTTGTCAATATTTCGATTTAGCCAACTTCGAGAATTTCCACGTAATAAACAATTCTAATATTGCTTCCTTGAAATAAACCAAAAATATTCTCATCAAGGGAATATATGAATAACATTTGCTATTATATATCATGTAATTTATACATATGCATAAATAAAATGAAAGCGTCTGTTGTTTGTCTGCGCTAGTAAGCTCCAAAACCACGTAACCGATTTGTACGTCGTCACTTTTACCGGCAGATACAAGTACTTTTTAGTGCGTTACCTCGCAAATATATCATTACGTTTTTCCATAGGTGGCTTAGCAGTATCGATAAGATGTATTAGAGAAAATTTAAAACTAGTAAAAGGCGTATAAGAATTTAATAAGTAACGACGAAATGACAACAAAAAAACTAAGGCAACCTACAATTAATTAATTAATTATATGTTTTTACAAACGCACTAAATATCGTATACTTATCAACACATAGTACTCGGGTAAGGGGTAGACAAAGAAACACTGTTTTGCTCGTGGCTCGTATCTCGAAACTCTTAACTCTGAACTCTTTATTATTAAAAACACCTATATCAAAAGTACAAAACAAAACGATGTCTAGTTTAAAATCGTGACAACGCCATCTCTTAATGTAAAGAAAAACTAACTAGACTGAACAATATGTCCCATAACATATCCCCGTGAAGTAATAGACACTTTCACGAGAACTAAGTTGCGGTGACACCAGCTATTTTATTATATATTTATACTGTATATTATAAATGAACTGTATATTATAAATATACAGTTTATCAATTAAATTGTCAATGATGTCAAATTATTGTTTTATATTGATTGTCTCAGGTTGTACTGCCGACGTTTATATTGGAGAGGCGATCGTTACTAGAAATGTACGCGGACTCGTTCGCACACCCGGACCAGTTCGTAAAGTATGTATTTAGTACTTTTACTTAAAAAAAATATTTTTACGTTTTTTTTTTTTTATTTGTGTATTGCAAAATCGTGGAATTACTTACCATACATCTGAAGTATGTTCAGCGTCAGTTATAATCCTGTGCAATCTTCCATTGGTACTAAAATTTCCGTATATTGTTCCACAAAACATTATCACTGAATGCCTTTTTATAAAAAAAAAAAAAATCGACATGGGAAGTTGTACCCGAATCACAGCATACATTATTAAATGTGTGGGGAAAATCTATCCACGTATCGCCAGGTATACTTCGAACTGTACATTGTTTAACCATTTTTAGATATCTATCACCTGCATTATTATTATATGAAGTGGAGTTATAAATAAATAAGAAAAACACGAATGCAAGGTGGTCTTAGTTGTGTAATGTACCATTGGATCTGTAGAGTGTGTGGTAAACAAAAAAAACTGTTTTACTTTTTTTTGACGCCATTCTTAAATAATACGTGTCGTATTGTATGTTAACCGCAGTATGGTAGTAGGGCATTCCCTATGGCAGCCTGACTAGCTACCACCCTCAAGTTGAAAATGTACTCCCACCAAACACCTATGGATGCGTTCCATCAGCTGCACTTGACACGTAGTATCCCTAGGTTTAGTGTGTGTGTACTATCTTAGACCACATCGTCACTTGATATCAGGTGAGATTGTAGTCGAACGCAAAAAAGCCTATAAAGTATATAACAAAATATAATAACATGTTAAAATCTATTGAACCGTTTACGACTATACAGCGTGCCAAAAAAAAAAATGATATACAGACACACATTGGACTGCTGATCCGAATCCAAAATAATTTCGCTTACAGGAGTTTACGAACAGATTGGTGATAGGTTTATTATAGTCACATTTAACCCTTAATAACCTAGAGTTTCAATTTTGATACCAATCTTTTAAACCGAATGTTCACATTACTATTAGTTTTTTTTATAGGTTGGCTGTACGTATTTTACTGTTGTATAATATTCTTTCCAACGAAATAATTTTTTTTTTTCTAAATAAATATTGTGATTTTTTTTAGCTATTTATCCCTTCATCTAGACCCTCAAGCAAACACAATAATATTAAAAATAAATCACTTTCGTAAATCAGGCTACTAAGGGTTAAATCTTGCCAGAAATTTACATTGAAACTAACGCGAACGAATTTGTGGGTAGTCAGTCGCATGCAGAAAATATTCACAAATAGGGGGATAGCATACGTTAGTTTTGCGTGAGCATATAATTTACAATATTTAGGATAGTGGACATGCCGACGCCCCGCGAGCGTATGGTGCAAGTCGTGCGTTGGTACCTGAGTTCGTTCCACGCGGGACGCAAGTCCCAAGTCGCGAAGAAACCCTACAACCCCATACTGGGCGAGCTGTTCCGCTGCCACTGGGATCTCGACGGGCTCGTTGACAGCAACGCTGCTGAGAAGGTAATTTAAGAAGATTTTATAAATTCTCTTCCTGAATTTATGAGGGACAATTGTGAAAAAAAAATTAAGGTTCTAAATATGTGAGTAGCTACAATGCCGAAAAAATGTCTGGGAACCATAAATGGTCACATGACGGTGGTTCTCGAATCTTCCAAGTACTTACGCTGTTATTATACAGATCGTTATAATATTTTGAATGTACCAGGAGCAATCTTCAGTTCCCGTAGGTTCTGGATCAAGCTTCTGCAGTTAGATCTACGTAGATACCTCTTGAAACTCTTTTCACCCTTGATGTTGGCATTGTGTATTTCAGAGAACTCTACCCCACGATTACTCTATACCAGAGGCTCCCAGACTTTTTTTCTCATAGACCACTTTCAAAATTTAGCTGGTAATGGTGGAGGCCCTACAGCTACACTTCTATCATATTTCCAAAACTCGACAAAAAATGTGAAGATTAGATCTAACTATGGAAATATCCATTGTACTGAATATGGAATATGCAAGTTTTTTACATGTAAAAGTCGCAAAACTTCTTAAAATATTATCCGCCACCATTGTGATACGTGAAGAGTGAACGTTTTAGTTCTTCACTATCGAAAGCAGAAAAATTTTCGTGGACCCCACTTACGAATTGTGAACTCACATTTTTTATGTCATGCCAACGAAGACACCCATCGAGTCTCCAGTGGATCCCCAGAGGTCCATCTGGACCACTTTGGGAACTAAGGCTCTATGCAGTATAAGATTGATACTGGTGTTCTACTCTACAATCCTACAAACATTAAATTGTTTTTCTATACGCGATTATTGTAACAGAAAACACTTATTTTAGGTTTTCTTTGTAATAGATATTATCTACTAAATGGATTGAAGCGATGATGGCTATGGCAGCCTGTTATGCACGTCCGTTGAGAACCTTCAAAAAGCCTGATGTTTGGATAAATGAAACAATTTTAGCGTAGGGATTTTTCTAAAGTCCTTCTGACTACTCACAGCTCTTATGTTGAAAAACTGTGGCCAAGTATCTATAGCTGTGATGCGGCAGCTGCACTTCTTTATTGTTTATAGGTTTTAGCGTTCGAACATATTCTGAGCCGATGTTAAATGACCATGTAGTTCAAAATGGTAAACATAATAAGCCTAGAGGCAGTCTTTTTCAGGTGTAACTTGAGTTGAGGGTGGTAACTAGCTAGGCAGGTTTAGAAAAAGTCCTACCACCACGACATTTCATCACACCATTTTCTTTCACCGAAAGCTCCGACTCATTCGCAAAGTATTCGAAACTACATCGTGTCCGAATACCCTAACCATTATTCCTTTGGAGTCACATAAGGTCAAATGCGATTGTGATTAGACGTTAAAACTCTTTGCTTGCTTAAAAAAACATCGCCATTACTTAAAAAAACAGCAAGAAGTCGGCGACGGACCTGTCCCGTGGTGCACGCCGGATCAGCTCTCGTTCGTGGCGGAGCAGGTGTCTCACCATCCGCCGATATCCGCTTTCTACGCGGAGCACGTCAACAAGCGCATACAGTTCGAGGCCTGGCTCTGGACCAAGAGCAAGTTCCTCGGCCTCTCCATAGGCGTTCACAACATAGGGAAGGGCACCGTGACACTTATCGATACCGGCGAGGAGTACACATTGACATTCCCGAACGGATACGGCAGGTTCGTTGCATTTTAAAGAGAGACCGCATTGTGCCCCGATTGGTAATACGACCAAGATCATAGTGCGTTCTCTGATGTCTTGAACTGAATAAATTTAAAAATAGCTTGTCCAGTTGTTATTTCGAGAATTGAATTAAAATTAAATAATAAATTTGTAGAAATTAAAAAAAAAAATTTACTCCTTGTGATCCAATTATGATGAAACCGGTATACACGGCAAGTGTATGTAATTCCGAAATGAAGAGACAGGGACAATATATTTTTAAATATACATATATTAGCTTAATCCCTTAGACTAGATAGTAAAGCTAGGTTCATTCGTTAAGTTAAAAATGTATCGTTCAACTCTACAAGTTAGTCTAGCAAACCTCCTATAAGTCGACAAAAAAAACAAATGTGTCCCAAGTATTTCTTGCAAATTCTTTCCAATGAAGTGTATATTTCGAGTTCATAAATATTTTTCGAGTGAAAATTGAAGTAAACTGGCAGAGTCAAATGTTAGTGCAACATTTCACAACACATCGTTTCTGGCGGAAAGAGGACGGAGAATAGGTTCTCTTGGTGTGCAAAAGAGAGAAAAAACAAAACGATGTCTTAAATCACCTAGAGAGTTAGAATAAGACGAGATAATAGTCTGTGTGGAGGAGGCGAAGGGGTCATTTATTAATTATACTAGCCTTTACCCGCGGCTTCGCTCGCTTTAACATAGATTTGGCATATCCCTAGGGAACAGTATATTTTTTCTAAATAAAAGGGTACACCGCGTCCTTTCTTGCACTAATGGCGATTTTCATTTTTACAATTCCCATATGTGGTAGGTATTACGGTGTTTAGCAGAAGTAGTGCCATTGGCAGTTCCTGCTCCCCGGCCAAATAGGTGTGAGAAGGCACCATGGGGTTTTTAGTCCGTGGGAATCGGACATATAAAGGGGGCGGGTATCCGTTACGGATTTTCCCCATGTAAAAAAAAAAAGGTACTACGGTGTTTGTTGTATGCGGGGTTTTTTTTTATGAATCAACCATTTTAGTTTGCTAATATTCCAGATCGATATTAACGGTACCGTGGATCGAATTGGGCGGTTGCGTGGCTATCGAATGCGCTCAGACCGGGCACAGAGCGAACATCGAGTTCCTCACGAAGCCGTTCTACGGCGGGAAGAAGCACCGCGTCACTTGCGAAGTGTTCGCCGGCACCGAGAAGAAGCCCTACTACACCGCTCACGGCGAGTGGAACACCAGGATGGACGGCAAATGGGCTGATACTGGGGTGAGCATCCAGCCTTATTTCGTTTTTTTTTTTTTTTTTACTAATTGCTGAAGATTCTTACAGGAGAAACTCTGAATGGAAGACTTCTCGAAAGCGTCTACGCACTCTTCAATAACACTTTGGACTTCATAACTTAACGATATAGCTATAGGTCGCATGCCTCATAGATTCCTATCGTCATCACGTCGGTGGCAGTTGTTGGTTTTTTCATCTTCAAGGGTTGAAGCAATGTTTGTTCGGATTGTTAGCTGAAATAGTTATGTCATTCGAATATTTAATTTTGTTAGGTATTTATTTAATGCGGTATTTATTTTTGCCTGTCCGCTCTCATTTTAGTGTTCACAAATTTCTACAAAGACATTTCAAGAAAGAAAGAAAGGAAGATATATGATTCTTCAAATAATCCACTTATACCTTTTTGGGTGTGCCTCTACTTATATATCAGTTTACCCGTCATGGGTATCCCGCCGCTCGGTGCTGCAATAGGGTTATGTGAGATTCCTATTCACTAAAACCTCACGGTGTACCAACGTTACACACCGCCGGGTCTCGGCCTAATCAGGAGACAGCTGGGTACACACCAGCTGCCATCCCTCGTTAGCCGTAAAAAGATGGGTTTGTCGGCCCATCTACACGGATTCGGATGCTTTGACATTTTTTATTTTCCCTACATATAATATATTAAACTTTTTTTTGTTATTAATAAATTATTTATTATTTATCGTGGCGTGATTTGGACTGGGTTCCAGCCGAAAATAAGCGCTGAGTATTGTTTTTGACACTTTAGCATATGTCGAGCTGGACACCCTTTGATAATATCGAGATGTGCAGTTTTTTTATCGACTTTCGTATTTATTTATTTTTTTATATTATAGGGGGCAAACGAACAGGTGGGTCACCTGATGGTAAGTGATCACCGCCGTCCATAGACACTAGCAACACCAGGGGAGTCGCAAGTGCGTTGCCGGCCTTTTAATATATGTGGCCCTCCGGCGCTCTCACTGACCGAACGAAACGCAACAGTGCAAGCACTACTGTGGTAGTACCCCGCGCGTCGGGCGAGCCGACCTATTCATTCTGAAACCAGTAATAGCTTCAGCGTAGCTCTACCACCTTTGAATGCATTACGAATAAAGGATTCGCCTGTTTGTTTACGTGCCGGCAGCGGTCGGAGGTGGTGTTCGAGGTGAGCGCGATGAAGGCGCGGCGCAAGCGCGTGGCGCCGGTGGGGCGGCAGGGCGCGGGCGAGTCGCGGCGCGTGTGGCGGCACGTGACGTGCGCGCTGCGCGCCGCCGACTGCGACGCGGCGACGGACGCCAAGCGCGCGGTCGAGCAGGCGCAGCGCGACGCCGCCAAGCTGCGCGAAGCGAATGCCGAAAAGTGGGTCACGCAGGTACGCTACACTCACCTCCATTTTTATTTATTTTTTTTTTACATTGCACTGAACGAAGCTTGACCTCAGTCACACCTGATATAAAGTGAGGATGAGGCCTAGGATGTAGCGAATTCGCTCAGTATAACCGCGTTCACTCTTCTTCTTAGCAACTATCCATTTCTCTATTGTTTTATATAGTGTATATTGAGGGTACAGTGGACCACACAGGTGCATTACACTCACCTCCGTTACCAACTATCCATTTCTCTATTGTTTTATATAGTGTACATCGAGGGTACAGTAAATCACGCAGGTACGCTACACTCACCCCCATTACTATCTACCCCTTTCTCAATTCTGTTATTATCGAAAGTATATGCTATGTAAATCCCAAGGAGGTTTGATGTCAGGCAGACGGCCGATCGTAAAAATTAAGCCAAATCATACATCACAACATGAGAAACATGTTGTACCGACCCTACATAGGTGGGATAAGGGTTAGAAGAAGAAGAAGACAATATCGAAAGTACAAATAAATAACCCAGTCTTACACGAACACGTATTTCATTTATAACATGGCGCAGTCGATCTCAACAAATTGCTAATTTAAATAGTCGGAAAAGCAAGTTTAATGTCGTAAAATATCAGTGATTACGTGTAAAGAAAGTTGTAGGGAAATTAAGTTTGCAATAAAATTAATGAATTATATCCAAAATGTTATCCATACGTGTAAATTTTGTGCGGCATCCAGTCAACATTAGATAGCCAATGATAATTAAGTATATTTAGTATTGACTGTCCATTATAAACCAATAGAAATTCAGTACAGGTCCATAGTACCTAGTCAATAGTAGTAGGTTATTGCACAAACACAGTGTTATTAATACAAGAATATGATTCCAATAGTCATGCCGATATATATATAAATTAATCATCATTTTATTGGTGTATTTTAAATTGGAAGCGATTGGATTGATCATTGAAAGTTTTTTTTTAATGCTTTATAGGTAAGCGTGTGACCACAATCTCATCTGATGTTAAATGACGTTGTGGTCTAAGATGGTAGTCACGCTAAACCTAGAGAAGACTGGCTCTCAAGTGCAGCTGCCGGAACACACCAACAGGTGCGCGGCGACAGATTTTCAACTTGAGGGTGGTAACTAGCCAGGTGGACTTAGAAAAATCCCTACCACCATGCTATGTTTCATCACGATGTTTTCCTTCACCGAAAGCTCCGACTCAGTTGCTGGGATTCGAACCTACGTCCTTCGACGCTGTGTCCGAACACACTACCAACTGAGCCATCATCGCTTCAAAAGTATAGGAGTTACAGATATGTTTGTTTCCGGTTTCAGCTGTTCAGTCCCAAAGGCGAGGACGGGTGGGAGTACAACGCGCCTCTCAGGAAGAGACTCGGCACAGCCACACCCAGCCCCCAACACAAGAGCACAGACAACACGGAGACAACGAGATAATCCCACTTCGAAATTTAAATCATTTGGACTCGATAACATGTTGTAAAATAGAATTTCCTATGTCACTGCGATGAAATCGAACCTTCTAGTACGGGCACGTAGCCGGGTTTCACTATTATTATCTATTTTTAAGTAGATTTTACACGTTCGCGGGATGATAGACGTATTCTATAGAGAATTATTATAATTATATCGATTAAAAAAAAATTGGACACATTTCATGCACGCCACGTGACGACACTAATACGCTGTTATAGCTAAAAACTGAAAATAGATTAAGAATCCATTTAGAACTCTGTCTCGATTTTAGCACGAAATTTAACCAATTTTCAAAACACATCCAGCACTCGATTATTGAATCGAACGTATGATTCGATTACTAATCGATTTTTAAGTAGTTTACATACCTTTTAACATAATCGCTTTGACATTCTGGTGGTTGGGAACGATGTGCCGTTGCGTGGTGTGGGAGGGGCGAGTGAGGGAGGATTAAGCACTAAGCTTTTATATTCACGATACAAACATGATCTCTGAATCGAGCCTGAAGTTAAACTGATGCTTCGGAACTACGAAATTAATTAATCGAGTTTTTCTTTAATTAGTCTCAAAGTCGATATTTTTACTTCGACACTGGACACCTCTAGCTGACAACTATGGTACTTTAGTATCTGATTTAATGCAGCCAATCCATCTACTGAGTACTCATTTCACGCGGGGTCACTTTTAAAAAGCACGTGAAAAAGACCAGTTTGTCCGTCAGAAGCTTTATTGTGACAAAGAACGATATCGATACTTTATAAATAGATAACTTGTAGTAAAAAAAAATTCCGAACAAAATTTGCTTTAAAATTTGGATAGCTTCTTTGTTCTTACATTGACAACTGCTTTGATGCATATTACTGCCATAAGTGGAATATTACAAACTGTCTTGTGATGACTTCCGTGTTTGTTGTAACAAAAAGGCGGCTCCCATGATAGAACTTTCTAGAGAGTTTTTGTTATACCTCAGAATTTATACAGCGTTTAACTATTCCCAATACACTTCACTTGTGTACATTAACGAAACTATTAATACGCAGAACGTCACCAATGTTACACGATATGGAGTCGATTTACTCAAGTTTATGAATAAAAAAATAATAGCCACTCCATGATTGACTAAAATCTGGACAAAAACTCTTTTAGGTAACTATGAGAGTACATTTTTTTTTGTCATATCTGTAGTGAAGTAATAAGAGAGAAAGAAGTAAAAATTATATGTCGATTTTATATCGATAATCGTACGGACTATGTCGATATAATCGCTTAAAATGTCCACGGATACGTAAGGTTTTATCCCAAATTTTGTTTGCACGAACGAATGTTCGTATCGTAGTTTTTCGTATTCTACCGTACGTGTCTATCTCTTTCATTTGATAGTATAGCTCTCTCCTTTTCTGTCCCCGACCGAGTATCTATTTTTCACGCTTTATGCGTCAGTGACATTCCGTATAGAATGTCCGCACTGAATTTCTAACCTTGGAGTTTTCCTCTAATCTCGTCTAAAGTACGATCGTGTAGTTTCGGAGCTTGAGTGTAATTTTAGCCTAAAAGTCGCATATAATCTTGTCTATTTTTAAATCGTTCGGTTCGATTACATGCTGGCCCTTAACGTAGCTTAGGAATTTCGCAATGATTTCTCAAACTATGGCCATATAGTTTTAAAAACTTTCAAAGTATGTATGTAGTTCAAAATCATGGAATTGCTATTTGGTACAGTTCTGAACAGAAATCGATTTAAAAAACTAGGAAGATATATTCGTTTCCCTTGCGTGTATATGTACTTACTTGAAAATAGTCTCTTGAAGCTGTAACTAGCCGTCTGCCGATTAAATTTACAATCCAGGATATTAGCAAGACTTTGTTTAGACCTTATACGGAATTAATTTTCAAAAATGCTTCTAGAATATTCGATATAATATTCCTGTGATATAAATCGTTTGAAATAAGTATCTATTAAATGATTTTAAAACAAATTCTATTATTTCGAAACCATAAGACAATCTGTTTTTACGTTGAAAATACAAGCAGTTTTAAACTTGCTCGGTCTTATTACAAAAACAAAAGGAACAAGTGTTTGACACGAGTTTTACTAAACATTGTCTAAAATGTTAAACCTTGTTAAACACATGTTTAAAATACTTTATTACAAAAGAGTGTCCAAGCGGTCTCTAGCTAAACATCTGGTTTAAGTTTTTTATACAAGCAACTCTGAATAGCATTCATTCAATTCAATCTCATCATTCAAAAACGTTCCAATTTACGAATAATATTTTTGTTCATACCTGGAGGTTAAGAATATTTATTTATTTTAAGTAAAATTGGTTAATATTATTGTGACATTTGGCTTAAAGAAAATCACAATCATCATCTTATATCCTTATCCCACCTAAGTAGGGGGTCGGCACGACATGTTTTCCTTTTCCAACCTCCTCTGTCAGATGTCATATCAGTATTCACAGCTTTTTATACACATGTCATTTTTCACACAATCCATCCACACCTTTTTCGGTCTTCCTCTACTTCTATATCTGTCCACTTTCAAACTCGAAAGTTTTCTTGTTATATGACTTTCATCTCTTCTCATAATATGCCCGTACCATGCTAACCTATTACTCCTCAACTTCTCTGTCACTGGTGCTATTTTCAAACTTCCTCTGATAAACTCAATCTTAAAGAAAATGATGTCATTATTAAAATAATCAATATATAAGATTATAATATTACGCCAAAGTGCGTAAAGTGGAACAACAGTATAATCTCAGAATAAATATATTGTGAAATGTCAATAATGTCATATTGTAATAGTTGTCATTTACTTGTCAATCTGCAAAATTGTATAATTTATCTACATCTTCCAAATTTTCTCTGAAATACCATAAATCACAACGATAAAATACGAACTGTAAACTTAATCCTTAAATGTATAATTTTTGTTTTGAATCCTGAAACTAATTTTAAAACAACAACAAAAAAAAATGTAGCTTGCCCGCCAAAAGTAATGTTAACGTTATGTTTCAAGTGTAAGGTATTTTCTAAGGTTTTAACATGCTTTCGAAAATGCACACACTCAGGTTTTTGATTAAAATTAAGTGGTTGTGGAATGTATACTATTCGCAACAATATGCATTTAAGGGTTAAACAATAATTGTATGTCTTTAAATTTAAATAATATCTATTTCGAAACAAGGGTAAGACACTCTTTTGTGATTAAACTTTTTTTAAAACAAGTGTTCGACGCGTATTTAACTTTTTTGTAATAACACGGGGTATGTTTACGTTTCCGAATTATGAAAGTTCGTCGGGTTTCTATTTAAAATTTACTATTAAGACAGACTGTACGTGATGATTGTCTTCGTAATTTGCTCAGACCACTAAGAAGTCGGGTATGATACCGACGTGGCATTACCGATAATTCCAGACTGTTCCAATAGAAATGACATTCATGAAATTTTCCTACGAAAGTTCGGTTAAAATGTGATGATTGTACTGTCTAATTTTAATATTATTTTATTTATGACTGCTACCGTCAAACTAAACTGACAGGCTTCAATACTGAATCGCTTGAGCAATGACACTGTCATTTAATATACTATTTGCAATTTTATTTTTTAATATATCTATGTAACATATAGTAATTAGTAAAACAATTTTTTAGCATCTTGCTGTAAAAAAAACGATCTACTCAGCACATATTGATTTTAAAGTGACAGTCTGGTTTGTCAGTTTATCTTGACAATTTAACACTCTATAATATAATTATATTTTGTTGACTTTTCGGTACGGCCTACAAAGCAAAATTCAATTAAAAAAATTGTGAATTATATATGTAAATATTAAATTGATATAATATTTAGTTTAATTCTGGTTGTGTTTTCAGAGAAGTCATGTTTTTGGGAATTTGCCATGTTAAAGGAAAGCTGAATAGTGTACGAGAAAAAAAGACTTGCATATAAAACTAAAGGTTTAAATTAATTTTAAAGTTACATATTTATATGTGGACGGTTCACTAGTTTTTTTTTTTAATTTTTAAGTATGGCAGAAATACATATCTGTTGTTAGGGTGAATGAAATCAACAAAAACTGTAAACCGTTGTAATATCTCCAACGTGTAAGTACATTATTTGAAATAGTTATTTTTCTTGTTATAATATCGAAATATTCCTTACTTGTGTCGTCATTAATAGTGCATATCTTTTCAATAAATGTTCCTGGCTTATTACGCTTTGACAGTAAAAAGGATGTTTGGGTAAAAATAGAAAAATGTTAATTTTACGGGCTTAATTAAATCTTACAATAAAAATGTATAAAATTAAAATATCATGTATAAGATAGAATCGTAACGAATGAATATAGGCGCGTATCATGCATTGGTATTGTATAAATTTCGAGTGAATGTTGTCGGTACGCATTTCAACCAATCAGCGACAGGATGTTTCGTTGCTAACTTCATATGAGAACAAATGCATTTGTAATGAAAAGATTTAGTGTGAATATAGGAACCGATTTTCCACCAATCGGCTACCGGGTGGGCATTTCGTTGCTAACTTCAGATGAGAACAAATGCATTGATATCCAATAAATTACGAATGAACATAGACGCGAATATCCACCAATCAGCGACCCGACGGCTCGTTGTTATATTTTGTATTAACGAAATTATCTTTTTTTAAAGCACATATTGAATTAAGGTGATAAGAAAAGACTCTTCTGTTAAAGAATATTCCACAACGAGTTTTCTAAGTTTTCTCTAAAGCTTGTCTCAAGACTAATACGATATTTCTGAGATATCAACGTATACGCTGATTTGACTTAAAACTGACAGATTGTTGAACGGATTAAATGGATGTTCGTATTACGAAATTGTTATATATTTGCGTCAGACGCACGCGCATATTTTTAATAAAAACGTCTTGAATTAATGTATTACAGAATACGTGTGTCCTAATTCGCTGAAATGTTGTTACTAAATAATTTAAAAAAATATGTGTATATAATAGATAAATTAATTCTTCTAGAAAGTACACGAGAAGTATTTACTATAGTGTCCGATTTTGAATTACGGTTATATCGACATTGGAAAAAGCTTTCCTATAGGTTTTTGATTTGATGCCTTTTGAAATGAAGGCTTTATTTTTTTAAGGCTTCAAATTATCATGGCTTAAAATTTAATGGAAAAACTATGTTTCTATGTAATGACATATCAACATTTTTAAGCCAGCCACGTGTATATTGTTTTAATTTGTATATAGTCTTTGGAAAACGGTATTACTTGCGGCAATAAATATGAAACTAACTAAAGCAAAGTATATAATAACTCGGTAAACACATTACCTTAATATGACATTCTGCATCCATCTGACGATAGAACACGCTTAATTGTGTTCGACTAAATAGAGATCACCGCACATTACTTGTCACATCCGCCACATTGGCACGCTTAATTTACACTAGGTGTCAAATCCGCCACATTGGCACGCTTAATTTACACTAGGTGTCACATCCGCCATAGTTGCATGCTTAAGCAACATTCGGTGTCACATCCGCCACAGTGGCACGCTTAATTTACACTAGGTGTCACTTCCATCAGTAGCATGGTTAAGCTACACTAGGTGGCATATCCGCCATAGTGGCATGCTTAAGCTACACTCTGTGTCACATCCGCCATAGTGGTACGGTTAAGCTAAACTCTGTGTCGCATCCGCCATAGTGGTACGCTTAAGCTAAGTAGTCACACGAGGTGGTAGGGTTTCTCTACCCGACTGATAAAGCCGTCACAGTGCCTTCATATTGGCATGCAGGTTACAGGCCGGTATGACAGCGACGACTGTGTTGTGGTCACTGTTATTTTTTATAGCACTGTGCGTACCATCAGATATAGTATTGTCAAGTGTCATACTACATGTGACACATTCATACAAGTAGTAACTGGTTCCTACCCGGTTTCGCACTGGTGTACTAACAAATGGTGTACGGCCATGTCATGAAATGAAATGACAACTGAAAGTCAATCAGCCAATATTTTCAAAAATCTCGCTTACTGTCTTCAGTCTCACTCACTGTTTTTATATGGAGATTCTTTAACCCAAGTGTTACACTGTTGATATGATTTTTCAAACATTTTTTTTTTCGATAGAAACCATTGTCTTAAAATCAAAAAAATATTTCTGAAGTGTTGCACTTAATACATTCGGCGAATTTTTTTTTTTGCATTTATATACGTGTGTGATGATGTCCAATTAAGGGCACGTGTGTTTACTGGAAGTTGATAAAATAGAATAAAAAAAACTTGTCAAAGCACGTTTCTAAAAAAAAAAAAACTAACCATTGGGTTATATAAAAGTCGCGTCGGAAATCATCGCGTTACAATTCGGAAAACCTATAAGAATTGAGATATCGTTAGAGGAAAAGAAATTACGAATTATAATACGAAATTAATTGTAACAAAAAAACAAAAGTGTGTACGTATGTACACGCGTTAGAAGTTATATTTCTTTGGCGTAACGTTTTTTTTTTTAATATAAAAATACTAGTTGATTGAATAGTAAAATTAAAATTTGACTCGAAATACAACAAACGTCTAAGTATAAATCATTTTTAATTGTATACAATAAATTAATCTCTCAGTGTATATATAAGAAATATAATTATTTACAGTAATCTTTTAATTATAATTATATAGTTTTTCTTGTCTATTAACTAATAACTTGCCCTTTCGATGTTTAATGTTTACAGATATGTGTCGAATATGAGAAAATAATTTAAGAATACAAACTAACCACGTTACCATGGCAACGGTTAACATGTTACTGGTTACTATAGCAACGGGCAACGTGTAACGCATTAGTACAAAAATAAGAATGTTGACTATAGCTAACTTCAGGGTGTCGGTTTTTCGTGACGGTGTGCGCGCGCATCCTAAAAATTTACTCTCATCATTTTTCCCTAACGCGCCAAAAGAAGTATAACTTCGAAAATCATTATTATTATTAGATACAGTACTGAGAATACAAAAGCGAAAATGACCTAAAAATCCACGTAGTAGTGATTGATTGAAATTAATCGATAGAGAAAAGACTGAGGTACTAAAGTGAACGAAAGTTTAAAACGATTTAACGACTATTATACTATGCTATGTGTACAGGTCACCTGTCGGAGCGTGATGAATGTTAAATTAATTTTTCAATCACATAGACTTATTTAATTAATTACAGAGTTGTAACTACCATGTTATATATTTAAATTAAAAAAAAAATCATATAAAAAAACGATACTGTCTTTTTTTGCTGACCTTTCCCTCCTCGCCTCCTTCTCTTTCGTAGTAATTATCCTGAAGATTTTACAAGCTAATTACCCTCAGATGACCGAGTGAAATCGCTTCTGGTATATTATCTGATTACTAGATACTTGCCATTTTACTTAATGGGCTTAAGCCTAAAGTAGCTTTTAAAGGCTTGCAACACTAGAAGAATCACATGAGCATTACCCCGACCCTTTAAGAACATGTTTATTCCAACTCTCACTGTAAAAAAATACAATCACAATATAAAAAATTAAATGGCATTCATGAATTTGTTGAAACGACTCCTGCGTCATCTGTTGTACGTTGATGGCATTATGTCGCTAACACGTAAGCGAGAACGACAACTGGACAGCGTCAATTCAATTTGATGAATGATTCAAGGAGACCTGTTCATTTTTATATATAAAAATAGTTTATTTTTTCCTAGGATTTGTTGTAGACTGTCCTTTTTTTTAAATGTTTTTTTTTCCATTACTAAAACCTTGCGCAATCATTTAAGTACTCTCTAACAAAAATTATAAGTAATGCTTATTCAATTCAATGTTATATAAATGTAACATCAACATGTTCACTCGGAATACATCAACACATGTACTGACGAAAATTTAAACTTTATGTACACAATCTGAATGTACTACATTTTATATGCGTCAATGATAGCTTGTTTCAAAAACTGAGCAACTCCATCTATCGGGGACTGCCTGTATTAGAATTTTTAATATAATCATTATGGGCATTACGTAAACAGATCTGTAGTCTTTTTGACGCTCCCCGGCCCTTTATCACCAAAAGTAAGCAAAGTGTCTATTCACCTACGAGTCAGTGAATATTAGCACAATTTTCACAAAATCTCTCGTCAAATTTTTTACAAACCATTCTCAAGAAAAAAAAAATATGAAACGTAATTTAATAAATATTAGTGAAGTAACGCAATTATTTCGTGTATCTTGAACGACCCCATTGCCCATTTTTTTGTTGTTTATTCTAATATGCTGAACTACACACTGGTTTTTTCGTTTTATACGCATTCGAGAAAAACTGAATATTGGCGGGCAAGTACGCTTCGATATATTAGATAGCATCATCAGTGACAGATTAAATTAATGCGAGGCCTCCACCAGGACTTATAAGGGACCACTATTGTTTTATTGTCTGTACGCGAATACAAAAGACAAACCGATTTCATTAAACGCAATTATTAAATCGGTCCCAAGTATGTGAGTAACACTTGCAACGCCACAAAGTGTGACACGAATATTTGGCATATTTCCAAACAACTGTACAAACATTTGCACATTGTCCTGCCGTGTCGGTTTTTGGGCGCACCTCAAAGCAATTAATGGTAATTGAAATGTTGGAAATACTGAGTATTTTGCCAAAAAACCAAGTATTTTGGAAATGAAAAATGTATCGGACTATTTTCTGATACACGTAATGCTTAGTTAAGTCTATATTAAAATGGTAGATATTTAATTATTTTTTTTCTAGCCTTCAGAAATATATGTAGAATATAGTAGTAAAATTAAAGTATCACATGAAGGTTTTGAGAAAATCGCATATATATGAACATATAAATGAAACTGAAAACCTACATTATTTTTTTTAAACCTATCGTATCGTATGCTTATATATAACTAGCGGCCCGTTCCGGCTTCGCACGGGTATAAAATATATAGCCTATGTCATTCACTGAAAAAATGATTAAAATCTATCCAGTAGTTTTGATTTATTCATTACTGCCCGTGGCCCGCACGCGTTAAATTTGGAGTAACCTCAAAAATAACATTATTTCTCCAGTATTTAATTCATGTTATTATACATACAAACCTTCCTCTTCAATCACTCTATCTATTAAAAAAAACCGCATCAAAATCCGTTGCGTAGTTTTAAAGATTTAAGCATACATAGGGATATAGGGACAGAATAAGCGACTTTGTTTATACTATGTAGTGATAAGAATGTAAATTTGACGTGACTGTACATTTCAGATTTTGTAGGAAAAAAAAATATTGCAATTGACTAAGTTGAAGTACCTAATTAAATATCTACATTTTAGTCATTTTTAGAAATGTATGTATGTATGTATGTGTGTTTGTGCCAGCATCATTGCTAAAGTACATACAACGTTTATGATAAAACTTCACCAAGAAAATCATAAAGCATATTCTCGAGTAATACTTAGTCTTTGTTCCATTAAAATCGGTTAACTCTATCAAAAGTGTGTGCGCATCACTCAAGAATGACTGCATAGAGATCGATCACATGTTTTTTAGTTAAATTTTTAGATACATGATTCTTATCCAAAAAAAATTATACGTAATCCTAATATAATATGGATTTATTAAAGTTTTGAAACTGTGATTTCTATAAGCACTACGCATTGTGCAACGTGCGAAGTGGAGCAAACGGTGTGTTGCACATGCGTAGGAGAGAGAAAGTAAAGTGTTAACATTGTTTACAAATACATTTTGCTAGTAAAGTATATTTTTGACAATAAACAAAACAGACGAAGTCGCGGGTACAACTACTTATATGTAAATAAAATGATGGAGGTCCACAAAAACTGCTGGATAGCTTTGCATCAATTTTTTTATTGTATTATTTCATAGACATTGCTATTTATCTAAAAAAATCATTATCAGGATACGTTCATTGAATATACAATAGCAAAGTTTTAAGAAACTAAGTTAACTACGAAAGTATGTTGTTAAAATTATAAATAACGAAGACGAAGTCGCGGGTATCGACTAATTAAAAATAAAAGAAAATTATTACATTTTTTTTTCTTGATTTATTGTGAGCACATATTTAGGTTTCCATTACCAATATCTCCCTGTAAGCGCTTAGTAATTCCGTATAGTTACTCTGTCACCGAAATAAGTAGAACGTTCATATTTATATACAAGGGAACATACCCATACTACGTGACCCGTTCAGGGGAGAGGAAGGTCTTCAAAGTACCGCGCTTGGTCATAGGGAGGAGGGGGAAACCCGTATTTACATGAAAACTAGAGGGGAGGTCTATTCATATACTACGGACGGTCACTAAGGGTTGGGGGGAGGCTAAACAATTATAAAACATGGGTCACGTAGTACAGGTACGTTTCCTAACCAAAAATTTAAGGATATACGTACAATCTATTACTGTCTTTTCAGTTGATTATTTCTGTGTTTACTATTAAATGTATTCTCTATTTTCCGCTGTATACTGATTTATTCGATCCTGAAATAAAAATTGTAATAAATTGCATACATAATAGTAATAAAATATTTGTAGGAACATGTAGATTTGCACCAGGGTTCAGAATAAAATCTTTATTTATTCCTTTTTGTTTGAACGCGTTAACATCAGATATACAGAAGGCATATCGTTCTTGTTCGAGAAAATTCTACCGAAGTCCATAGTAAGCTGGGGAAATGGTGGGAAAAATTTGAGAACGTTGATTTGAAGATCAGTAGAACAAAAACTGAACATTTGTTCTGCGACTTCGGTGATCCATCCAGTTTTTCTCATATATCATGTTTATCCTTATCAGTCTGTTTCAATTTCCTGTATCTCGGCGTTCATTGATCCAAAACGACTACGACACAGAAAAGGACGTAAAAAATAGGGTATATATAGAGTGGATGAAATGGCCAAAGGTGTCTGGTATAGCTCGTGACCCACGAATACCCTTGAAACTCAAAGGAATGTATATAAAACTATTATAACACCAGCTACGCTTCCAGTACACTCATCTAGGCCCCCCTCGGCAGCGGCTCAAGCCGAGGTCCGATCCTCCGGAATGGAGCCCTCGAGCACGTTGCTTGCGCGACAACAGTGACACTGAATTAATTTTCAAACACTAGTTTTTGACACACAACACCGATCACCCCACACACGTGCACATACACACATGTAGGTACACATAGTGGTGGGATTGTTTTTTTTTTTATTTTTGAACCCTTTTCTCGAACAGAGTTAGCTTATACTAACTTAGTAGTCAGATTCAAGATACATGTATGAGTTCCTGAAACATACATGCTTGGTACACGTGTATGTTTCACGAATTTATATATGTATGAAATAATAGTTAGCCTAAGCTTAGTTAGACTCGGGATATTCGGTAACAGTCCAAGCCGAGGCGCGCCGTGCGCCCTTGTGCTGGTTGCCTACATAAAATCGGGTGAGTGCCTTAAGCGCTCCCCTTGGTGGTCCGGTGAAACTGTGGATGCCTTGCCGGGTTGACAGTGTAGTAAATTCGAAAAAAAAAAAAAAAAAAAAAAAAAAGCTGTATGAATCTGAGTGCTGGGCTACAAAAGAGACGGACAAGAGAAAATTACAACTGGCAGAGATGCGAATGTTAGGATGGATGTGTGGTGTAACCAGAATGGATAAGATTAAGAATGAGTATATCAGAGGATATTTGAAAATAGCACCAGTGACAGAGAAGTTGAAAAGTAATAAGTTAGCATGGTATGTTATGAGGAGAGACAAATAAAAATGTTTTGTAGTATGAAGGTGGGCGGATATAGGAGTAAAGGAAGACCGAAAAAATATGGATGGTTCTGTGAAAAATTATATTTGTATAATAGGTGTGAATTCTGAGATGACACATGTGATAGGGGAGAGTGGAAAAGGACAATATGTTGTGCCGAGCCTACTTAGGTGCGTTATGGGTAAAAAGATAAGCTATAAAGATAATTAACAATTACTAAAGTTCAAGAGATACGATTGGGGAATTAAATTTTAATTAATTGTAAATTTTGGGATATATATACGAAAATGTATTTTGCTACATCATAATGGGTAATCTAAAAAGAAAAATCAACTGCACCGTTGATACAGTAGCCCTAAGTACGACAATTATGCATATGATTCGCAAATAATTATTCCTAGTAGTGACGCCTGTAACAGAGGGTTTAGTAGATGATACGGGAATTGTTTTTAAAAAATTCGCTTACCCGCCGATTTAGGACGTGAAATAAAACTGAACGCCTTCCCGAGAACGGATTTCTTCTCGCATTCGGTGCCTTGAATAATCGAAGCCACCGGGGCGGTGAGCACTCTGAAGTTCGTCTGATTGAAATCCATAGTACCGTAGAGGAAGCGGGATTGTCTGTTGCTTAGTATCCATAGGTTACCTTCTAAATCTACCTAAAATATTATCCTAAAATTTAATAATATCATCCATCGACGTAAATTCAAATCCTAGTTCTAACGAAAATTAATGTGATTTTGTGTGTCTGTTACCTTTTGCACTCCTCAACAACTTAGGGTGAGTTTCGTTAAAAATAAAAGTGTTGTTCCCGGACGACAGTTCCAATCTACATTACCACAAGCGGAATGGTAAATTGGAATTAAATTGATTTATAAGAATAGCCTACAATGAATCCAGATAAACTATGAAGTACCAACCGTACCAAATAATACTGTTAACCCGAGCTATCAATAAAGAAAAACATTATGATCAAACAATAGTATAGTGGTAGGACATATTCTATAACCCATCTGACTACTACTAAAAAATTTAAAATGTATCGCCAAACTCTTATCGACTATAAACTCTGGTCGCTGGCCTACTGGCATGATTGTATCTGTAACCATTGTTACAGGTTCTAAAAATAGACTGTTTCGAACTTTTGGGATATGAACGTCAGTTCTCCAGAGATTTCCATACTTCTTATTGTAAAATATATATAAGCCTGCCCCACAGAGCGTTCGAAAACAGTTCTATTCAGAACATCGGAGCGAATACGAACATAAACAAAAGGACATCTACAAGCGGATTGTGACCATATATATATAATTGTGCAATAGTAAGACTTTTTTTTGTTTTCGTGAGTACAAATACATTTCTTTCGACACAAACGGCATTTAATTGACTCATGGCTGTACCAATATGGTTCTGATAAAATTCTATCCTTAGACACAATTTCACGAAATACCATAAAAGGAACATTGAATGACACATCTAAGTATGAAATTCCTTGACAATTAAGATTGTAAACAAAAAACATCCAATTTTAGTTTTAATTACTATTCCTTTTTTATTGTTCCTTGATAACATAGTTTGTTGTCGTTTATATGGCGTGTAGGCAAATAATTATATATATATATACTAGCTGTTGCCCGCAGCTCTGCATGTGTTTTTTTTATATTTGTGAGTTGCTTCTTATAAGATCAGCTATATGTTAATGAAAGTTCCGTGAAAATAGATCCAATCGTTTTGGAGATAGCACTACAGATGTAGCCATGGATGACAACTAATCTAAAATAAAGTAGCCTATGTCACCCGCTGTAATTTTAACTATCCGTCAGTGACATTTCTGTCGAAATCGGTCCAGCCGTTTCGGAGATTACCCGCAACATACAAACAGACAGACAGATAAAAAATTTAAAAATTGTATTTTTGTTATCAGTATCGTGTATACGTTCATATCCAATCAGTAAAAAATCGTTATTTTGACATTAAAAACAGACACTCTAATTTTATTTATATGTATAGATTACCTAGTATGTAGTTGTTAAACCTTTTTAGAATAAAATAAATAACTTGCCTTCACATCGTTCGGAAACTCTAATACGTTACAATCGCTTATAATAAGTGGGTTATCGTCATAATTAAAAGGTTTTTCGGTACTCCAACAGCCTATACCATTTTTGCACAGCTAAAATCAACACATACAACTAAAATGAATATTACTCTATGCTATAATATTAAACAAGGTGGTACAGCTACGCTGAAACTATTACTGGTTTCAGAATGAATGTGTCGGCTCGCCCGGAGTAGTACCACCCTCTCACAGAAAGCTGACGTGAAGTAACAGAGCGTGCACTGTTGCGTTTTGTTCGGTCAGTGAGAGCGCCGGAGGCCCACATATATTAAAAGGCCGGCAACGCACTTGCGACTCCCCTGGTGTGGCTAGTGTCTATGGACGGCGGTGATCACTTACCATCAGGTGACCCACCGGTTCGTTTGCCCCCTATAATATATTAAAAAAAACAATAACTTGGAAACTAAAAAGTCAATATTTTATTGTGACACCTTAAACAGTTTTTAAAGTAATGCCGCGACTAGATTATTGTTTTGTAAAGTATACTGAAGCGATGATGGCGCAGTTGGTAGTGTGTTCGGACACAGCGTCGAAAGACGTAGGTACGAATCCAAGTAAATGAGTCGGAGCTTTCGGTGAAGGAAAACATCCTGATGAAACCATGGCATGGTGGTAGGGCTTTTTCTAAATCCGTCTGGCTAGCTACCACCCTCAAGTTCAAAATCTGTCGCCAAGCACCTGTTGGTGTGTTCCGGCAGCTGTACTTGAGAGCCAGTCTCCCTCTAGGTTAAGCGTGACTACCATCTCAGACCACATTATTATTTAATATCAGATGAGATTGTGGTCAAAACGTTTACCTATAAAGTATAAAAAAGAAAAAAAAACTCACTTGTGTAAAGAATAATACTTTCGTTCTTGGGTCGAAGTCGCACGCTGTCGCTTGTGCTTTCGGACCTCTATCGCCTACAATCTGTAAGGTTTGGAATTGCAACGGAAATTAATTGTTAATTGTATATATTATTTTTTTTTAGAACAGAACAAAATAAATAAAGTTATTAGATATTTACGAATACTTTACCTGTTAATTTACGAGCTATAAATAGTTTATTGTGAAGTACATTGGAAATTATAGAACATGTCATGACTTATGTTTCTAATTACTTAAAGGTGACGACTTTACATTTTTAAAAAAAGTGTGTGTGTGTGTGTACTTATGTACACGCGTTAGAAGTTATACTTCTTTGGCATAACCAGATAAAAATCTTTTCAAAAACTTTATCTTTCGCCTTATTCTACGTTTGTAGAAAAAACGACACTAACAATAGAAAAAAGGTATTTAATACATACATACTTTTTTTGAATAAAATGTTGACTATAGCTAACTTCAGGGTGTCGGTTTTTCGTGTCGGTGTGCGCGCGCATCGTAAAAATTAACTCTCATCATTTTTCCCCTAACGCGCCAAAAGAAGTATAACTTCAAAAATATAAGAACTTTATCCTAAAGAAATTCTGATTACCATAAACTAAGTTATTATTGTAATGAGATGACAAAGTCCAATTTATACCAAAACCATTGTTAGTTCCTTTAAGTCAAGGGTGACATTACACTAAGAAATATAAGAATTTCAACCTAAAAAAACTACTAAGAGTTCATACTGGATAAATTATTTTTATAATGAGACTTCGTACATAATTTTAATACTGTAAACCTGTAACTGTAACTGCGACTTCGTCTGCGTACAACGATCTTAACCTGTTTTCTTTGTTCCGTGATCTTAATAATACACTTTATAGATAGAGGAAAATACATGAAAAAATTGAAAGGAAAAATATACTTTGCTTACAAAATTTCTTTGCAAATATTGTTATGCGTTTATTTCCTTTCTCCTGCGAATGCGCTCTACAACGCTTGCTACCATTTCACACGTTGCTTCCCGCTTAGTGCTTATAAAATTCGTAGATTCTTAAAGTTTTAATATGTTTATATTAAATCAAGATAACGTAATCATTTCCGTAGATAAGAATCAAGTGTCTAAAAATAACACTAAAAAATGTAATCCATAGCTATCTAATAGCTTTTGAGCGATACGCGTACACTTTTGAAAGAATGGGCCGATTTTAATGAAAACAAGCCTAAATATTACCTAAGGATATGCTTTATGAATTACCTTACTGACGTTTTATCATCAACGGTGTATTTTATCAGTGATGCGTGCACAAACAAACGTTTTAAATGTATTTAATTGCATATTCCTATTCACTTGCAATTTTTTTTTACTGAAAAATCGCCAATGTATAGACACGTTAAATTTACATTCTTATTAGACATTTTTTTTCCTCCCAAGTTTTTTAGTTTTTCAAAGCAACACATACAAATATATATCTACTTATTTGAAAATATCAGTTAAATTCCGAAACAAACCTCGACTCCATTGAATAGTTCCTCCTTCGATATATCTTTGTTCCTCAACAGTTCCGTCGACATTTTAAACTGTTTAGTGCTCGATGTCGGGTGAAGATATAAATCTCGGTATCTGGAATTGCAGAAATGAATTTAGGAATATATGAAATTCTACTCTCAAGTGCATCTGAGCAAAGTTTTACCAAAAAATGAAATATCACCAGCACTTAAAAGAGTATGGGAATGCGTTCAAGGATATTAGAATGTGAACGCAACCCTGTCGAATTCTGTGTTCCTATCTGGCAACACTTCTTGCTACTTGTCATGTTAACTACCTAACTACGTCATTGCTACGTAGTATCTTCTTAGTAGTTTGTGGTCATTGCGTTCACGCACTGTCTCCTTGACTAGCTAATGTCATCGTTCATATTTACCAAACAATTATTTTAACAAAAATGGCAGCTCTGTTCTATTGATAAAAAAAAATCTTCCCTATACGTACATCTCCAATTATTGTTATTTTTCTGACAAATAAAGATAATATCTCGTAATTTCTTAACCACAGAAATCTCATAACGTATTTTTATAATATCTTTAGTAGCACAAATAAATACATGACGAGTATAATAAGCAATTCAAGTCAAAAATACAAAAGTAAAAACTAAAAGTAAATAAACTAAAACTAACTAATCTACATATGTAAATATGATTTCCATGTCTGTTATTTGTCCAGGCAAGTCTTCAAGACCACGATCCTCGACAATCTTTTTGGCCTCTTTGAATATAGCCGTTAATTCGGCCTTGCGCATTTTATAGTCAAGAATTTAATACAAAACAAAGGTAAAATGTTATTATAGGAATCAAAAATGTCGATTTCAATGTTATACATATAGTATAACCTAAATTTGTATTCTGGCTTCGCATGTATAACGTTAACATGAAGTAACGCGAAGGAATACGCGGTTGGTTGCTAGTCATAAATGACACAGACCCATCACTTTTTGGATGCGACAAAGCCGCAGAAGAGACCCCGTCACTCAAGTAGAAGTCTATACCGCCCACGCTGTACTCCCCGGCGTGAGGGTCGAAGTGGAAGTAGTGATTCTCGACTCGCCACGACTCGTCCGCCTTCACACTGAACACTATTATTGCATTCGAACCCATATCTGTTATATACGCGTACGAGTTTTCACACCCTTTACCCGGTATATCGACGACCTGGCGACAAAGAAAAAATCACATCAAAGAAATTTAATTTAAAAGAAAAACATTTATCTATCTTTTTATATATAAGCTAATTGACCCGGCAGACGTTGTCCTCCCCCGAGTTTAAAAAACAAATCCTCGAATCAGATCGCACCGTCACCGACAGGTTATAATTATTAATCTAAACCATACAGGGAACCACATAAACACAAAAAAATCCATTAAAATCTGTCCGGCCATTTCATATCACAGATTTCGTTGTATTTTTGAAATTATACTTCTTTTAGCGCGTTAAGGAAAAATGTAGAGAGTAAATTTTTACAATACGCGCGCGCACACCGTCACGAAAAACCGACACCCTGAAGTTAGCTACAGTCAACATTTTATTCAAAAAAGTATGTATGTATTAAATACCTTTTTTCTATTGTTAGTTTCGTTTTTTCTACAAACGTAGAATAAGGCAAAAGATAACATTTTTGAAAATATATTTATCTTGTTACGCCAAAGAAGTATAACTTCTAAAGCGTGTACATAAGTACACACATTAGTACATGAGTATAATAAGTACACACACACTTTTTTCAGATTCAACTACAATAAAAACAGCGTGTATTAAAAAATACTATACTCACTACGCTCGTCAAGATTGAAGAGTCTTTCAAAACATTATAGTCTAACTCGTGCCGAATGATTAAGTCGTCTGTGTTTAGATCGAACACCAGTATGGCCGGCGATGAGATCTGTTGTACATCCGCTGTTAAAAAAACGAAGGTAAGTGAATTGATAAAAAAAGTTCAGAAGTGTACATACGCTGTCTTTTACTACAAATAATTGTAGTAAAAAAGGCATTATTTAAAAATTATTTTTTAAAACAGGCTATTATAGTCATAAACAATGTCATCTCTATTACAAGTAACTACCGAGTGTTACAATCACCCTAATCATTTTGGAATCACTGATTTCTTATAAGCGTGCCACATGGCCAGATTACTAATGTGGCAGATAATATCAGTTACCCATCCATAAATTACGTCACGGGTCAAGAGTAGGAGGGGTTAACAAAATACTACAAGTAGGGGGAAACCAGTCTTAGGCCTGTTTCATAGTGCAGGCGGGTGTCGGATGCGTGTAATTCAAATATACATAAACATTACTATGAATACTTGCGAATATTCGATATCCTTTGAACGAGTAATAAAATATCTCAAAATTTATTTATATTTTTTTTTTCAAACTGTTCGATTCGACGTAAAACGCTTCACATATACATAAATAATTAACCGGCTGACGTGCATATCAAAGCACAGCCCAAAGTACACTGAGGTCAGGGCCGTGAAAATTTGCATACGAGTATTCTTTACAGTGTAGGTGAGCACTAAGGTAGGATTTTTTTTAATTCGACTCCTAAGGTGGTGAAAAAACAGATGAAAATTTGTATGAGAATCCTCCATTTTTCCTTCAGTCGGCTATTATTACATATCGAAATTAGTTATTGTTTCTAAAACTCGTAGGAAGCCGCGGGCAATTACTAGTATAATGTATAAAAAGTTAACTACTCACAAGACATATCAGCGACACCGTTATCGACCACCCACAAGCGGTCGCACTTATCCACGTGGACTCGAAATGTCGACACGACGGTGTTGTTCGAGGGACATGACATGCCAAACGTACACTCTTCGCTACAACTGGGATAGGGTCTGAGTACTTGGTCGCTAGTCCCATTAATATACACGTAGTTTAGTGAAAATGGTACACCTTGGGCAAAATAATTATATTTAAACCTTAAACGATACCCTAATTAATATTCTAAATGTAAGAGTTTGATTAAGCATTCACGCTTTAAGTAGGTACTCAACTGATTTTGTTGAAAAAGGGCATAGAATAGTTTTAATTAAAAAGAAAAAAACTATTAGCGAGGGGTAGGTTAGATCATTAACTTAGCAAGGCCGCATATAAAAGCTATTATGGGGGGCGTCCGTTAATTACGTGAAACGCTTTTGAGGATTTTTTGGCCCCCTTTCCCCACCGGTGAGATGCCGTGAGATTTGTCATGACTATCTCCCCCCACCACATATCACAATTAAATCTTGCAAAATTTGTATTTTAAGTATGAGCGAAGATACACCAGGGAACTCAAAACCGAATGGGAAATGTATAGTGATTAAGATATTGGTAGGTTTATGACAAACCTAAACTGGGTAGGTACTTAACTGTGGTCAAAGACGTTCCGTGGCATTGTTAACAGCAGTTGTTTTTTACTCGGTTTTATTTTTGCTAAATTCTGCTTTTGTAGCGGCTTTTTTTTCGAACTGACTTACACTGTTGGCCTGGCAGGGCCTCTGCAGTTCCACCGGACTACTTTTGTAGCGGCTCAAAGTGTGTGCATTGTACTTAATGCTACGCATAGTATAATCCAAATAGAACGATTATCATCGAGAGATTGACAATCCATCGAAGATCGGTGACTGTCATACCAGCCTACAAACATCGCAACAGCTGGATATACAATGGATAATCACGAAACGTAACAAACTAAAAGAAAGTTATTGCGACGAGTTTAGGCATGTTGGTAGCGGTAGTCCGGTGAAACTGTAGGTATTGCCAGGTCAACAGTGTAGACAATTCGAAAAAAAAAAAACATGGTGGTAGCGATTCAATCGCGAACATACTCTGTAATACCCCACTTGATTAAGAATGCAACACGCCTAATTGTGCCACATTGACACAATTTCCATGTCCTACCGCCAACAAATATGCTCAGAGAAGGCATCAGAGAACTGCGAAACGAGTACAAACGTTATTCGATACTAGATGAACGACTTTTTTTTATTTAATTTCTTTGTGTATTCGTAGAATTTTATTTTATCTAAGTACATAGGATTGTATAAGTGAATGTGTACCTTTCTTCCATCTTGGTATAGTGATAAAAAGTTTATCATTCCATCTAGCTATTCCTGCAGGCATATTGTTCTCAGGTATGTAATTTCCCGAAGCTAAAGCAGCCTCGCGCGCTCCAGCCTTCCATTCGAAGTCTATTATCTTCCATTGAAATATAGGAGGAAGTAAACATGTCGTTTGATTTACTAACAATGTTACAAGGAATGCAATTAATATCATGGTTAATTACCAAATTACGAAAGGTTGAGAGAGATACTATTAACTCAAATTTTGTAAGGATTTTTAGAAAAAAGTAATGAATTTTGAAAATTATCGAACAGGCTACATATTCAGGAACCAAATTACTGTAGAATTTTATTGACACCTTTCAGTAATCAACAGACTAAAATATTGAGATAATAGTGCAAAACTTTTTGGACATATTTTACGTTGATAATTTCGCACTATAATTTTTTTCCCGTCAGATATGGGTTAATGTTGTTTCACATATTACAAGATTCTCATTGTACATCCAATTCACTTGATAATCTTTGAGTTGAGTCCGTTCACGTATATATTTTGTATTTATTCTCTACTACTGGCCGCCCGTTACACCGTCTGCGTTTGTATCTTCATAAATAATGACACCATACATAATCACCGTAACACTAAATAAGGTGCATGCAGAAAGCAGATTTTTTTCCAAGTGACTTGACATTTACTACAACGTTTTGGTTGATCTAAACAATATCTTTTTTAAATTATATCCTTCGGTGTTATTTCAATGAATAACATATATTATTTTAAAGTTTCATTCAAGATATGTTCAGTAATTGTTGTGTGACAAAATTAATAAACATACATTCATCCTCACAATCTTTCTTGTTTATAATGTTATTAGAATAATAAAGTGATACTAATAAAATGTACCATTCATATTTTAAGCTATGTATTGTTAACATTCACCTATGCTATAGCATTTTTTTGTTCATACACCCTATTGTATACTTTGCATTGTGGTTCTATTTATTTAAAATGGATCTTAGAAACAATAACATTTTGCCCATATATTTTTAGTTGCAACGTGATTGGTTGAAGAATATATTTATTGAACTATGGAAAATATTCACAGTGGCACATACGTATATTATGCGTTACCAAAGATAATAAATAGAGAACCGTCAAAAGAATGCTGTGGCAAAATTTCTACATAGCAGAGTTGTACTTTGTGGTTATAATCTATGAAAGGCAAAAGCAAGCAGATGTCACGAAGGTTTCTTCATGTTTGTTTCTGTAATAAATTGGACAATTGAAAAGATATATTGAGTGTGACTTCATATAGGCTTATAAGTACTAGAATTTTGCGAATACACAAGATGTCAGTCGAAAAAGAAGAGATTAAAAATGCTGAGGGTGTATCAGTGCCTGAACAGAACGGTGAAAAGAGGATCGGCTGTGCTCATTATAAACGTCGTGCTAAATTCGTGGTAATTATTTTTCAACAGCCTATATCACAATAAATTCGATGTAGAACATATTGACATGTTAGCATCGACCAATCTATATATAAACTTAAACGACGTAGAAAGTTCAGAATGAAACGCGGTTTTTAGAAAACAAAGCAATGTCAACGAACCACAAATTTTAGTTCACGGTCTTATTTCCTTGGTTTTATTTTGACACCAAAACTCACTGGAGAGTACGGCATAAAATGTTGTTTTCATGGAAAAAACGAAACTTGTAAACAAGTTTTAAAGGTCGTTTTTTTATTAAAATTACATTAAAAAAATCTGATAGGATTTTTGATAATTTGTGTTGAATAAGAAATATCTGTATTCAGAAATAAAACTGACTGTTGTAGTTTATGGAAAAATAACTTGTTTTTTAATCAACAATATTTATACAGGTTAGGTACTAGAAATATGTGAATTAACTGAATCTGTATAAAATCAGATTAATTATATTGGTATCTCTTTTCTTATTTATATTTCTGTTCTTTAGTCTTTTAACTTTGTAGAAATATGTGTGTTGTGCTTCTAAATAAATCCAATATTATAGGACCAAAATTATCCAGAAATTGTATTAATCAAAATTTCTGAGAAACACCAATATAATTAATAATAGTAGATAAAAATCTACAGAACACCGTATTACATTTGATTAATCTGTACTATGAATACAGTATACAAACATCTATTCTGTTTTGTTAGTATATTGATATGAGTACAGGAGAGATAAGATTTTTTATTTTGAAAGAAAAAATGGAGCTCTACTATTATGTTAATTGTAAATAGTTATTGTGACTTGAAACATAGAAGAATAATTTGAAAAGAGTTTGATATAAAACATAATTTAGATCATGCGGGTTTTTCAATGTTTTTTTCCGAAAAACTAACAGCATACAATATCCATTAGATCATGCGGGTTTTTCAATGTTTTTTTCCGAAAAACTAACAGCATACAATATCCCACTAATTTTCTATACCAGTACCAGTATATATGCAGAAATTGCAGTTAGATCTTAATCTATTCGGTTCAACACTAGATTTACAGTATCAATCAAAACCACTGGTTTTATATATTTTCTTCTTTTTTTTATAAAACTATACTATCGCATCTAATATAAATAATAAACTATTTCATTAAACTATACATATCTATAGTCCTACAACAAGTAAACTGTTAGTATAGTCATCTTGAATCTTTTCTGATGCTCTGATTATAGCTAGAAGTTCAGGCTTAAGCATAATATAAAAGTTGAAATATTATTATAGCAATCCAAAATTGCCATTTATTTATCCATAATTTGCCTTGATGTTATACATATAATATACCCAGGATTTATACTTAAATTATAGCATTTATATTCAAAAGTGATCAAAAAGTTTGATGCTTTATCTGTCTATTTTAGCCAGTAATAGTTGGAATAGATGTAAGTTGATCAAAGGTATTTCTAGTGTTAAATAGCATACAATTCCTATACACTATTGTCGATAGAAGCTTAATAAAATTGCGTCTATATGAGGTTACCTTGTATTTTATCTATTATAATAATTATTGTCATACATCTTCAATGGAAACTGGTATTCTATTCATTATGTTGATTAACTATTCTTATTTCTTTCGCAGACACCTTGTTGTAACAAAGTCTACATCTGCCGCTACTGCCACGATGAGAACGAAGAGCATTACTTTAACAGAAAATCTGTCACCGAACTCATATGTACAGAATGTGACACCAGGCAGAAGGTGCAAGCAGAGTGCGAGAACTGTGGTGTACGTTTTGGGAAGGTCAGTTTTTGTACAGTTTCCACCACTCATACAGGACCAGTCATGTTCTGTGTATGTTGCCATGGTCTTGTGTTTGAAAAACTGATCAGGGAACCTCTTCATTGAACCAATATTAAAGATTTATGCAGAGTTATTGCCCAGAGGAGAGAGAAAGGACTAATGGTTCTAATACTTATAAATTTTATAATGTCTACAGGTCTAGGATATGGGTTTGTGTAAGTAATTATCACATTTCAGTACACGTGCCTGATCTGCAATCTCTTTGACGATGAGGACAAGAGGCAGTACCACTGTGATGGGTGCGGTATATGCCGTGTCGGCGGGCGCGATAGGTTCTTCCATTGCGAGCGCTGCAACATGTGTTTGCCTGTACAGCTTCAGCGTGTTGGACACAGGGTTAGTAATGCTACTCGATTCAGAGTAACATATGATGGTTTATTTATAAATATACTTATGTAATACTTGACTGAGTAAACTTACACAATATTAACATGTATAAAATCATAATTTATAATTTTAGTTAGACTTAAGAGCAGCCATTGCTACTAATTTGTAATTTATATCATAATACATTAATGCTAATCCCATACCTACGCGTATCGGCACGAAATTTTGTCTATGGTCATACTAAATGCAGATGTGGGAAGATATTATCGTTATGCGTTAGAACTATCGGATTGCGTTGACGATACACGCAGCACGATAACTGGGGCCGCGCTTTCTACACACATCAAAGGAACTTGGAGACGCTAATTTTCGAACTTTTTAATTTTCGACCCGAATTTTTTTTAATAATTTCGAGTTACTATTAAAAATGCCAATGGTGTGCAAACGTTATTCTACGCCTTTATCGGAATTAATTTAGAGGTTGCTTTTTAGCAGTTCAAGTGACCGAAGCTTCGTCGTGCAGGTATGGGCTAGCATTACAATTCATAGATATATATACAATTAAGCAAAATATACCTTATGGTTAATTGTATCCCGTTTTATAAATATTTGACCTGATATTCATTTAACAAAAATAGCAACGATAGCTTGTTAATGTTTTCAGTGTAACTTCTTTCATTGTTTATTAGTTAGCATTTCACTACAATTTTAATAATGAAGTAACAATGTGGCCTAAGATTATAAAATTCTAAATCTAGATAAAACTAATTTCGTAGGTGCAAATGCCGGAAAGCACATATTTTTATTTCTCCACATATTTTGATTGAAGGAGAAAACAGGCGTTACAAAAAGCTGTACCGTCACGATATCATCATCACGATGTTATTCCTTTCAAAATTCAAGCTTGATTATAGAATGTTTTTATTTCAGTGTGTGGAAAATGTATCACGTTCCAATTGTCCCGTTTGCTTGGAGGATATCCATACGTCGCGGATACCCTGCCATATCCCTGACTGCGGGCACCTGCTGCATAGACCGTGCTTTGAACAGCTCCTACACTCTGGACATTATGCTTGCCCGACATGCCAAACCAGTATGATTGATATGTCCAATGTGAGTTTATTATAATTCATTTACAAATGTTTACAATTTATTTGTTTCAATGCATTTTTATATAAATTTAAACTGGAATCATTGTGGGATGCTGGGCAGATGTAAAAAAATGTTATTAAAGACTTCTCAATAAAAGTTAAAATAACAATACAGGTATACATACCACAATTCGTACACAGAATAATCGAAATTTTATGCTTATAAATGTAATTACATTTAGTAATTGGACGATACTCAATAATCGTAAGACCAAATTCTCTGTAGTAGTAACAAAGAAGAATTCAATAGTACAATTTGCTGACATCATAAGAAATATCAAACATTTAAGAAATGTACTGCCAACAATGTAGTACAATGATTAAATGCATAGATGGCGGTAAAACAAGTCAGGTCTTAAGAGGAATGTGCAATTTAACGATAATCGCGTTATTTAAGGTTTTTACATCAAAAAGCGGAGAGTAAATTGATTTTTCATTAATTGCCTTCTATTTGTATCTTTATACTAATATTCTTGTATGTTATACATTTTTACATTAAACTTTAACACTTTTATCAGATTTTATAAGGTTGAACTGAAACAAAGTGTTATTAATAATCAATGTCATACTGATTTTACAATTTGTCACATGTCTACATTTTTGACCAGAATCATACTTGATTGGAAAATTATGTAGCAACACGCAATATTGATTTATTCCACGAATGATAGAGTTGAGTAAATATTAATCTAAACAAAGAAATAAAATTGAAGTGTGTGTGTGCAGTGTAATTTTATTTTTTACCTGTTAGGACTAATCTCCAGAATGGTTGAACCGTATTTGACGGTGCTTTGATTGGCAGATAGTTGAGGTTATATGGAGTAATTGAGTGCTACTCTTATTTTAGAAAATATAAGAAACTATAATAAGCAGTGTCCATGGCCATGTCTGCAACCCGTGCTTACACATTTATATTGAAAAAACTTTTTCATTCAATTAAATGCAATATGAAGTAACGAGTAACTACTAAACTATTATAATATATGTTGCGCATGTGACACTTGAATGTTGCTTTTTTATTAGTTAAGACTTTTTACAAATTGGATTACTAGTTCCTAGGGTTACCTACTAGTAGGATATAAACAATATTTAGATTTTCGTTATAATAATATACAAGTACATTTGTTGCAAAAAAAAAATTACTTATTTGTTTTCATTCATTGCAGTTATGGAATTATCTGGATTCTGAAGTAGCTGCGACACCAATGCCGCCAGAGTACGCAGATTACAAGGCGACAATACTATGCAAAGATTGTCACAAGGTAACAACATAGTTTTATATAGTATAAAATATTATTTGCATTTTACTTGTCAGCGATTTAATCTGGTTCTTTAGAGTTGTCTCTTCAAATATATATTAGTAGGAAAGTTAAAGTGTAAAACAAATTATGATTAAAAAAAACATTTGCAACATTCGACTATGAAATCGACAACAGCTTAAAAGAGTTATATCCAGTGGTCTTATTAAAAAATGGAATAACAATGGCATATGTGATTAGATATTTGGTATATTTAAATTTAAAATTATTTTACTGATTGAAAATTCATAATAATTACTAAGGAATATTCATATTTAAGACAGCATTAATAATTTTTAACAGATTTATTAATTATTAATTTTAGATATATAATGATTTAATATTAATGAATAATTTCAGCTTTCAACTGTGAAATTTCATGTGGTCGGACTCAAGTGCCAACACTGTGGTGCATATAATACGTGTCAGACAAACGGGTTTCAGAAGTAAGTTTGTTTTTATATATTTATTTCTCAGCAGCTATACATACACGCATATATACTATTATTATGGTAAGTATACATTCTTTCTTGGTGTTCTTATAAAATGTTGAGTTTCAATACAAACCATAGACAACACAAGGATTTTTTTTTGGTAGTCAATATCTATAATGTACCTTAAATCATCATATGCGAGTATAATTTTCTATAACAATATTTATTGTATGTATATATATACGAATAAAAAGTCGATAGTAATTTCTGCTGGGAAAATGCGTGCGCACAATAAATAAAATGTCTTCCAAGCATGTACACGGCAGTTGTTCCAGGGAGAGCAGCAGCAGCAGCAGCAGCGCAGATGACGGTGGCTCTTCAACAGCGACGTCCACATCCACCAGCCGCAGCGGTTCCACCTCGACTTCCTTCCAGGAGTCGCGCGAGGAGCAGCACGACGAACTGCCGCGCGCCAACCCGCTCGACGAGCCGCCGCAAGCCTGACCGGTACCCTCCACCGTCGCCCCAGAACTTTCAACCACTTAAAGCAACTCGTATATAAGTTTATTAATTTTGTAAACATACACCTGTAAGTAGAAAAAGTGCCCCCGTACTCACTTAACGTGGCATAAGTGAAACTTAATTTAGTCGTTTGATTTGCATACATATGTGTATACATACACACTCGTCTCATCCTAACGCATTTGACTGTCTCTTTTGGTTTACAGTGTAGTCCGTTCCTTTTCTCACCCCAATCAAATACCTATTTCCTTTCCTTTCTGCATCAGTAACATAGACTTTACTGTATTCTGCAAGTTGCATTTTTTTTACGATTTGTTTATAAAATGTAATTAAAACAAATTCTATTAACTCATTTGAATATCAAAAATTAAACATAACCATTCATTGGATTACTTAATAACTGCTCGACTTTAAAAATAATTTGATAAACGGTGTTAAAGATTTTCAAATTATTAAAAATTATCTAATTCTTTGTGTTCACGACCTGGCAAAATTATTTCTTAAATTAATAATAAGTTTATGATTACTTTTATTATACAGCAATACGAAACATCTAGTATCCATGCCTATAATATACATTTGAGTCTTATACGTGTACTCATAGAACACCAAAACGGTCAAATTATTTGGTCGATCAGCTTTAAATACTCACAAAAAGAAGGCACTTATGTGTCAAAGTTACCCAGATTGACTGTTTTTTTTTTCGATTTATTTGAATTATTCCAAATGTTTGGATTATTGAAACGGGTTATTTAAGTAATTGTAATTATTGGAATATATGATTCAGCTCGTGTAGAGATTTATTCGATTCGAATCGTCAATGAGTATTAGTGTATCTGAATATTGGTGCACACCCAAATATATGCATTTTTGTGATGCATAATTTAAAATAAACAATATCACTCTAAGGTCATGCATGGTTTTAGCTTTCTTCAATCCAATTATGGTCTTAAAACAGTGTCGACTTTACATATGTATTTTTATAAGTTGTTTGAGAAAGACTATATTTGCCTTATAGTTTGTATTTAGTATTTTGGCTGACAATTTGTATTTTTTAGAAGTATTGTAAATCATACGTCATACTCCAATCATAAAGTTCTTCACCATTGTTTCCTGATTCCGGATAGTCTATTATAATTTGTACCTTTAATTGTATATATTTGTGTTTAACATTTTTGTCAGACCCCTCTCCACAAACACTTGACACATTAGTAGCTATTAATTAATTGAACATTTATTTGTATTAATGTGCTGCAGTGCTGTGAATATTTACAATTATCGAAATAAATTAATAGGTAAAATATACAATTGAATTAAAAAAAAACCGTCCCTTAGTGTCTAGAGCCGTATCTTAAAACTTGTATTGTTATAGGATTCCAAAACGACATTTTAAATGAAAAATGTTATATACACTTTGTATTGAAATCTTTGGTTTTACACAATTTTATAAAGGTGGTTCCACACAGACTATAATAGAGTAATCCAGTTAATACGAGTTAAAATAAAGGGCAATTGTCTCACCACTACATGTAAATGGTACTCGATAATACGTCATACTACAGGACCATTCATAAACTACGTTAAAAAGAATCCGTGATTTCTGAAACCCCTCCTTAGTTTATGTCACAGCTGTTGACATGTGACGTCACAAATTTGATAAATTTAAAATTTCATAATGATTAGTATACCACTTTATATTTATTTGGAAAATATGTATTTACCCATCAAATCAACTATAAAGGAAACATTTTAAAATTTGGGTTACAGTTGAAATTTATAATATTATACATGTGACGTCAGGAAGATTTTGGCCATTTACCCTCCGTTACAATCTTATAGCCCCTCTTCGTAATCGTTAAAATGTAACGTCATTTATAGATGGTCTATTTACTCGTTGAAAAAGTGAGAAGAGATGATAAGTAACTCGCTTGCCCAAGTTCCTTGAAAAATGTAATGACCACACGAGACATGAGAATCACTGCGCTGCTCCTACAAATTTTTCTTACCACCCGTTGAGTGAACATAATTTTAAAATTAGTTTTCATTAGTGGTTATGAATAAAAAACAGAGTATAAAATAGCCCATGCATCAGTTTATTTTTATCAGACTCTTTTATTATCATTTCAAAATGTAGTAAACTGTTGTGTATTTAGTAAATAGTGAGCTTTTTGTTGTTCAGACAACTTTTAAAACAATGGTGTGTATGTTATCGGGGTGGGGGAAGGGGGAGAAGTTGCTGAGTTGTCAGTATATCGGAGTTACATGCCCAGTCTAATATGTTTGGTGGCCAATCAAAAATAGGTCATCTTAGTTTTCATCAACCTCCTTTCTAAACTAAACCCCCCCTCCCCCTCATCAAAAATTTAAAAACCTACATTGCGTACAACATTTGTTGAGTTAATTCGGATTAGTAACAAGTTAACACGTTTCGATTTGTAACTCGAAGTTCATAAATCACAGACCGTGGTGAGATAACATGCCAAATATAAAATGAAAAAAAAAAAACAACATTTGTAAATATGTATTCTTGATCTGTGGTGCAGACTACTATTATCTGTCACATCTTCTATATTGATACGGTTTTTGTTTTGCATTAAAAATCATGTGATCTATTTAGGAATAATCATAGACAATATATTTGTAACTGGTTTTGTACAGTTTTCAACGTTAAATAGATGTTGCGAGGATTTTTTGGCGGGATCTTAGTCTGTCATGTAGTGGTTTTTATATTTTATTCATAATCTTGTGTGTATTAGACTCTATATTTTGTAATATTGGTGGTGTTTTACGTAATATAGTTAGGTTATTATGCACAAGTGAAGTGGATGGGAAATAATACCACGGAGCATGCATTCTGAGATGCCGCCAAAACTCCATGGAAAGTTCTAACAAGGAAACCACCATCTTGTTAGAACATTAATAATTATCGTAAGACACTTACTTGGCAAAATCTTGTTACTTGACGCTGACTAGTGCACAAACCGTGACTGGAGCTAAAATATAAAGAATAAGAAGAAGAAGAAATAGATGTTGCGCTTGTTTTTAACGAGACATCATGCGACTAACAGATATGTAATTTAAAGTAATATTTAGTTAGATTCGTCTTCGTTTATTGTTGATTTTTGTGATGTTGACATGTTCAAAAAACAAAGCTACATTATTATTATTATTATTTTGTTCTCTTAATAAATACTACGTTAATATAACTGTTGTTTTATTTACTTGGGCCATAATTTATTTGTCGTATATGTAGCTAACAATTGGGTTTTATAATTTCACACGGCAATGACGTGGATTATCTGGATCAGTTGTGCTAGGGGTTGTCTATTATTTTTTTGGTCTTATTCTCGTCATTGCTACTTATCACTACATAGTATAAAACAAAGCCGCTTTCTCTGTCCCTATATTCGTATGTATGCTTAAATCTTTAAAACTACGCAACGGATTTTTATGAGGTTTTTTTTAATAGATAGAGTGATTGAAGAGGCAGGTATATATTTATAATAAGATAAATTAAATAATCGAGAAATACTGTTATTTTTGAGGTTACTCCAAATTTAACGCGTGCGTGCCACGGGCAGTAACGAATAAATCAAAACTACTGCATCGATTTTAATATTTTTTTCAGTGAATGACATAGGCTATGTATCTTCTATCCGTGCGAAGCCGGAGCGGGCCACTAGTCTCTTATAAACCTATACTGAATAATATAAGGTATTCCTGTTGAATTTTATAAATACTGTTCCTATGGAAAAAAAAATTTTTTTGAATTGATCTACATAACGACACAAATACATAAAAACAATACAAAATAGGCAGCTTACCAAAAAAAAAAACATGGTTGTTAGTACAAATAAAAAACAAATGCTGATGTAATATTTGGCAAATATTTAATAATTTTTTTTAGCTAACATATAAAATTTCAGTAAAAACATTTTTACTACTTAACTCTAGAATACAAATGTATTAGGGAATGTATTAAGGTTGTGTATCGATATTTTATTAATTATTACAAAGAAAATTCCCAAAAAGTATTCATAATTTAAAATAAGATACAACATTCACTTTTATTTATCTTAATAATAATTAAGTAATATTATTTTTTAGTGTCAATATAAATTATACAAAATAAAAATTACAACACTTGCTATGACAAAAATTATTTTTATACTTAAGTAACCTAGCGTTTGACCGCAATCACGCCTGACGTTAATGACGGTACGGTCGCTAAGCCTACAGAGTATGGCTCTCAAGTGCAGCTCTCGGAATACATTTTCCACTATGTGGGTGGTAGTTAATCAGGCGGGCTTAGATAAATCCCTACTACCATGCCATTATATATCAAAATCACACCTTTATTAACCCTTAAATGCATGATACTTTTTTTCCTCAAAAAACGTTATATTGTATCTAGACTTGTATTGTATTATACAGGTTTATAAAAAAATAAGAAAACATCGTTTGTAGGTACAATTATTATTCATGTGTTCTTTTTTGTTTTTGAGATTTAGAAGATTTAGAGATTTTTTTAGAAGTTGGTGACAATGTTTCATTTTTGAGACACTATGCATTTAAGGATTAATACAATATACGTTTTTACATACGATATAGACGAAGTAAGAAGAAACAGAATGTTCATTTTTATAAAATATATCTTGCCAAATGTATTGTATGGGATAACTGTTATTTCCTGTACGGGCTACAGACTCAGTAAATTATTGTGTGAAATCGAGTCATATTAAAATGGCGTACAAACGTTCTGCGTTTTATTAGTAGGTATTTTAACAACTTTTAAAAACTTTTGGAATTGTTATATTATACATTTCGTTGGACACTATTTCATTTGAAAAAGTCATATGAGCCGGTACGTACCTCTTATATCTATCCTTCATAACTTACAACGTGTCATATTTTCCAATCTTCTTTTTCTCTCTCTTTTTCTAAGTGAAATAATACCGGCAGACATTCTGTTTCTTCTAACCCCATAAGTATACACTATTGGTGGCAGGAAAACTAAAGTAGTAATGGCTCATTTTCATCCTTAAACAGAATTAGAATTTGTAGTTGCTTAATTGATTAAATTAGAAAACCAAATCAATCTCCAAGCCCGCGCAAGACATAACCACGTACCCACCATGTAGAAACCTTCCGAATTCTGCTGCTTAATTTTTTACCACTCCGTAAACCCCTGAATATTTTATCGCCCTAAATTTCGCCATAGAGAATGAAAAACCTCATATATCATTAATGTCAGAGACATCAGAATTTGTTATTCTAACGAATTGACGTAACAGAAGCGATGGTGACGTTAATCTCGCCAATCATTAGATGACTATCGAAGCAAACGTACTTGTTTATTTTCCCCAAGACACATCCGACAAGAAATTGATGACACTTTGATTTCACTGGTTTTGTTGTAAAAGCTAAACGGAATCCTTCTTCCAATCTATATATAAAGATGAAATCTAAAAGTCACGGACACAAGACCTCTAGAAATACATATCTAAAAATGATCTTCGTAAGTAACATTTTTAATTTTTTATGAGAATTATAACGAATTATTGCAGCATTTTTACTAGTAAAATACATGTACTCCAGTCTGGTGTATCTTAGTCATACTCGATATCTTAGCGAGCCACCAAACCGGCCACCATTAATGTAAGCTTAAGCTAAAATAACCATAACTTACAAGACATGTTTAATAAATACATAAACAATAGCCGAGCAATATAATTAGGAACAATTATTATACGTACTTCTAAAATAGACACATAATTTCACATACGGCAATTTAATTACAAACTAAGCGTAGCTTGTTTATGTTAGGTAACTAATCATATTATACATGTAAATATATACAAATATTTAAAAATAACTAACGATTATGCTCATCCCACAAATCTCGGCGTGATAGTGGCTATACTACCACTGTACTTACCACGAGGCTTGTCGGTAATCATTATTTTGATTGCACATTAAAAACTCACTTCTATTCTTCTACGTATATTTGACATAACACTAATATAATCTGTCTAAAAATTTATTACATAACTTCAAATAATAATGATATTACTAACGTAAATAATTTTTTTAGGAATAATGAACATTTGAAATGACAAATTGCGTATACACAAATTGAACTAATTCTAATTCACAATAAAAAAAAAAAAAAAAAAAATTAAATTAATATTCACAAAATAGTTTAATTATTAAAATTATGTAACAAAATTCTTGACTACTACATAAATATATTATTTAAAAATATATATATATATATATATATATATATATATAAAAATAACCTCAATTCGATTGAGACAGATTAAAAAACACGCACGCAGATAAACATTCAGTCATAAAAATTATTCTTATCAAGGTAAATTATAAAAATATGATTGTATTGTAGTTAATTTTTTTTTTTACGATAAGTAAGTATTTTTAATCTTACCTTTGTTAGATATATTTTTACAGTTTGTGTAATGTTCGAAAGGAGGAAATTATATATTTTTTTCTAATACAATTTTTTTAAATCTTAATTGCTCCTTAATTAGATATAGTATAAAAAGCTACAATGTACAATAAATAACACGTGAGCAACAGTTGCTTTTGAGCTCAAATGTACATTTTACTAGATACGAAGTTATGAGCCTAATCGTTGGCAGTGATGAAATTGTTATCAGATTTACATTGCACAAAAGCGTATTAACGTATGAAGCGTGATACTATACTTTACACTGGTCAGGACCGGATTTAGGGCATTACAACGGTGCCCTCAGCCCCGGAGCCCCCTACAAAAGGATCTCTGCACTGACTTTTTAACTTCTTTTTATACAAAACACTAACAGCTGATAACGAACAAAACTCACGTTCATGAAGAACATTTGTTAAGACGACCAAATCATTTTTATAATATATATTCAAAATTACTTGGAATTTCAGTGCTTTAAGGCTCCTCGATTTTTAAACCACTACAAAATATGAATTACTTATATTATAACAAAGGTGTTAAATGGAACATTATTTATTTCTCGACATTTTAAGTTGCCCTTTTATTTCGCGAAAATACGTTATTACTTAGCTTTTTATATTTTATACATGATAAGTCGATTGTACATGATAAAAAAATCCTCCCTATTTACCAATTCTGTTATTAACTAGTGTCAGATTTTTTTTAAACCAACAACTAGCTTACAGTGCTATATACAACTGTAGGATGTGAATATTTTCTATTAGTCGTAAAAACTAAATTGCATGCCAGTGGTTTTTTTACTTTGTTTCTATTACACTAACAATCGGTCCGCGTCGAACTACCATTTAAAACTAACAATATTATACAGTTTAGCGCCACATAGAGGCGAGTTATGGAAAAATATTCTCCATGAAAGAGGAGTAATGTATGCTAACCTTCATAGTGATAAGTCAAACGGTGTTGGAATTTATTCAACTCGTTAATACCAACATACACTTTTACATATGTGTATTGTAAAGTTCACAAAACTTTGAAGTTAAAAAGTTATATATCGTTTATATATTCAAATGATTGAAAAATGTGTTTGAATACATAATAAAAGTGATTTGCTTTATTTTAGTGAAAAACCGATCTAGATGAAAAAAATATTGTCTATAGTTACACACATGACAAGTTATACTCCTTTGACGTGAATATAAAATATACATATTTTTTTTGTATATTTTAACAATTTTGAAGAAAGTCAAAAGCAGGAACAAAGATTTCAGATTTTAGTAAGCACGATCCAAAAAATATATAGGACAATATTTATATTTAAAAAAAAACTGTTTACAAACGAACTTCATGGCGTGTTGTTACATCGATGCGAGCAAATTCCGCGTCAAGTTATAAAATCACTCAAAGATACCTCAAACGCGACAAAAAAACTGTAACTTCAAAAAGTACGTTTAAAAAAAATCTAATTATTTACATGTGATTTTTATGTTCATAAGAACTAGCTGACCGACACCCCGAGACTTTATGTACGTTGTTTATTATCTTAACAATATATTCTATGTACATAAGAACAAACATGGAAAAAAAATTGAAAGCAAAGACTATACTTTGTTTACAAACTTGTTTGTAGTACTTATAAAAAGAGTAGTTATTCCTTTAACTTTAATAATTTTATTGGAAATGAAGATATCGTGGTAGTTTTTTTTAATGAAGACCGAGAGCCTAAGAACTAAAATTAAAAAAATTTGAACGTAATCTATAGTTTTTGACCTTTATTCCTTTATTTATATAGGCTATATTATCCGCTATGAATACAGTCATTGGTCTTGAGAGTTAGAACGACTCAACCAATATGGTAAATACTACACAAAATGGATATCTCTGATTTTTTTTTTTATATCGAACTGACTACACTGTTGATCTGGAACACCTTTACAGTTTCACCGGACTACTCTCTGTAACGTCCTTTATCTGCCCATAAAGGTATGGTTAAAATCTGTTAAACCATTTCAAAGACTAACGCGCTTTAACAATGAACACTTTAATATTATTTATTTAAACAAAGCGAAGGCGATTCTAAAAATAGTTAAATAATTTATAGTTTTTTTACGTTACACCGTTATCTTATCAAGTAATTTATTAGTTTACTACACAAATATTATATTTTTATGAAGTACGACAACGTTAATTTGAAAGGCGACGCGGTGGTCTGCTAGTTTGAAAAATACGTTTAAACAGGAGCATATTGCTGTCGCACTATGCTCCAACTATCAAGTAACGTGCGAGAGGGACGACCGCAGCTCGCACTAAAAATACCTACATTAAAAAGATGAAATATAAACCGATTTCAATTATTTTATCGAATTAATATGACGAGAATTTGTATTATATATTTTGCTATTATGCCATGATATATACGTCAAATTTGTTTGCAAGATATCTGAAAACGCGTTATAATTGGGCTATTTTATTACATTTAGAATGCACCAAGGTTTTATAAAATTATTAGTATATACATGTGTATGGACTAAAAGGCGTCTGCGTCGTCTCTTAATTTATTTTAGTTCTAATTGATTTTGTACATATTTATTCAGATAAATGCCGTGGAGAAGGAATCGTGAGAAGTGGAGTTTAGAATTATGTAAACAATGCCAGATTATCTATGTATATAATTAAAATAAAGTTCGTTTGAAGGTCGGTAAATTTACTGAACGTATTGGCAAAGAACTAAGACCATTCGATTAGTAATTATTCATAGATGGTTGTACGGTACTTAATTTTTGCCTATTCGATTGGCCCATTACTATTTTTTTATGCCAAACGAAGCGGACGGGAATCGGCTAATGATATCTAAATTAAACATATATATCTAACCTACTTCATATTATTTGGGTCGCACATATTACGAATTTGTTAACCTACTTCATATTATTTGGGTCGCACATATTACGAATTTGTTTAGTTATGTTTATATACACTTGATGATAGCCCCCCTCCCCACCACCCAGTGACCTAATTAGCCAAAATAAGGGTTCGCGAAAAAGTACCGACACAATAGATTTATTAATTTATACCTGATATCCGCAACTTCATCTGCGTTGTTTATAATTTTAACAAAAAAAAAATGTTTGTACAAAGAAAAAAAAAATTACTAACAAAATTTCTTTGTAAATCATGTAACTCGTTCACTCAACTTTCAATTCTAGTTCGCAAAATTGGAATTTAAAAACAAATGATGGTAAAAAATACATGGGCAAAGTGAAAGGAATCAGTTTAAAACTACAATATTGGAAGCTTGACACCATGTATCGTAGTCCGGTGGAACTGGTGGAACTGTAGAGGCCTCCGGGTCAACAGTGTAAGTTAGTTCGAAAAAAAAAAAAAAAAAAACACCATGTATATGAAATCCACCTGTGAGCGGCAATCAACCAGACCGATATAATAATACCAATCGATATTATGTGTTTAAAGATAATACTTATCGAACGTTATCAACGATGTATAAATGGATATTCGTGACTTTTTAATAAACACGCACACATACCTACATATCGATTGCTTTTATCGTTTGACAAGTTCAGGAAAAACTGCTCTGTTTCGATTTTATGTCACTAATTATTATTACTTCATTGTCACGACTGAAATTATATTTAAATGTTATTCTATGTACCTTCTCTGTTTTTACGTACTCGTATTAAAATACACAAAGAGTAATTTTAAAAGGACGACTACGATAATTAACTTTAATTTACGTTAAAAGTTAGTGAATTCTTTACCGTTTCAATCTGATTATACTTGATAGATCACAAATAAGTACCGATGTGAGTTTTTAAACATAATTTTAAATACGATAATTTACAATAGATACGATAAAGTTTACTTTGAGGATCAAAGGAGCTGTTTATAAAATACGTTCGCACTTATGGAGAAGGGGGTAAGGGAACGTGACGTTCGCAGCTCGTCAAACAAAGTTGCAAATTTTGCTCTCAATTCATTCATTCAATTTTATTTATATGATAGAAAGCGATTCGTTTTATATTTGTAAATATGTTAGTATTTTTACATATGTATTTGTACATTTACGGAGGAGATTATAATTCACAACGCAATATTTATGCAAGTCTCTGAAAGTGTGACAGCGTGATGAAGGGGGGAGGGCGTTTAAAAAGGTAAAATTTTGCGTGACATATATATATATATATAAAGTACCTCAAAAATTCATTTTTATTAAATGTTTAGGTTATTTATATACCGAACCTTTATATGGCATATTGGGTTAATTTGAAGTTATACTTCATTTGACGCGTTTGCGAAAAATGATGAGAGTGAATTTTTACGATGCGCGCGCACACAGAGACCTAAATACTACACCATGAAGTTGCTTGGTGATTTACTGTCAAGTTTTCGTGAGACCTGATAACTATATTCAAATTATAGGTAGTTATTGAAATATATATGAATCTACAATTACGTATTTTATAACAGTGAAGATAAAAAAAAATCATACATAAATATACATGTGTGAAGGATTTTAAATTATATGTGGCAGTGAATCGTAATTTATAGTCAGCATACGTGATAAAAATGGTTTTTTTATATTATAAACTTTTTTAAGTTGGTTTATAGATTTGAACTTAACTTATCTTTATATATTTGTTTATTTTATAAATTATTATTATTTGATAAATACTTTATTCTACTTCTTTTCGGTGTCTTACTCGATTCTGTGTAAGAATTCAGATATAAAGAATATTAATTTTGAAGCCATTTAAAGTTAATTATAATTATTATAATAAAACGTCACCAATTGCATTTAATGCCGTTTTAAGCTAAAAAACGTATAACTTCTTACATGCGTACTTAAGTACACACATATATTTTTTTATTATGCAGTTAAAATTCTAGGTTAAAACTTATTGTTCAAAAAAAGAAAAATCAATATTGTTACAAGGAAAATGATGGATATTCGCGAAATATGCATTAGTGCGTTTAAAAAACGTAAAACATAATTTTTTACGGAACATAAGTAATATTATTTACGTTGTTTATACTCCAATTACTTTTGACATTCGATATCAACTTCGATCATTTTTTTATGACGACTCTATTTTACTTTTGATAGAAAATATATTAATATTTTACTTTACAAAATATTATTATTATGATATACAATGTATTATTATTCTTTTAGTATGTTCGCTCAAGGAACAGGTAGCTAATAAGAACATAATATACTTCATCATATTATCGACTAGACGTTCACATTAATTCTACATATTGAAACCGGTTTTCACAAAACTTTTTAAATGCCTTTCGCTTGTTCATAATCTCGTTTAGTGTAACAGAGAACAGAATCATAAAAATGGCATAATGTGCACAGTGCCAAGCAAAACATATTTTTATGTGATTGAAATCAAACGGCTTGTATGAAATTCATAGTTAGATATAGATTACAATATTGTCATAAATTAATCGGATAAGCTATTTATTATAAGCACAGCGATTTTAACTCAGATAAGGTTAGCATTCATTTTAAATTAGCTACATTATAGATAAACAATTGCTGATTAATATAAGTTCACATTAAGTGCAAATGGCTCACAAATCAAACCCTTGGCATAGGTTTTATTCATTAATTAAATGCCATTAAGAAACTCTTACCATGAAAAAGGTAAAATAAGATACCCGTAAGTGTTATGGATGAAATAGACTTCTCTTTCCGTGTAATTTGTAAACATTTGTTATATGATTTATTGATTAAAAATATATCTTCATTCTAAGTAAATATATCGAATTAATTTGCTAAAGACCAACGCAACAGAACCTTGGAATATATCAGCTGTATAAATCTATATATTTTCCCTATAAGAGACGTTACAGACAGACCTGTTTTATTGGTCCGTTTTTTTAAGATTTAACAATAATAATACTTTTATGGACGTTTCACGAGTTACGACAAAGTAAACAACGAAAAGGGCACGATAATTACGAGAAGTACGACAACGATAATTTAAAAAAGATTTCGTATCTTGATGATTTCGTATCCATGAAGGTGTTTGTTTTTTGTTCTATCGTCACCGTTCATACGAAACTATACTTGTTGTACAGATTTTTGAACGTATTATGTGTGAATTCGAATATTTCTGTTCGTCGCTGGCAACTAATTCATTCAGAGTTGCTTTCGATGTATAAATACCTATAGAGTGGATGACCCTTAAGCTAGCTCGTGAAATTCGAAATCGGTGTAAAGTTGTTCTACACGTCGGTATACTTCATCACATGATGATAAAGTTTGTGGGAGTACGGTTAATGCTGCTGTTAGGCTCTCTTCAGTGCCGAATATCTGAAAATAATAATTCAACTGCTGTAGCAACATACGTAGTAGGTACTTACATAGTGTATGTCTTATTCCAATATCATTTGTATTTTTTCTTTCTTATTCACTTCTGTAATCTTTTGCAAATGCTCTATTTTGTTTAGTATCGAGTGTTCTTTCGCTCAGTACTAATAAAGAGCAACTTCCTCCTCCAGATCGTCGAACTTAGGTCCACTCCTCCAGAATGGAGTTCTGGAGCACACCGATTGTGCGATACAGTCACTATGCATTCACTAGTTTATTACAAGCACCATAAAGCACTCCACACACACGGTAGATAGGTAAGTTCTGTACGGGACCTTTTATTCTTCTTAAATACTTAGTACAGAAAAGCTGTGAAAGCTTCCTCAAGCTAACAGTATATAGTCAGTTCGGACAAAAAAAGGTAAAGTGAAACTTTTTTACATTGTCTCAATTTTTTTTGCCCATCTATCGCATGTCGCATTACAGCCGGTCGTGGAATAGGGGCAAAGTGAAATGCGCTCGGCAGAGCAGACAAAGCCAATATGGCTGTGCTCAGGGCTCAATTAAAAATGATTTAAATAAATATTGCGCTCAGTTTTTAAAATGCTACGATCCGAAAAAAAGTTTCACTTGTATCGTGGTTTCATAAAACCACACAAATTTCTTTTTTCGATTAGTTAACGTTAGTTAAAATAATCTGATCCGGTATATATGTACGTTTCCGTGGCGTTACGTGGAATGGAAAAAATGGAAATGGAAATGGAATTTGTATGCAAGGCAACAGCGCAAACTAAGATTCAGCTACTTATTTTTGCTTGTATACCGTTTGTGATCAACCTAAATACACGTGTGTGACATTTTATCATAAATCAATAAACACCGATAACGTCTAAACAAAGCGAAACACTAAATGGCATGATTAACAACGGCCTTGGTCTGAAACAACCGCGTCACGGCCGACGTAAGCGTACTGTAGAAATCATATAGCGTAATTGTCTTGGTTTTTTACGCCCGCAAAGTATTAATTTCACACTAAATTCCAATATCTTCCCAATTTTGATAAAGCATTAAATTTTAGTAACTCCAGGATCGTTCTTGAGAATATTCGTAGCGTTTTCATACCGGCCGCGTAACCCAGAGTTGCTAACACTTTGTCCAGCTCATTATATTCTTTAGGATAATATAAAAAAAAAAACTAGTTGCCCGCTCTGGCTTCGCACGGGTATATTAATGAAAATATTTAGTTCAAGTTCTTCCTTTACAGTACGGAGCTATACGATGAAATAAAATGGGGACTGAACGGCTGAACGTCAATCTGTCAATATCTTTGAAGATTTCTCTACTGTCTTCTGTCTCACTCACTCAATTACCTTTTTATGAACATTGTTCAACTGGAATTTTTCAGTTTTTCGTACGATTTTTCAAACATTTTCTTTCATACAAGCCTTGTCCTGAGACTTACAAATACAAGATTTAAAAAAGTACTAATTAGACACAGCTGTTCTGAAGTGCTACACTTACATCACTTCGTTTCTTATGGGTAGAATAAAAAAAAAAACAATATTTTTGCATCTTTTAACAACTTTCTGTCAACTATGATATAGTGATATCTATGGATTCATCGGAGTGCTATAGAATATAGTCCCTAAAATACAGGTCCCTCTAGATTTAGCGTGACTATCATCTTAGACCACATCATCATTAACATCAGATGAGATTGTGGTCAAACGCTAACCTATAAAGTATATAAAAAATATTGTATATATTATTGTGAGGTTGGCAGCCATAAAAAAATAATAGTATACGTTATTGTAAGGTTGGCAACCATAGTAGTCGGTGGACGGTGACGTAATCTCACCTTTTTCAATAAGTCCGGTCGCGAGGGCAGCGCGTGCATCGCGAGCGTCGCCGCCTTTCTAATGTACCACGGGTGGAACTCCGCCAACGTCTCGTTGTAAGCACCCTGACAGGCGCTGCACGTGTTCATAGTCTCGTCAGCTTCACCGAGTCTCTTAAGGAACAACCGAATGAAATCTGAAATATTGAAAGACTGAGGGACACATTCACCCACAACTCTAAGTCAAAGACACTTTGTCAGCAATTAACCGCGTATCTCTGAGCAGCTATATGATTTTTTATCTGTTCTTTATTTTAGTGTGCTCTTAACCAAATGAGTGGCACATTTATAAGGAATAAAGTGGTAAATAACATACACTTAATGTCAAGATAATAGCTTAATTACTTAATGCCATTAATCTTAAATTAACTCAGATATTCTGAACATTGTTTTTTTTTTTTTCGAACTGACCTACACTGCTGACCTGGCAAGGCCTCTACAGTTCCACAGATATTCTGAACACATCTGGACACCTACGGCGTGTTACGCCACTAACCACTGTTAGCCTGCCAAACCTTTATAGCATGACCGGGATTCTTTGGGCGAACGCTTAAGGCGCTCAGCCGTATTGTAACAAGCTCAAAGGCGACAAAGTGGCCGAACTTCGGCTACGGCTGTTGCCTTGAATGCAACATCGCGAGTATGTCTAAGCTAATTAAACGAATCATGCATTCATCAGTAAAATACATATGCGTACCAGCATGTGTTCTTCAATAACACGTACATGTATTATGAACCTGGCAATTTGGCTAAAGCTAGCTAACCAATATCGAAAAAATGCATTCCTATACCTTCCTTCTTATAATCCCTTTCACTCACACTCTTAGCTCGTTCAAACGTCATCCCTTTCACATGATCGTTCTCACTCAACGAAAAACTAAACACCGATATACATTTTTTACTTTGATTTACTAATCAGGCAAAGGTCACAAGTTCATACATCGTATATCTATTGATGGCATAAAGTAATACTGCTCATTCTATTTGGAAACGAGGACTCCGACTCGGTTCTGAGAAATAACATCTATCCAAATCAACTCAGGACTGCATTCCTATTTGAAGTTTCTAATTGTTAGCATCGCATAAATAAAAACAAATTACAGTCCTTGTAAATCGGTTTTAGCCGCTCTTTTATACGACACTTCATGAGCGGACAACAGCCGTCATAGCGTGCCGCTATTATAATCACCAGTTTCATACAAAACAAAGTTAAATATTATTATAAGAATCTAAAGTTGGCATTTATTTATGTTTAAATTGTCTCGATGTTATATATAATACATATCTATACCCATATTTTTGTTCTGCGCAAATACATTCAAAGCGGTCAAACAGCCCGGCGACGACTTTAGAACAATTGAAAATATGTACTAACAAAGAAAAGCAGTTCCTTTGGTTACCTTCGCAATTATTTTGCATCCTTCACCAAACACAACAGAACATAATTATACCAAACAATTTAATTTATTTATACGCAAATGAACTGAAAACAATTGTTAATATACCCAATTTGGATATAGTTAAAATCCAGAGATGGAAAAGATCATATCGCAGTAATAATTAGACAAAATAATATGTTAATTCTCATAGTAGATCACAAAATTCAGACTTGTATCCACAATATTAATTTTCCGTTTGATGTATGGGTATAGGGCGTTCTACGCCAAATCGAACGGTTTGATTTTTTTTTATTTCTTTATTTTATGATGTTTTAGTACCCCTCCAAAAATAAATATATATTCTATAAAGGCCATATAAAAACAAAAAGTTTTTTTTTTATATTATAGGGGGCAAACGAACAGGTGTGTCACCTGATGGCAAGTGATCACCGCCGTCCATAGACACTAGCAACACCAGGGGAGTCGCAAGTGCGTTGTCGGCCTTTTAAATATGTGGGCCTCCGGCGATCTTACTGGCCGAACGAAACGCAACAGTGCAAGCACTGTTACTTCACGTCGGCTTTCTGTGAGAGGGTGGTACTACCCCGGGCGAGCCGACCCATTCATACTGAAACCAGTAATAGCTTCAGCGTAGCTCTACCAATTAAATGTGGACCATTTTAAAGAAAGTTATACGCATAAAATTAAAAAGCTATCTTTTGAACGAGTAACTAAAGAAAACCCTAAAATATACCATGTGATATATTCTAGTACCAATTAAAATAGCCCTTATTTTGAGAGGTACTAAAACATACCACATAATTGAGGAAATATGTTTGTTTTTTATCAAACCGACGGATTTGGCGTGGAACGCCCCATATATATATTTAGCCACAATACCACTGAATAGGAAGTATTTGTAAATCTATTGTTTAAATCGTAATAGAGTTTATGAACTGGTAATGCGAAAACCAAAGGTAGAAAATTGTAAAGGAAAAACAATACATAGTTACACTCTGATACTTTGATATTATTTGTCCACGTAATTAATTTACACTACCGTTATTGTCAACAAATGTTATGTAAAACCCATGATAGGAGAGATTTTTATAAGTCAAGATTGTGCTCAAACGCTAACCTATAAAGCATTAAAAAAACCCCTCAAGTTGAAAACAAGACGCTAATCATTTGGAGGTGTGTTCCGGCAGCTACATTGAAAGCCAGCCCCCCCCCCTACTAGTTCAACGTCTTTACCATCTTTACCATCTTGGACCAAATTCCTCAAAATATACATACGCATATGTATATTTATGTACATACATAAATATGCACTTCAAGTACCGACCAACTATTTATTTACTAATTTTGTTTATTTATTAATTATATGTATTTATTTATTCTTTTTAACTGATATTAATACTTTAAGGATTATTTAATTTATATTTGCCACATTTTCATAATAAAGGAAACGACAAACATGAGTAATATTTTCTTCGGAGGTAAACCAACTGCCAAGATACAGGGCAACCTAGTTTGGTAGTTACACGGTCAAAGAGTGTGTATTCTTTTCTATATAGTGAATAGTGAATAGTTTTAATGTATAAACCAAAAATGTGTAAAATTGTAAAAACTATGCGTAGTAAATAAATTATTATTATTATATATCGTCATTTAACATCAGAAGAGATTGTGCTTAAACGCTAACCTATAAAGCATAAAAAAAGACACTCAAGTTGAAAACAAGACACTAATCATTTGCAGGTGTGTTCCGGCAGCTGCACTTGAAAGCCCCCCCCCCCACTAGTTCAGCGTCTTTACCATCTCGGACCACATCGTCATTTAACATCAGGTGTGATTGTTGTCAAACCAAATCAAATCAAATCAAAAATACTTTATTCAGTTTAGGCCCTGAGAAGGCGCTTATGAACGTCAAAGTTACCGCCGGTTCGGAAAACAACCCAGTCATCGAGAAGTGCCGGCAAGAAACTCGATCTGGTTTATCTTTTCATTAACATATTATAACTCATGTTTTTAAACCAAATTCATAAATAATTTACATTCAAACGTCGAACGATAATACCGGAAAAAGAGTACGAAAAAAAAAAACCGCTACCAAGAAACTACAATTTCTTTGTGCATATTGTTACTTTATAACAAATAGAAGTATAACAATAGAAATACCGTACCCAAGCCCCTGTGCAAACGAAGCATTGTTCTCGATCCTGACACGAAACCGTTTTTGTCGATCAGATTCGTTTCCTTTTCGTACTTCATCATTTTCTTGAACGATTCATAATACATAGCGCTTTCGGCTTCAAAGTGTTTGTCCATTACTTTTATTTTACTTTTCACATCGCTGCTGACGAACGAGAACACCGATCCTATGAGATTCAGGAATCTGTGAATACAATTGAATATATGAAACTAGCTGATACCCGCGACTTTCATCAGCGTCGTTTATTATATTAAAAATATCATTTACGTCCACAGGAAAAAACATGCGCACTAAATCGCTTGCCTCACTTACCCATGGCAAGAAAACACATTACTGAATCATGCTTAGAAAAATCATGAGACCATAAACCTATGATAACTTTATGTTAAACTAGCTGTTGCCCGCAGCTCCTCATGCGCTTTTTTTTTTTTATAATTGTAAATTACTTCTCAAGATCAGCTATCTGTTAGTGAAAGTTCCGTGAAAAATGGTTACAACGTTTTGGAGATAGTACTGCAAAAAAAGCAATGGGTAAAAGCTAGTCCAAAATAAAAAAGCTTTAATTACTTTTTATAACGTTAGCTATCTGTCAGTGAAAGTCCCATGAAAATAGGTCCAATCGTTTTGGAGATAGTACTACAAACGAAGCCATGGATGACAGCTAGTCTAAAATAAAGTAGTCTATGTCCCCCGCTGTAATTTTAACTATCCGTCAGTAACTTTTTTGTCAAAATCGGTCCAGTTGTTTCGGAGATTACCCGGAACATACAGACAGACAGACAAAAATTTTAAAAATTGTATTTTTGTTATCAGTATCGTGTATACGTTCATATCCAATCAATAAAAAGTAGTTATTTTGATATTATTTTTATATTATATTTATTATATGTATAGGTGAAGCCATGGTAATATTTCTTTAGATAATGTGGTGAAACTATAAAAAAAAGGGTTGATAATCTATCCAGTAATTTTTGAGTGATGCAATTATTTTATTTATATAAAGAATACATATATAGACAGAGACGTATGGAAATAGTATTGTAGATATTAGCTTTAGATAAACAAAGTTGAAGGCTGAAGAACATGCCTACAATTTGCCAAATGCCTAAGAGTGTGAGAATCTATGCAAAGTTTTACTGTAAGAGCACCTCATTTACGCTTATTTCTACAGCAGAGTAATGGTACCGCTGTGCGTTGCTGTGTCCAAGTCCAAGGAGAGTTTGACAACATACATTGGGCACAAGGTTCTATTTCATTCTCCAGAGTATCAATTAGTCTTATTGGCTTCAAAATGCAACATACTTTTTACATTAGTTATCCATATATACAGAGATATATATAGAGATAGTCATAGTGAGATGGTTTGACTGGTAAAATGTCAATTCAATGTCCGTACGTTCAAACCTCAGGATGTACCAATGAATGATTAAGACTTTATGTATATACTCTAATTTCAATTGTTAATAGTATCGACTGACAATGAAGAATAGCATTATAAGGGAACCTAGACCTGAGAAATGCTCTTGTATTACCACTGCATGTGGGAAAATTAAAAATTGTAGATTCCTTTGTTTGAAATCACCAAAAAAATCATGGGCTGGTGTGGTGATTATGGCCTTGAGTTCCTTGAGAAAGAGGCCTATTGCACAGCAGTGAGTTTTTTACAGGCTGATGTGGTATACAGACTGCAATGACTACTTAATGTGAATGTGTCACATTAAAGGACTATTGTCCATATACGTACACAAACATAAGATTTTTATCGTAGTATTTTTTAAGAAGTACAATGGTAATGAATGTCCGCAGATGTTACATCTAGATATTATTACTGTTCTTGAACAATACTCTTGTTACTATTGTAGTTGTAGTAAGCTGTATTATTGAACAATGAGTTGCAGGTTCAATATTCATTACAGTAGGTGATGAGCCTATTTATCAGAGTGCTTATATGTATACTAGCTTTATCTCGTGGTATGGCTTGTGTTAATGTAGTAGAAGATATTTTTCTATCGATCAGGAAGAGTACCCTTTTCTAGATGAAAATTACTCTATGTCATTTTTAATGTTTTTGTAAAAGTTTATGATGATTGGCTGAATAGTTAAGCCACCAGATAACCAACAAACTCCCATTCAAATTTATAATATTAGGATTAGGATATATCAGCTGTTTAGGCAGCATAATACAAACTATGCTTAGTTTGGAGTTAAATGACAATATCTGAAAATGTACCATAATTTATTTACTCTGAGATAATATGCTCTTTTACTAAATTCATATAATATATATATATAGATATAATTCTTCTATACGTGTGCAACGTGACTTGAACTCCTTAAGAGCTGAACCGATTTGGACATAACAAACAAACAAACTCTCATTCAAATTTTTATAATATTAGTTAAGATTGAAATATATCAGCAGTTTTGGTAACATAACATAAACTATGCTTAGTTTGTTGGAGTTAAATGATCATGTGTGAAACTATGCCATCATTTATTTACTCTTAAATAATATGCTTTTTCATTAAATTCATATATATAATTCTTTTATACATGTGTATGTGACTGAACTCCTAAAAGGCTGGACCTATTTTGATGATAATTTTTGTGAGTGTTTGAGTGGGTTAATGAAATAGTTTAGATTCATAATTGGACCCGGAAACTAGAGTGGCGATTGAATTACAGGATTTCTTATTTTCCACGCAAGTCAACTTCTGCCTAACCGGCTGGTATATCCATATAATATAAATTTATGTAATAGATGTGGAACATGAAAGAAATTTTTGTTCAACAGTATCATAACAATAATAAAACACATACTATTTACAATATCCATAAAAAAAAAGGATATAAATTCTGTAAACTCTATATAGCAACACTTAAAGGCATGGTGCATATTATGATTATGGCATTCTTTTGAGTTGTCATTAAATAAAGAGAATAAAAAACAATATTATTTTAATGTAATGAAAATTGAAGAAATATTTAAAAGTTTTGGGAATATGTTATTAAATCAAGAGGCTTTCAGTGGAGTTAACACTGTATTTCAAGTCCGATTAAATTTCTAATAAAATGTTATTTGTTATACCACTTATAAAAATATTCAAACTCAAATACCTAATGGATATTTGGCTAGTATCAATATTATTAGAAAAACTCTTTAATACTATAGATGTCAACTGAGATTTGCTAAGTATATTGGACAAGTAAGATAAGATGAATATCTGTTCACTAAGCATCTAGTAAGACCACAAACTGTACTTCAGAGTCAATGTATCTCTAGGCTCACATAGTTACTTAACATTAGGTGAATTTGCAGATAAATGCTATCCCTAAAAAGTATTAAAAATGGATAAAATATGTGACACTAGAAAAGATTTCTTGAGCAAACTTGAGACAATCTGTATCCTGTATCTAGAATCACTATAACTAAAGACTAATAGAACCCTAAAATTTGACAGTCTAATTTTTATAGGACAGTTTGTAACTCTACCTGCAAATTTCTTTCTGGTATTTTTCAAGGTTTCTCATGACTGTACACAATATAAGTGTAATCATTTAAACAAATAGGCTGAAAACATTGTAATTGTTCAAAGCAGTGTTAAAATATAAAAAGGTAGGTTATTCAAACACCATGTACAACAAGGAAAACAAGAGGCTGAAAAAAACAAGGGTTTGCAACAAACAATGTAATGATATAAAATAATAATTGGTAGAAAAAACAATGTCATAAATTAAAATACTAAAGTATGTGAAGCTTAAAATTAACAATTAGTTGCAAAAAATATATTTTCAAAATTTTCGTGTATACTTTTTCCAGTCCACGTCCACACTTTATCAATAATCTTTTAATTTTGCTTCATTGCATACAATAAAACAAAAAGTGAGCAATAAATTATGACCATATGGTACAGAATAACAGACAAAAGTAAACATTTATATCGTTCTTACTTTACTAGTTCATTGTATCCTTCAATGTAAGCTTCTATGACAACATCGTCTTCTTCTTTGAGACTACGTTGGAAGCATTGGTGAACTAGGTGAAGGTCTAATGAGTTATCACAAGACATTTCTTTCAAAACGTATCAAAAACACAAAAACGATTTCGTTCACCGCACGACTATGGCCCCACGATGATAAAATTGGACTCACAATTGGACTATATCATATCAGTTCTGTCAATGTCATGTCAAACATACGCCAAAGTGACGCAAGTGAGTTCAAGCCACAAAATGCCACAGAATGCTAGGCTCTGCCACAGAACATTTATAAGGTAAATATCGCTTACACAGTTACTTTATACATAACACAGTTACTTTATACATACTCTTTACAAATCCGCGACAGTCTTACATACTTATAAATAAAGTTTATGATAGTGGAAGTGACGGAGGTGGCACATTTATTAAAATAAACATAATTAATCTATTGGACGTATTTTTATTGCGTAAGAACATAATATACAAACACATAAGGTAAAAATTTTAAACCTAAAAATAGTGTATGATGATAAAAATATTATATTTGTAAATCTCATGACACAATTGACAGGTGCCTACGACTCACCATAGTATCACAACAAGGTGGTTCTTCTTCTTCTTTATTTTATGGCTCCGGCACGGTTTGTGCACTAGCCAGCGTCAAGTAACAAGATTTTTCCAAGTAAGTGTCTTGTGATAATTATAATGTTCTAACAAGATGGTGGTTCCCTTATTAGAACTTTCCATGGAGTTTTGGTGGCATCTCTGAATGCATGCTCTGTGGTATTATTTCCCATCCACTTCACTTGTGCATAATAACCGAACACGTAAAACACCATCAATATTACAAAATATAGAGTCTAATAACACAAGATTATGAATAAAATATAAAAACTACTACATGACAGACTAAGATTCCGCCAAAAAAAAAACACGGCGGTCGAGAATGATTGTAGATAACTTGTCTTTATAAATTTTGTAAGTCAATGAACCTTATGAATATTTAAGAATGTACTTAAATATTTTTAGAATTATTCATATTATTAATACGCATATTTATATCTACCAACACAGTATTGTTATTAATCTCGAATATTAAGAAAATTTTGCAATATTTTACTTAATTTTTTTCTTTCGGCTTTATAACACTAACATAATTATTCTGAATTTGACTACTGATCCAAGTTTACTACTGTCATTGTTTCTCACCAAATGTCACTTTCAGTGTCAAAACTTTATCTCGGTTATAGGTTGTGTCGTAATTCCATAAAAAAATCATAATATTTCATACTATACAGTATTTAGTGAGGTGTGTATTTTATCGAATGAACTGTGTGAACAAACCGAAGTCGCTAATAGACTTAAATTCCCTTAAAATATTTCAGTAGGTAAGTATTTTGTTCTACGTAGGTATCATGTATTTGTTAAAACTTTATCATAGTTTATTTTTAGGACTACATTTTTCCTTTTCACTTCAGTTAGTACACATTATTCCATTATGCCAATTATAAATGTGAAATAAAAAATGTTTTTAAATCATCATTTTTACTTAGAAGCTTGATTCAAAACTTTATAAATACGAGATTTATTACCTATTTCTTCATTGTTTACAATCTTGGGGATTTCCTGTGACTCAATTTTCATTTTATCATGTTTTCTTCTTTTGCAAGATGAATTAATATCCAGTCTTTGATAAAGGGCAAATATTAAGTCTTCATCTAAATTGAATAGTAAAAATCATATTAAATTGATGGTGTATGTAATGAATTGATAAAGTTTCAATATATCAGATGAATGTAACAAAATGCTTCTGTGACATAATAAATCCTCTTATCTTGTAATATTTTAGATAGTCTATATATAGTGGTCATTACTCAACACTCATCTGTTATTTCAATGTAATTTTATTTCTTTTAGTAGGTAGTCCATAGTTCTAGTGAAAAGTATGTGATTTTACCTAATACAATAACTTTGCCATAATGTAATTAACATCTTATTACTGATGTACTATAACCGTATATAAGATTGTTTACAATCTTTTAAAATTTAATACCCTGGCTACCTGTAATTTTGCATGTATTGTTTTTTCTGTTAAAAATATATGTTATGTTCAGAGGAGAAAACATTAAAAAAATTAAGCAAAAATATACTTTGTTTACAAAATTTCTTTCTAAACAACATTATCTAGTTTTTCCCTCTGAGTAATACAAAGTTAACACATGAAACAATTCAATATTAACAAAAAATAACAGTTGGAAAATTTCGTTTTAAGAGCTAAAAATAAGATTAAGGAGTAAAGCATAAAAAATATTTTTTTAGACTATTCAGTTAAGTTGTAACTAAGACGTCATAATTTAATTTTTTTATCTGATAATTTCTGTTACTATTTTGATTTGTAATAAATAAAAAAAAAAACTATGTAGTGAAGAATTAAAGTTTAAAATTTTTTATTTTTTGACCATTCAATTACCTGAGATATTTAATTTTATGTTTTATTACAAAATAATAACAATATAAGTTTTTAATAATTAATCTGTATAAAAAATTTAAAACAGATCATCTTTTATTATCTGTACAAATTCATTGCCATGTCATTGCTTTTATTTATCATTGATAACATTTAATGAATAATAATGTACAAAGCAAAAATAAACGTTTTCTATTTTTGAAAAATCATTTTATCATGTCATCTAGTTATCAATGTAGTTTAAGTTCTCATTTTGGTTACTGCTTCGTTCTTGTTAATGAAGATTTGTTCTATCTATCGGAAACACTACATTTTTTGACCTTTTTTGTACATCTGACAACGTGTATTCAAAATTTTCATGATGATTCGTTGAGTAATTAAGGAGTGAAAATACAACAAACAAACTTTCGTTCACATTTATAATGTTAATTAAGCCAAAGGACTATCTATGAGCTATTTAACGGTTGGTTTCTGAAATACAAATGTAGTATCATAGTACATGTATCTAGCTCATTTACTCTTTAGTAATATGGATGGCCACACTCTACAGTTTAGTAATAGCCACCATAGTGTCACCCTTAGACTTGTCAGGTGTGGGAATCAGTCTGTATATAACAAAGCTGGGTGACAGTGATCCGTACTGAATTAGGTCACAACCCAAGTCATGGTGAGTTTGTTGTATTTCAGTTTCAGTCAGAGTACATTTAACATGGCATTGTACCGTGTTTTAACATTGTGTAAATCATCTACATCTTTGCGGTGCGATTGAAATTCTAATCTATAATATAAAATTCCTTATTATTTTACAGATTAATGTTATCAAATGGACATGTCATCAGTAGTAGAGAACAATGAGGAAGACTCATTCATTATACTGGGTACATCGCCTGGAACCAGTTTGGATATTAAATGTAATGGTGTAGAAAATGGAGAGGATCAATTAGATAAGGTTGAATTGGAAGAAGCGATGAGGGATCTCTCTTCAGAAGCCAATTCAGCTTTTAAAGCACATTTCAAGTTGGACACATGCGTGAGTATAATAAATACTAAAATAAGAACAATTACAAAAGAAAGAATATACAGATTGCTTCAAATCATAATTGCAAATAGTTTTTTTTCCCAGCCTTCTAAGAGTCGAAAACTTTAATATTTGTATATTCGTATTTGTTATACTTCAGATCCTTATGTCTACTAATATTTAATTCAATATTTGTATGCTTTACTTTGAAATTTGAATGAGTTTTGGTCGAATTTCGACAGCTAGGCGACCGTACAAATTGAGCTGACACAATATAGATGAGTGACTGTTACAACATTTATTACAGAATCTTATTCCGATATTGCATGATCTAGATAGGATATCTCATCAGCGAGGACTCTCCTCATTGGATTCCTTAACGAAAATACCTTTTGTTATTAGGTTAACGGACAATAGGCAAAATTGGATCTTCCTGTGAATCTGCTATTTGATGACAAATACACTGTTGAGTGATAAAATTTGCTTTAAACAAACATGTGTGGGACTTCACCTACTCATATCTATCTAATGATAGTACAATAGATTTGTTATTTGCTCTATAATAATCTGTTCAGTTAGTCGCCAATTTTATTATATCGCTTTCGTGTTTTCTACTGGCTTTGTTTCACGTAAGTTTTGTAAATTATTAAAAAAAAAAATGATTGCAGATTATATGTCAGCATATCAATGCAGTATGGCTACATTTATTTGATTAATTTTTTTTTTCTTTTGTTTGTAATTGTCAGGACAAGGTTATGTAGTATAGACAGCAAGGCAACACTAGCAACTAAAAGAAGTTTTACTTTAAAAAAAAAATTTTGCTAATACTAAGACAGTATCCACTAAACAAAAAATAATAAATATAATCGGTTGAGAAATAGGAAGAAGATGTTCATAACTGTTGTTCTCCTCTGTCTATTTAAATAGAGATTTTTCTTATATTCATTTTCGTTTATAGATTAATAAGAAAATACTTTTTTCTTTTATACATCTTTTTTTTTTTAATAAATATTTGAACCAGAAAATAGCTTTGAATATAATTTTTTTGTTGAAAAACGTTTAAATAGATAATTTAAAAAAATATATGGAGTTGATAATAATTCTGTACCTCATTAAACATTTTTTTTTTCATTTTTATTTGTTTAGTTCTTATTGTCATATTTGTGCACATTTTTTTTTTTACTGTAATTTAATTTAAGTTTAACGTGTTATAATAAATAAATATAAAATTAATCAATTTCTCAATAATTTTGTATTGTAACCAAGTAAGTTCTGTTTCGGTCTGTATGTATATGTGGATAATATTTTTTAATACAGGTTTTACAACAAGTGTTATATATTTAACTGTTCGTTCAGCTGGTTTTAAATTGACTTTCTACTTCTACAAATATTACGTCATATTTGGACGTCATACATTTGTTATAATAGTCGATCTGTAATGTTGATTGGGACTATAAGATATAGTATAATACAATTTTGCTATCCACGTCTTGTGTGTTCGCTTCGTATGTCCAAACTATTAAACCGCTTGTAGATTTTTTTCTGGAAGATTTATTATATCTTATTATCACATTACCTATTGCAGGGCCACAAGCCTCTTCCCGAGGGAAGTTATAGGTATAATCAACGCGAAAGTCCGATGGCGTTTTGGCGATTTCAAACCGTGTGAAAACCAAATTACAATTAAATATTAAAAGTAAATTAACCGTATTTCTGTTACAAATGCTGATATTTTCTACAACGCTCAAGTGGCGATATAGTTACACTAGTTTATTCCTACATTTAGAATTGACTTAAAGCGCCTCGTTTATTTTTATTATAAATTTAAGTCGAACGTGTAAATGTGCTCTGACTTTAAACGCATTTTGCTATAAAATTGAATTTTTGTTTAAATTTCTTGGACGTTTATAACGACAGAATCATAGATTGCACCCGCATGAAACCGAGGCGTGTTGCGAATTACGCGTCGTTTATTCTGGATAATTTACGACAGAGAATAAATATGGTGTAATCAAAAATAAAATATTAAGAAATTATTCAAGAGAAAGATGATTCTGCCGTGGCGACGCGTCGCCACAACGTATTAGGTGTTTCGTACTACATACATAGTATCATTTATCGTGACGAGTGCGACGCATGCCGTGGTACTGTTAGCTTACCAAGTCTTATTCCGGTTAATACATTTTATTAACATAGATTAAATTGTGATTTTTCAGCCATCCCCAAGTAGCATGCTGGTAGCCAGCACGTTAATAACAGACGACAGAAGCACAGAAGAACTACAGAAGCAATTCGGCGAACTTCTCGACGAAAATCTCATTTTGAAGGAGACCCTTAAACAAAACAATGATTCGATAAAGGAGCAATTCTTGCTGATCGCGTCATGCCAGGAAGATATGATGAGAACCCACAAGATGCACAAGGAGAAGTTTGAAGAGACCAAAGAGCTGGTGGAGAGAGTAAGTAGCCACACAATTAAGTCACTCTCTATGTATCTATTTAGACACACTATTCTTTAGAACGTGTAATTAAAAGAAAATGTACGCGTGCAGTTGCTTGAAGTGACAGAACTGAGACTTAGGTAATCATAAGAACACAAAAAACACAAAAAGTCGTGATGGTCGAGTATCTTGACCAGTTGGATGTCAATTCGATGTTCGCAGGTTCGAACCCCGTCATATACCAACGATTTTTTCGGAATTCGTGTACATTATTTGATTTAAACTGGTAACACTATCGATTGACGGTGAAAGAAAACATCGTGAGGAAACCCGAACCTGAGAGATGTTCTTATAGTACCGCAGTATGTAGGAAAATATAAAACTGGATTTCTCGGAAATTGGAAGCGACTATACGTTGTAAGCTGGCATGTTGGTTATGCCCATACCTTCCTTTGTGAAGAGCCTTGTGGCCCTGCAGTGGGTCTCTTACAAGGTGATGTAATGACAATGATAAAACTACACCTTGGTCTTTTTTTTCAATATTTCATTCGTGTTGTTTGATGTCACATGCGTGAACGCTACATGTATTTTAGCACGTTTTTGGCCATCTCTCTCGATTTATGGCATAGTTCATTCTTTTTCTATCTCTCTAGCCGAGCATCTATTTTCAGCCTCTTTGCGTCAGATTCGTTGCGTTGCGTTGTAACGTTGCATAAAATTCGACACTTATTGAGCCCAAAGAACTTTTATTTATCCGATCACGACACTGCCTTATGTAGTGGTAGAGCTACGCTGAAGCTATTACTGGTTTCAGCATGAATGTGTCGGCTCGCCCGACGCGCGGGGTACTACCACCCGACACACAGACGTGAGTCGACGTGAAGTAACAGTGCGCCCGCACTGTTGCGTTTCCTGTAGGTGGTAGAGCTACGCTGAAGCTATTACTGGTTTCAGCATGAATGTGTCGGCTCGCCCGACGCGCGGGGTAGTACCACCCGACACACAGACGTGAGTCGACGTGAAGTAACAGTGCGCCCGCACTGTTGCGTTTCCTGTAGGTGGTAGAGCTACGCTGCAGCTATTACTGGTTTCAGCATGAATGTGTCGGCTCGCCCGACGCGCGGGGTAGTACCACCCGACACACAGAAACCGACGTGAAGTAACAGTGCGCCCGCACTGTTGCGTTTCCTGTAGGTGGTAGAGCTACGCTGAAGCTATTACTGGTTTCAGCATGAATGTGTCGGCTCGCCCGACGCGCGGGGTACTACCACCCGACACACAGACGTGAGTCGACGTGAAGTAACAGTGCGCCCGCACTGTTGCGTTTCCTGTAGGTGGTAGAGCTACGCTGCAGCTATTACTGGTTTCAGCATGAATGTGTCGGCTCGCCCGACGCGCGGGGTAGTACCACCCGACACACAGACGTGAGTCGACGTGAAGTAACAGTGCGCCCGCACTGTTGCGTTTCCTGTAGGTGGTAGAGCTACGCTGAAGCTATTACTGGTTTCAGCATGAATGTGTCGGCTCGCCCGACGCGCGGGGTAGTACCACCCGACACACAGACGTGAGTCGACGTGAAGTAACAGTGCGCCCGCACTGTTGCGTTTCCTGTAGGTGGTAGAGCTACGCTGCAGCTATTACTGGTTTCAGCATGAATGTGTCGGCTCGCCCGACGCGCGGGGTAGTACCACCCGACACACAGAAACCGACGTGAAGTAACAGTGCGCCCGCACTGTTGCGTTTCGTTCGGTCAGTGAGAGTGCCGGAGGCCCACATGTATTAAAAGGCCGGCAACGCACTTGCGACTCCCCTGGTGTTGCTAGTGTCTATGGACGGCGGTGATCACTTACCATCAGGTGACCCACCTGTTCGGTTGCCCCCTATAACATAAAAAAAAAAAAAACTGTACCTAATCCACAGGCAGTCCAAAAACAACGGTGACCGGTCGCTGTCATGTTAGTCTGCATTGTTCCGGGCATTTGGATTTACATCGGCTAATCTCGGAACGCCCGATCTTGCCACTGTAGCAAACGTTACATTTCGTGAATAATGGTTGCGATCCAGTCAGATATAGATGCTGTGCCCTACCACCCTGCACAAAACATAAAGTTACACTTCAAAGGCCATCAAAACCGAATCTTTATTTTCAGTTGCGCCAAGAGAATAAGAAACTAAAGCAGGACATCGCTATGGCGCGTAACGGTGAGGGGGATTCTATAGCAGTGAATAGCGAGACCGGGGAGCAAGGAAAGTCGGGGCCACCGTCTGCTCTCGAGTTCGTGACTTCACCAGATGACGACACAATAGATAAGTTGACGTCACAACTGGAACTGGTGGAGAAACAAAGACGCCAGGTGCGACCATTACTCGTAACATATTTGATTGGTTATGCTGTTACTTTAAAAAAAAAAACTACGTTATGTCTTTGTAACTTTCTCGTCTATTTAGTGAACAGCATAATTGCTTACACGTGTTTCGCCCATTCCTCGTAGAAAGGGATGTAATCAATTGTACCTTCAATCATTTCAAGGGGCAGTTAGTTACAAGGATAAATTAATCAGGTTAACCAGGTTAACAATTTTCGTGTTAATTTTTTATTTCTGGAGAACTGATTGGTTCGCCATTCTACATATTGATGTTGGAGTGAAACACGTGTAATCAGTTCTCTTTCATAATTCTCTTCTTAATGTTGATTTTTGAATCGGTTATCTATTTATCTTTAGGACCAAGAGTGAGTGTTATCTTCTAGAAAAGACAACAGTCTAATGAAACCGTAGTAGCATATGTAGGTATCATAGTCGAGTGGAAAATCGATGGCTGAATATGCTGTATCAGGTTCCGGAAACCGAATTAGAAAACATAAAGGCTTCTAAAATCTACTTACTAACCTACTAATATCTATCTCGGTTCAAAGCTGGGCTGCAAGAATCGTTGATGATCTGAAATTAACAAGCCGAAGTATAAGTCTTAAGAAGAATTGTTTGTTTGTGTAATGGATTCTTCTATATGATTGTCATCACCAGAGAGTTCATGATTCTGCAATAATCGCTCAGTAACAGCATCTTCAGACACTTTGTCGATAGACGTAGGTTCGATTCCCTAAGATTAACTTAAGCTTTTCATGAAGGAAAACGTTGTGTTGAAACTAAAGTAGTATGGTGTTGGTGCTTTCCTAAGGCTCATCTAGTCAGCTACCACATTCAAGTTGATAATCTGTTGGTAATTACTTTTATTTGTGATCCAATGGCTGCACTTGAGAGCCAGTTCTTTCTAAAATTAGCGCGCCACACCGTCTTGGACTCCATAATGAAGTGATGCCCTAGCATAGCTTGAGATTGTAGTGAATCGCTAAAACCTATAAAAAGAATTAAAGAGACGCTTTGGAACCAGAATAGTCTATGGATACGCCCAACTTTAGAGGAATTTCCTCTCGCGAACCTTTTAATACTCATGGCCCTTAGCAACGCTAGTATGGAACCCTTCAAATAAGGAGTAAACTGAGCTGTAAATGGTTTGAATGTGTCTCCTGTTACAAGCATATTTAGGCTGAGATGACTGCACATCATCATGCAGACCACATCTTTTATAACCTTGTAGGGTTTTAGCGTTTGACCATAATCTACCCTAAAGTTAAATGATGATGTGGTCTAAGACGACGGTAAACACATTAAACCTGGTTTAAGTCTGATGATGGGTTATAATGTTCTAGATTGTTCCGGTTGTTTTTGGATTTCACTGCGTCTGCCATCAGCTATAGTATAGGTATATTTTATCGCGGTTAAGAAAAAAGGGACTTTACAGTAGATTCCCCCCCGTAGGGTGGTAACTTACCAGACGGGGGTTTAGAAAAAAAACCTATATACCGTCTTTACTATCCTTCATCGAAGGTTCCAGCTTGTTACAGAAATTCAAACTTAATGTCTATCAACGTTGTTTTCGAGCATGGTGACATACTGTGCGATTTTGTAAAGCAAAGACTAGAAAGTTCTTGTTATATACTATGCAAGATTTTGGATTGTGATTGGTGCTTAACAGTCGTTGACTGAATATTGTTTGAAGGTTATCGTTGAAAACGAGAAATTGACCTGGCAGAAGGAATCTTTGGAGCATATCGTCGATGCAACGTCTAAAGAGAGAGACGATCTCAAAGAGAAACTCAAAAATGTAGAGGTAAGATTTAGATGTAGAGGTAAGAGAGGTAAACAGAAAGATTTGATAACCTTAAATATAGTTGTGGGTATATGTAAAATCAATTTTTTGAACTCCGTCCCCCATAAAAGGAACCCCACTACTAAGTCTATGCTGTCCCGCCTTATATTTTAAAGGCTGTATCTTATGAATTATAATTGATAGTTGATTGCAATTTTCACAGAGTATCGGTGAAGATTTTTAATAAATATATAGATATAACAAATAAAAAACAATATTAAGGAGGGCCTGAATATAAACAAAGATGTTTTTCTTTTTGCTTTATACTAAAAACTATAATACACACAAATATTACAATTGGGGAGATTATAGTGTCAACTCTTAAGATAAAATAATAAAAGCAAACATTTTTTTTTTCAACTGACTACACTGTTGACCTGGCAAGGCCTTTACAGTTTCACCGGACTACTAAGTGGAGGGGGGGGGGGGGAGGAGGGGGGATTTATATAGGCAACCAGCACGCAGGCGCACGGCGCGTCTCGTCTTGGACTGTCACCAAATATCCCGAATCTAACTAACCTAAGCTAACTATTATTTCATTCATTAATAAAATAAAAGTAAATACATAACAAAAATATATACGTAGTATGGTGGAACCTTCGATGCGAAAATCAACGCGTACTTAACCGATGTACTTCACTCACTAATTTACTAGTCTTATAATAAATTGAACTCTGCCTTTTTCAGTTACAACTTTCCACCAAAGATAGTCAATATTCGATTGAAATAAATAATTTGAAATACACCATACAAGATTTAAATAACAAATTGCAGGCCGTCAACAATGCGGTAAGTCGTTGTATATCAATATATATATTATAAAATGAAGTCGTCCGCTGCGTCTGTCTGTATGTTCGCGATAAACTCAAAAACTACTTAACGGATTGATTCACGGGAAGGCTTAGGTATATAATTTGTCAAGGTTTTTTTTTGTAAATTGCTTGAAATATAATGATAATTGTTGAAAGAATCGGAAAAGTCACGCCGCCTTAAGCGTTTCATGCACATAAGTATATATTTTTTATCATCAGGGCTGAACAACGTCCGCCGGGCCTGCTTGTAATATATATATATATATACGTAAAAAATGGGTAGTGAATTAAAGAAATGCAAATATGTCGATATAACAGGTCTTTATATTTCAAGTAATGTAATCAAAACGGAATAATAATCAATTATTATTAATACTGTCTATTTACAACAGGAGGTAACTGTAATTAATTTATCGTGACAAATTATCCAGAGTCTATTATTAGCTATTAGAAGAGTACAACAAGTGCACCGTGCCACGCCAGAGTCAAGACTGCCCTAGCGGCGGTCGCTCTGCTCATTTTATACCGAAATAACTCAAAGTAGGGAAAGTGGGGGTAATCGAATGACGCGCTCCGTAGAGTGTCCGTAAATAAAGAAGAATTTCAGTTATTTTGCTGTAGGGTAGTTTGCCATTGTGGTCCGACGATCCAAGCATGTATACTCACTCCTCGAGTTCTAAGATTTTTATAGCTTTCCACTTTCTCCTCTTTAGAGGGTAGCGATAATTGACTTATTATAAGTACAACCTTTAGGTTGACATTACATTACATTATTAGCATATAAAACGTCTTAAAAAGAAAATGTTATCAATTTTAGAGTATGTCATCATCAGACGAGATAAACAAACGGGATACTATCATAAAACAGCTGGACAACAAAGTGTCGACTTTGCAGAACGAATTGAAAAACGCGCAATTGAAGATATTGGAACTGGAGTCTGTCAAGGTTGGAATTTATTCTTATTGTTTGCTTAGTCTTGGAATGTATCTATACAAATGTAATTCCAATTGCCGAATGTATGTGAAGAGTATCACTTCAGGACACAACTGCACTTATTTGGCTGATGAGAGTAAATTTTTACGATGCGCGCGCACACCGTCACGAAAAACCGACACCCTGAAGTTAGCTATAGTCAACTATTTAAAAAAAAATACGTATTCATGTATTAAATACCTTTTTTCTATTATTAGTGTCGTTTTTTCTACAAACGAAGAAACCATAGAAGTATAACTTCTATCGTGTGTACCTTATGTACACACTACTTTTATTTTTTTTAATGTTTATAATTGATAGGACAAGTTTGACATGGAAAAAAATGTTTGAAAAATCGTGGGGAATAATTTGAGGTAAAAATCTCTGTATAACAATGTGACTGAGACAGAGGACAGTAGGCAAAACTTCCACGATATTGACAGTATAGACAGATTGACGTTCAATTGTTAAGTGGCCACCTTATATTATAACATGATCGTAGTGTAAAAGGAAGGTTTAGTCTAATTTTCTATGTATAGAAAAGCTGTTGTGCTAATAATGTACGAAGCTAGTATGTGTAAGTCCGGTGGAACTGTAGAGGCCTTGCCAGGCTAGCAGTGTAGGTCAGTTCGAAAAAACAAAAAAAAAAAAATTCAGGTGTCTCTTCTTTGTCCTTGCTGTTCTCCGAAGTGGCTGAACCGTTTTTACTGAGTCTCATACTGGTAGATGGAAGATTTTTCAAAGTATTATCCAGAGTATAATCATTATATCTCTTCTTATGGACCAGAAAATAATTATAAAGATGTAACTTAAATTGATAAAAGGAATATATATTATAGGGGTTAAGTATTAACGATAAAGTAACAATTGAAAAAAAGTATAACCATTAAAAAAGAGAATAGTGAAAAAATTACTTTAGATAGAAACTGTAATTTCCATGAAAAACTTACAATTTTCACACGAACTAAGTTGCATGTTACAACTATTTAAATGACTACTCAACCGGTCATAATAAGATTTTTCACACGTTTTTAGTAGTATTGAAAAGGTTCCCAAAAGGCTCCCCAGGAGAACCTTTTACCTAGAAACATTTCCTGTTTCCTAGGGATAGGTTAAATCTATATTAACGTGAGCGAATCCGTAAGCAAAAACTTGTATATTATAAAGGTAAAATAGCGAGAAAAGAGATTTATAAGTACCAGTATGTTTTGTCAACGGTCCTCGATATTACATATGGGTGGTTACCCATATACAGCTCCTACTCGATATTATTATGTATGTAGTTCGTATATTACTTTACAGATGGAATCTATCAAATATAAATCAGGTGTCTCGGATACAATGAAAATATACAAAGATCAAATACAGGATCTCAACAACAAACTTAAAGAAGCAACGACAATCGTAAGATATATATATATATATATATAATATTGTTCTTCTGCTGTACTCATCAATCTGTTGTCCACTCTGAATATACCCGTAAGTTCGGGCTTGCACATAGTATAACCAAGAGTTTGATACGACACAAAGTTACAATATTATTGTAGGATTCTAAAATTGCCATTTGTTTTTTTTTAAGTTGTCCCGATGTCATCATATAGTATGTATGATATTTATACGTACATTTGTGTTCTGCGCTTCTATATTCAGAGTGGTCAAAAAGTTTAGCGAGGATTGTGTGTAATTTAAACGTATATTAAAGTATTTCTTTCTTTGTCTAATCCATGTTTTTAGAATGAAACAGCGCTAAATTACCCTACTTTTGATTTGGCACTTCACGGAAAAGACAGAGGCAATCGACTAAATTCGGTTTTTTATAGCGTTATCTTTGTCTATCGCAGTCATTACGCTGTGCGATAGAGAGAACGCTATACTCGTATAAAATCGGTCGAAAAGATTTTCTTCTTTTTTCATCTTTGCTTTATGATTGCTGCCTAACGTTTTTCATCAGTTTAAATAAATATATAAAGTATATTGCATATAAAAGATACGCGCGCTTGATGTTAATTTTCATTGATCTCACACTAAACTCTGTGCTGGGAAGAGTGTTGACCACCGAATTGAAGCAACGTTGGGCGCAGTCAGTACGTGTATGGGTATTGGTACCGCCTGGGAACACTATGTGACGTTGGATTTTTGTTGTAATTTTTATAAAGAAGTTTTCACTTCTTTCATGTGGTCATAAGTACATTACGTACGTTAATTAGTACGTACATTCAGGGAACACGCATACAAATGCTGTGCGTTGATATGTTAGTCAGTCAGTACATTATTATTTTATATATATTTCTACATATGGTAGATGACGTTATGTTCGTCTGTCAGATGTTCCAGCCGGTTCGTATATCCTTGAGTAACGAGGTGGACTCTTCATCATCAGATAAGGCGACCTTCGACGGTAACGTGAAACTGTACGACAGAACGCTGAAGCATTTGGCTGAACTATTCAATATACTTACCCGAGGGTAAGTATACTTTCAGATACTTCATACAAAAGTATCACGGGATCAAAAAAATGGAAGTTATGTCATGTCTTGAACTGGATTTATAAAAGAATAATAATAATATTATTTAAAAACTAATGGCAGGTTGTCAGACAGCCTCGTACAAACGTTGGGGGTTGTGGCGAGTCTACAGGACTTCAAACTGGAACTATGTTCTGCAGAGCAGTTCCAATCGGGTCTCGCAGACGTGAGGCAACAACTGGAGAAACAGCATAGCGCTTCACTTAATAATATGTTAGTATGAATTATTACAGGAAACAATTTCGACGAAATATTATGTTAACAATGTTCGGGCATATAAGGTTCGGTTGGGGGGTAGTCTTAAATTCTTTTTGATGTTATATATATGAGAAAACGGGTATGATTGGTCACTTGCCCGTTATGCGCGCTCGGACTCACTCGGCTCTGCATTATCAAGAAAGCTGATGCTTGCTTAACATCAGCAACGGCGCCGGAGAACACTTGTCAGATGAGTGAGCCTTTATCCGGGTTATCAAGTAATACTTTAGGCATTTATTTTAAAGGGGTATCTACCTCCAGCCAATTTATACAGTCCACTGCCTAGGTTCAGTACCCCAGCCCGTGGTGGGTGTGGTGGTTGTTAGTCCGGTGAAACTGTAGAGGCCTTGCCAGGTCAACAGTGTAGTCAGTTCGAAAACAAAAAAAAATATGGTGGTTGGCACTCTACTATTATATTTTCAAAGGTAATAAACCCAACTTTAAGTTCATTACAGTCACAATTATCTCTATTAAATCTATTAAAAATGATATATAATTGGATGTATTACAAAAGATCTTTTACGCGAGTTTGAAGTGAACTTATTCAACGTTACAATTTTTTTTATTATTATTTTACTTATAACGCGTTTTTTTTTTTTTACTTTAAAGTGCCATTCGAAATAATTAACATTATTTCTCATATAATCGGTCACGGAAACCGTTCGACCATATAAGCGAGTATGTGGCACATGCGGACTTGTAATTCCATCTGCTCTATATTCCTGAGCGCCATTATAACATGTACATTTAATGTATGGCTCAGCGGTTAGCATGTTCGAATACGCGTGTCGATCGATCGACGTAGGTTCGAATCTTTTCGGTGTAGGAAAGCATCGTGTATGTATAAGTCGTGGTGGTCTAGTGGGGTTGTCGGTGGATTATCGACCCGATGTCCGAAGGTTCGAAAGTCGAAAGTCTGCCGCCAGGCATCTGTTGGTGTGTTCAGGTAGCTGCACTTGAGAGCCAGTCTCCCTCTAGGAATAGCATGTTTACCATCTTAGACGACATCTTGGTTTAACATTAGATAAAATAGTGTTAAAACCTGGGAATGTATTAAAAAAATCAAGTTAACAACTTATAATAATGTAAATATTGTTTTTTAAGGTTATTTGTTTTCAGTCGTTTCACCTGATTTTAAAAGTCGATGTGATCTATGTCGGTAAAATGCCTAGTTTAGATAGGAGCTGACTACTCTCAAGTATATTTATCGAAACACGCTTGTATTTGTATTCCCAACTTAAGGGTGATAGTCAATACAGTGGGAATTAGAAGAATACCCAACACTAAGCTATCGTCTCATCAGGTTGTTATGTCTTCAGCTAAAACTTCAGCATTAGAACCTGCGTTGTTCGACGCGGTGTCAGTACACACATTAGCACAGAACTAACATCGAAAGTAACATCGATAAAAAAAAAAGGAATAATTAAACTCTAGTGAGTTTTCTACGGAACCCATTTCAGAGCCCAATAAATTGAATCTGAGTGATCTCTAATTAAGGTCATGTATTTATGGACCATTTGATAGTGTCTACTGCTTATCTCTTTACTGTCGTTGCGTCGTTATATTTATGTTTTTTTTTTTACCCAGTGGTCAAGTGAGAGGTACTCTGACAATATTCGAAGGATTATTCAAAGACTACAACGAACTCTTGAAGAAAACGGATAAACGCGAAACAGTGAGTAAAAGTTTGACAGACTTCAAATACATATGTATATATAAATATATTGAGGAAACAATAAGAGCATATACCAATTAAAGTAAGTGGTCATCATGCATGATGCCATATTTTTCGGTACTTGTTTAGTCAACTAGACCAATCGAATATTCTTATTTGTATAAATATATATATAAACAAAATTATAGAGGTCTACTGTTGTGTGCGGATCATGCAAAAACTACTCGAAAGGCTAAGATCAATTTTTTTAACTTTATTTCTTAGACACTTTTTCTCAAAAAAAAAAAAAAAAACTTTGCGTTAATCAGTGTGGACACGCGGACGAAGTGAAACTTCTCTGGCTTACAATATAATTATTATTTTCAATTAATCTTGTATACAAGTAACGCATTTAATATTATCACTATTTGAAACTGTAGTAAAAAAAAAACATTGTTCTATTTCAGTTATTGTTATGGGTGTTTCAGTATATAACTTTGTTTTTAAACGCTTGCGGTAAATAAAATAAGAAATATAAGTTCTGTTCTCAATATCACTTAAAAATCTTTTAAAACACTGCATGAATCGTTGTTTGATTTTGTCGTTGACATCGCCCTGTTAATTTGTAGAGTTAAGTTCAAATTGTCTTTTAAAAATTCAGTCAATTGTAGAGAGTTGTCTAAAGAACAATTGACATTAAAATCTCAACTTGAAATCTTTGAGGTATAGTGTCATAATTTTAATCATAAAATTTATCAATCATAATAGATAAACGGATTAAAATAACCTATAATTAAAAACTTCATACACATGTTTTGGTTGTCACTATAAATGGTTTTTAATATCTATTAACCCATAACCTCCACTTCCAATGTTTTTAGTTTACACGTATGCATGGAGTATGATAAAATAATTTTAAAATGCAAACTTACAATGTTACCATGGCAACGGTTAACATATTAATGGCTACTATAGCGAAGGTAACGCGTAACGAAATTTTTTGCCTACCGTGCCAAAAGAAGTCCCACTTGAATAAAGACAACCGGTATATCTGATACATTAATATTGTAAATGAGTCTTCAGAGTCAAGAAATGAGAGTTTCTTGCAGGTTCTTCTCGATGACTGGGTTGTTTTCCGAACCGGTGGTAGTTTTGACGTTCATAAGCGCCTTCTCAGGGCCTAAACTGAATAAAGTATTTTTGATTTTCATTATTTTGAGTCGTTATATATCTGAACCGAAGAAAGTCCAGTTTCGGGAGTTCGTAAGAGTTTTAGTTGCTTTTATAGATTATCAAATTTTAAACACCCTGAACCAAGTTTGAATTTAGCCGACTATATTCAATGTTATACAAGTATAATTTGCAGATCTTTAAAATGAAAAGAACTAATCTACTAATCTCGTAAACGGTTAATATTGGATCTGGTTTATTTTGAAATGGTAATGACTCAAATATCCAGTTACGAATTCTGACTAGACTTAAGACCTGTGCTAATGGGGGATACAAATATAGAAATGAATTGAATAGACACCGGTGAACCCGCACAATGTGGAAGCCCTGACAACCGCTCTAGTGGCTCGTGGACAGGAGCTGCAGATGCTGGAGGCGGAACTGACGAAATGGAAGTGTTACAAGGAAGACACGGATCTACTGAAGGCGCAAATCGATCTGTACAAGTGAGTGGCCTAGTGATGATACTTGTTTATTGATAATAATTTATTACTTTATAAAAAAAAATGTGCTTTGAAAATTCACCAGAATGTCCTTTATCAGAGGTTACCAACCTAGTCTTGGATTGTCATAAACTTATGACTATTCATTTCCTATTCGATTTTGAAAAGTTTCCTGTCGTGTCTTTAAAATCCCAAGTCCAATCCAAAGAATTAAAACGAGACTCCTTAAAAATATCGCCTTTCCAATAAACAAACAAATTCCAAATCGGATTTTACGAGTAAATGACGAAGCCCTTTGTTATTGAAGTACGGCAAAGCTTGTTTTCTTTTTTTTCTGTATGGGGAAATTCCTGATGGATATCCACCCACCCCGCCGGACAGCTGATGGTGGATTACGTATGGTTCGCACGGACTAAAACCCATGGTGCCTTCCTACACCTTCTGGGCCTGGGAGCAGGAACTGCCTACTGCACTGAACTAAACCTCAAGATTTTCAAAAAGTTCAGTTACCATTTTACTTCCTTACACGGGCGTAGTGTTAATGCGAGATTTAGTCTCGATTTCTTCGTAGTACACTTGCGCGAAGCCGGGCGGGGCAGCTAGTTATCGATAAAATTCTGATGCAGGAGTGACTTCGAAGCGGAACGAGAGGCACGCGAGAAGATGGCTTCGGAGAAGGAGCACATACTCACGGACCTCAGAACGACTCAGCGTCGCAACGAAGAACTGTTACGGCAGGTAAGGATTTCTATCGATATATTTGTATTTATCTATATCAATTTCTATCGATATTTGAGCACTTGATAACTCGAAAGTATTTTTGTTAAATTTGTAACAGTTTAAAGCGACGGCACTGTATGGTAGGCTGACGATGGTATACATTTCGTTGCTGGTCGTCGCTGTCATGCAGGCCTATTTACAGTTGTATTTATACTGTTTGATCACGAAAACGGGAAAAACTAAAAGAGTCTCTGTTACCAGTTTATTGAAATATAGTATATGTAATGTATGGTATGTATGTACATAGGCTATGGTATTCGATTACAAAGACTTACCATCCCGCTGGGTTATTAGACAGGGGGTGTCCATAAAATACGTTCGTACTTATGTGTGGGGGAGGGGTCTCGCTTTTTCTGACAAGTGTGGTCGAAGGTCTTGCGTATAATGAGACGGCTGCAGCTCATCAAAAGAATTTTGCAAATGTTTCATTACTTTTTTTTTGTGACGATAAAACGTCTTTCGGTTTATTTTGTTTGTAAATTTAGTGTAGTCTTAATATAACGAGCCTCGATGTAACGAATTCCTCGATTTAACATTTTATTCGAAATCTTGTATGAGCCGGAGTTCGGTGAAGGAAAACGTCAGGATGAAACGATAGCATGGTGGTAGGGCGTTTCCTAAGCCTGCTCGACCTGACCTGGTCCTTGAGCTGAAAATCTCTCGCCAAGAACCTACAAGTATCTACAGGCAGTTGCACTTGAAAATTAGACCCTACTCTAGCTTTAGCGTGTTTGTTATCTTATGCTAGTCCCATACCTGCGCGGTGAAGCTTCGGTCACTTGTGCCGCTAGAAAGTAACCTCAAAATGAATTCCGATAAAGGCGTAGAATAACGTTTGCACGCCATTAGCATTTCAATTTTAACTCGATATTAGCGTCTCCAAGTTCCTCTGATGTGTGTAGAAACCGCGGCCCCAGTTATCCTGCTGCGTGTCCGATAGTTCGTAACGCGTAACGATAATGTCTTCCCACATCTGCATTTACTCTAACCATAGACAAAACTTCGTGCCGATACACGCAGGTATGGGAGTAGCATTAGACCACATGATCATATAACATCAGATGAGGCTGTGTTCAAACGCGAAAACCTATGTAGTATAAAAAAACGTTACCCATCAGCAGAATAATTGACAACAGTTTAAAAACATTATATTTGTAATGCTAATTTTCAACGGTAAATTACTTGTGAGTGATATAGTAGTACACTTAATTGTAGTCCGGTGAATCTGTAGAGGCCATAAGAGCCAACAGCAGGGGTATTTCAGTTCGAAAAAAAAAAATAGTACACTTAACAAAATAACTTGGAAACTAATAACTATATCACATCGTTATCTCCAATACAGCTGGACCAGACCACAAACCCTGGGTTGGTTCGCGTTAACAAAACGAAATTGAGCAAAGGGCCTACGGTCGGACAGAGCACATCGACGTCCTTCACTCCGACACCTTCAACGGGCAAAATGGTAAGTGTATCAATGTAATACTTCCATATTGGTTAATATATACACAGAGACACTATTAATACGTTACTGCCATTGTACGAACAACACGCAAAAACTATTGGGTAGATTTCGATTTTCCTTTGTTATTGTAATTCTTAGATACTTGGTCCTTATTTAAAAAAGGGCTTATCACGATAACTTCGTAAAATATATAAGGTAATTAAAAGTTTAAGAAAATAGAAGCGTTTCAACGCTGAAATAAAACGCATATTAAAATACTTACTTTATTAGAAGTTGTACATTGAGAGTAGCGTATCCGTTTCCGTTTACTTCTCTTTCTATCTTATATAAAACCTACCTATCATTTTCGCGCCTCGAACTGTTTAGAAATACATTTTTTATAAGCAGTACGCGTTCCGCGATGTGTTTTCTTCCCGTGGAGAAGTGGGGTAGACGGTGTGGTGCGCATGTGCACAAATAGGGACTTAAAATAATTATAATGTTTTAAAAATGTTGTAAGTAAAGTACATATTTGCATTCACATTTCTTCACATTTTTCCTATTGTACATCAGCGAAGTCGCGGTTATCAACTAGTCATGTCTATTATATATTATATTACACTATTTTGTATAAAAAATATTTATGAATTCCTTTTTTAGAAAAGAATCCCTATTGCTAAGCCCACGTTATCCGTTTTACCTCTAGAAAGTTTCTGATCCGAAATAAATAGCCGGGTGTCTTGAACGGATATCTTAAATAAATACTAAAAAGTAAATTTTTAAGGGGAGCATTTTAAAGAAACTTGTTTTTGTTTTTACCTCGTTTTTTTTTCTATCATAAAAAACAGTAATATATACACGTGGCAAATGTAATATAGTTAATACAGTACATTTTATAGTAAAATGCATAATACAACCTGCTTTCAAACCATATTTTTGTGTGAAAATAACACAAATATGCTATATTACTGTCAACGCAACTACGTAAACTTAAGCGTTTTGAAGCGATGATGGCTCAGTTGATAGTATGTTCGGACACAGCGTCGAAGGACGTTGGTTCGAATCCTACCAACTGACTCGGAGCTTTCGGTGAAGCTTGGCTGGCCATCACGCTCAAGTTAAGAATCTGTCGCCAAGCACCTGTTGGTGTGTTCCGGCAGCTGCACTTGAGAGCCAGTCTCCCTTTAGGCTTAGCGTGACTACCATCTTAGACCACATCAGATGAGATTGTGGTCAAACGCTAACCTATAACGTATAAAAAAAAAATCATGCGTTCACAGTTCGGCCTTTCTTGGTAATGTTCGGTTCGCGTCGGCGGCAAACGCGCACTGTTATCTGTTTCCGCTTAACTTACTTCCTGATCTATACTTTGCCCGCCTCAATAATAATGGTAATAGCGTGATGTTCCTTATTCAAATGCAAAAAGTTTTTCAAGTTACACTTCTTTTGGCGCGTTAGGGAAAAATGATGAGAGTAAATTTTGACGATGCGCACGCACACCGTCACGAAAAACCGACACCCTGAAGTTACACATTTTTTCTATTGTTAGTGTCGTTTTTTCTACAAACGTAGAATAAGGCGAAAGATAAAATTTAACTAATTTAAAAAATTTAACTTCTAACGCGTGTACATAAGTACACACTCCTTTTTTTAAATTAGATCGGTACTTAAACGTGTTTTCATGAGAAAGGGAAACAGTCTCTTTATTTTAGAATATCAGTATATACAGAAAAGAACGCCTATTGTAGGTATCAATTCGCATTTAGCTATTTTTTACAACTTTACGTACCATAGTTTTTATTAGAATCACTTACTTATATATTTCTGATAATCTGTCCTCGAACACAAATATGCTGCTTTGGAACGAAATTTTAACACAGATTAAGTACAATTCTTTAAGGAAATTATCAAATTTAGCGTTTTTATAGTAAATAGTAAACTTTAAAACAATAGCTACAATGAAATTAAACTGAATCAACACGGTCAAGGTCCACAAAAAGAAGAAATTGTCAGAGGGTTCCTCCGAGGGCGCCAGCGGGAGCACGACTCCACCGCCGCTGCGATACGACTGTCCCGTCTGCGATAAACCATTCAAAACACTTATACTTTTGCAACATCATGTCGATAACTGTCTGCTCTAAACAAAACTTCCAATACCAACCACTTCACAAGAGTCTATAATATTAAACGTATTTGCATTTTCTATCGAAATCGGGTAGTAAATATAATAGCATTTAATGTACAATTGAAGTCCCTTTTTCAAACAATTAAAACATGTAACTTATTAATGAATCATTTTTATTTAATTCTATTATATCGTTGTTATTTATACAATCCTCATTCGTTGCTCACTTCCCTATTCAAATTGGTTAAACGGCTCCTATAGCAAAACCGTTTGTTTGTGAAATCAGTTATTATGCAAACCAGTTATTTAGCGAATCCAGTTACTTAGCGAATCCAGTTACTAAGCGAATCCAGTTACTTAGCGAATCCTTTTACTTAGTGAATCCAGTTACTTAGCGAAACCAGTTAAAGTTAGCAAAACCAGTTCTCTAACAAAGTTAATTCTTCAATAAAACGACTAGTCGCAACTTAGTCACTATGCCCCCATAAACGCTTGTACGTTTCTAGTACCTATAATAATTGGTCATCGCTGCATTATATTCATAGTTTCGGTCATTAGAAGCTTTGAAACTATGTATGAAGAGGTTAAATGTATGAAGACATCTCAATAAAATCAATGTAATTTTGTACAATCTCATAGAGGACATTTCTTATTGATTGATTCCAAATTTTGAAAATGTAAGACAACAGTTTCAAAAATAGTTTCGTTAAAATAGGGAATTTTACTATATTTACGGGACACACAAGGTACCTTGTATTTATATCTCACAGAGAATAGTTCATGTTAATAATAATTACAATATTTTCAATCCAGCCATAGGTAAGACGTTGTTCCGTGTGTCGGTGTTTGATATGGATTGCCTTTATTAAATTTTACTGAACGACTGACGTGTACTAACAATTGAATCACAAATATAATTTAATGATTAATTAGGGCTGGAAATTACAAAGATACTAAATATTTATGACTAATATTTAATTAAACTCTTGAAAACAATTAAAAAATAGTTGTTTAATTGTAAATAAATTTATTTTCTATTTGGAAGCTTCTAGAATATTTGGTGGTATTTTCTATACAAAGTTGCAAATTACTAACAAGCATTGAAATATATATATTTTTTTATTTCGAATTGTTTTGTAATGCAGACGAAGCCTTATTTCTTTATTCGTAGGTTTTTCTAATATTCCTTATCATTCCATCTCAAAATTATCCGATCCGCCATTTTCTTTTGGAAATAATTTTATTCTTTTACTATGTTACAAATACATATTCTGTTTTTTTTTTCTTTTCCGATATGCATATTTTCTAAAACTCGATTCTATTTTAGTGTTAGACAATATAATATTTAGACAATTTTCCATAAAATGAACCTGAAAATATTGTGGTTTTGTTATTGTCAGATGACAGAGGTTGCAAAATTTCTAACATTTTTTTTAATTATCCCAACATTTCTGAAACAGGGCAGAAAGAAATATCCAGATACCTTTTCTATGCCTTCTCTTATTATTGTCCATTATTTACTAGCTGCCTGCCCTGGGTTCGCACGGGTTGACTAACGAAGAAAATGAGAACTCATCTTCTCTTACCAAATCTGCCGTATAGTACGATCATATAATGGAATAAAATGGCAAACTGAATGTCATTCTATTACTTCTCTCAATATATTTGAAGATCTTCTTTCTTGAGATTTTCGTTTTATGTGGAGATTTTTTAACACAAAGTTTTCACTTTTCCATACAGTTTTTCAAACGTTTTTTTATACGTACTTTGTTGTGACAATTGCAATCACAACAAAACAAGAATTGGCCAAATCGATACAGCCGTTGCGAAGTGATGTACTATAACATACATACCGCGATTGATTTGTACTTGTATAGATTAAAAATGTGCACATAAAGAATATGAAAGATACACAGCTTATACTCGCTAAACTACTAACGAAATGTTTATACACATTAATTCATCAAAGGAATATGTCAAACGATATCGCCATCTTGCACGATTGTATGGAAAGTACTTTGATAATAATTTGCCCTTTAAAACACTCCCGACACGTTGTCAAATATTGGCGCCTTTGTGATTTTCAGCCTTCAATTATATTATCAGTGTTCATTTTGTTATTAACCTGTTTTTTTTTGTATTGTACACCTAACTAGACTGTGCAATATCAGTTTTTACGAGTGATATATAATTTTTTTCTAGATTTGTCTTCACTTCATTTATAATAATAACCTTATGTTATTTCACATCTAACTTGATCTTGCATCGATAAACTACTGAGTTTGATGTAGCTAACTTTAAAAATAACGGTTATAATCTATAATCGCTAAAATCTTTGTGCATGCTTATATCGATTTAAACTTTGTTTTTGAAATTGTACAAATTTAAATTAAAAAAAAAAAAAAAACAAATTTCTACCCATTCAAATTCTTTATCAAATGGTTACTTAGAACTTTTTCAGGTTATTATTTTATTTCAGAGCATTATGAATAAAATTATTTAAATAATGCAATATCATGTATATCGTTTAGAATTATATATGTATATATATATATACCCTTCCTAATTTTCTCGTCTTTTTGTGTTCTAAACAGATTTGATAGATTGAAATGTTTACATTAAATACTTAAATTCGTTTAATTTTATATTTATAATTTAAGATTATTAGTAAGAAATTGTTCATAAAAAAATATAGCAAATATTATTAAGCACGGACTATAATTTTAGGATGTACATAAAACATAAATGATATACAATTTTGCTGAGTAAATACTTATTATACTTGTTTATAATAATTTACTACTAAACTCGTTTACTCTATCACAATCGTCTATCTCTCTCAGTTTATAGTTTAGTATTTTATTTCTCTCTCTGTCTGGCAAAATGGATAATTCCCCTTCCATTTTATATATAGCTTTGCTTTAGAAAACTTCTTGATATTTAACTCTCAATATATCCCAAGAAGTGTGAATTAAGAAATAACTATTAAATGATTATAAAACAGCCCAGACTAGTTCCAGACCATCGAAAATAAATTCGTTTTTTTTTTATTCGTCTTTCAGGTATACAAGTGTCCCAAGTGTATGGCTTTCTCGTGTCAAGATTACAAGATATTAGAGGACCACTTCGACTACTGCTTGGATGATTTCTGACCCGTTAGTTCACCTGTCTCTGTCAGCCACTAGTTTCAATGTGAGATTGAGATATATTTAGAGTACTGTGAATTGTTATAGTAATTTTCACATTACAAATGTGTATAAATTGCTTGTATTGTATAAAACAATGACAGCCATATTAGTAATTCTATACTATAATATATTATATTTGAAGGGATCAAATGAATAAAACGTTACGAACAAGCAAAGAAATTTTTAAAGTACATAATATTATTAACTTAAATTAAAGGTAAGTTTTCCAAATAAACATTTTTTTTTGTATAAAGTCATTTTTTGTTTGCTTTTGTTGTTAGAAATATTAAACGTTTGATTTTGTCCAATTTTATCATAACTTTCTTTAAATACTTAAAATAAAAGTCGAAATTATATATCTATTGTATGAAATGTGATCGTATTTAATTTTGGCGCCCAACGTGGTGTTAGCTCACTTGTGTCTGAAAGTATATAGAATAAAGTGTTGTCTATGCTATTTCATTGTAAAGGCAAATACAATGATTATTAACGTTATAAGATTTAATTTTTTATGCGACATTTAGTTCTGAATAAACTTCATAATACAAGCCTCAGTTTGCGTGCAACATTAAAAAAAACGTGTTTGCATTTGATACCTACTTAACATGGGTTAATGAATATAAGAATGGAATACACTTCCGAGTTCCGAGTCATAGATTTTGACGTCGTACAGTTTGAGTAATACTACGTATATTCTCAATACATTTGTCTTTTATATATATATATATACATGTATACCGAAGTTTGCGTAGGAACATACTGAAATAACTTGATTAAAATTGATTTGTTCCGAATATAAAATCGTCTCTCCACGTCTAAGTCTCAAATTTGCCATATTTAAAAAAAAGAAGAACCAAAAGTACGTCTCTTGACACTTTTCGCGGAATTTTTTTGGCGGGAACTCGGACCATCGTGTAGTGGTTTTTTTTTTTTTGGGCAAATACTTGAATAATTTAATCCTATATTATGTAATATTGGTGACATCTTGTATAACATAGTTCTGTTATCGTGGTTAAGTGGATTGGAAATAGTAATACGAAACATGTTACAAAGACTTTCTAGAAAATTCTAACAAGGGGGCTACCATTTTATTTAGCTGCTTAAATTACGAGATAGTTGACTAATTAATGGCAGTAGTTAACTTACATAGTGAGAATAATTGATTGCGAGTGTAGAATAGAGAAGTCTGTCTCTCTCTCTCTCTCTGTTTCCACTACATTCAACTTATCACACATATATGTTGTTGTTGTTTATAATACAATTGTTGTTTAAAGTTTTTTTATTAATTGGGCGCTATAGATTTTCTTTTCTATATGCATATGTTAGTAATACAGTTATATATACATAAAAATTAAGTTTTTTTGTTAACCCCTGGGTTGTCCAAAACCATACAGGCTTAAGTTCCATACAAACTAATGTAGACCTCATTAGGCATAGGTATACAGACTGTTGGCAACATAAGCTTAAAAAAGTATCAGGTACTTTACAAAAGTGACAAATGATGTATTGTACAATTATAATTTTTAATTTAAAAAATAATTTTATAATAGGATGTTGTGATATTAATAAAAAATAAATAAAAAACAATCCACCAGTTTGAGGTATGGGTCTTAAAAAAATCAGCCGAGGGGTTAACAAGATTATTCAAGTGTTACCGAAATGTAATGTGATAATTAGATAATGAATCATACCCACTCCCTTACATGTACAGTAATGTTGTAAGTTAGTTAGACTAGTCTAGACGCCAAGCTTTTCTTTCGGGACATGTGTGATTGATATAAGACTGTTTTTTTGATTGTAAATAAATATTGTAAAATTTTTATTTCCTATTATTATAATTTTGAGTATGTATATATATTTTTTCACAGGTTTAAGTTTTTTTATATAAATAATTACTGATATATTTTATCATTATTTCAAAGGCGCGCGTGTCCAGTGTATTTATTTCAATAAAATTTATGGAATTATCGATTTGCTTAAGAGTACAACACCTCTTAAAGAGTATCGATCTTATTACAAAAACAAAGATGAACACGCGATTAACACGAGTTTTACTAAACAGTGTCTAAATTTTCAAACCCATGTTTAAAATACTTTATTACAAAAGAGTGTCTAAGCCGTCTCTAGCTTTAAATATCTGGTTTTTGTTTCTTATGCAAGCAATTCTGAATAGCATTCATTCGAATCAATCTTATCATTCAAAAACGTTCCAATTTACGAATAATATTTTTGTTTATACCTTCATTAAAAACATTTATTTATTTTAAGTAAAATTGGTTATAATTATTATGACATTTGCTTTAAAGAAAATGATGTCATTATTAAAATAAGCAATATATAAGTTTAAAATAATACCTCAAGTTGCGCAAAGTGGAACAACAGTGTCATCTCAGAATAAATACATTGTGAAATGTCAATATTGTCATATTGTAGTAGTTGTCATTTACTTGTCAATCTTCAAAATTGTCAAATTTATCTACATCTTCCAAATTATACTACATCTTTTGCCGGCAAATAGAAATAAAATAAATCACAGCAATAAAATGAGAACTGTGAGCTTAGACAAGTTGTTATACAATGTTTAAATGTAAATAGTGTCTATTTCTAAACAAAGGTAAGACACTCTTTTGGGATCAAACTTTTTTGAAACAAGTGTTCGATGCGTATTTAACTTTTTTTGTAATAACACGGTATTAATTTAACGAATTAAAACTTATACTATAATATTACTTCTCTAAATAATACTGTATGTTTGTTGGACACTGGTCGTCTAAATTGTCCAAAGATTATAAAAAAAAAAAAAACGCTAGAACTTTTTATGACAGTCTATGATTGTTTTGGTTTATATTCTACTAAATGTGGTGCTAACTATAATTATTTCCAGAGTATTGTATCGTATTGTATTGTATTGTATACGAATGTTTAGCGATTATTAGATTAGATTGAAGTGGTCTTAAAATATAATATATAATTGTAATTATCATTATTCAGCTAATTATTTTGGATAATATATATAATAACGATTATAATTTATATATAAATAGGGCCTATAAAATTAGTCCGTCTGTTAGGTGTAACTGTAAAGTGTACGAAATATCGGAGGATACGGGGAACGCAATATATCCGCATTATAATAGTCAATCGATCCCAACAGCATTTATGATGTATTTATCTATGCAAATAAATATAGTTGATTTGTCCGTTTGTAATGTCAAAGTTACACATTTTTGATAAACGGATTCGAAAGTATACAGAACATAAGACCAAAAAACAATTTGGAAAACATTTTTGGGCCCGATTTTGACGGTTCTTTAATTGACAGGCAGTTGATGTTATATGGAGTAACTTAGGTTACTTTTGTTTTTGAAAAAAAAAAATAGAGATCCATGCATGTACATAATAAACTGAAGATGCAGTCTCTAGAAACGCGCGTTCCTTAGGCGTACTTTTGCACAGAACAATTGTTTTTGGTGAAGTCTAGGCGAAAAATATATACGACGAAATTTCCAAAAAAATCATAAACGATTTATCTATTCGAGTTTAGTTTATGTCTGTTCTATTTACGGTGACATAAGTATTGTGAAAGAAACTGAATTCTGGGGGACAATTTTTTATAGATACATTTACAACGCGCGATTGGATTTAGAAGTATAAGTTTTTTTGTGCTTCACGTTGGTAATATGTCGTAAACGGACATAATAGAGCACTCTTTTCTTTCGAACCAGAGGTCAGATCTATTACAGATGTTCGTACTGTTATTATTTACCTATTCATTTCAGTGTCTCACCGTACCCTTAACCATTTGAAATTCGCCGCAAGCGGATTCGATTATTTGGAATGACAGTCGAGACTGAAACGAAGATTGATAGTCATTGACTCATTGGTGTACTATACTCGTTGGTACACATCAAGTTGATAGTCTAATTTTCCCTTTTTGTCAATCGTGCTCCTCATAATGTCTTAGAGATCATTAGGGGTAAACACCAAAAAGGGGGAGGGGGCTCTATACTTTGTTATTTTTGGTGACTTGGGAGGAGGTGGCGTTTAGATGGCGATAATAACATCAATGATTAGTTATTTTTCGTTTTTCTTTCTTTTATTTGTAAAGGAATTTGCTAGAGATTTTGTAAATATAATGCCAATGCTTACTTACGTAAGTGTCCTCGCTTAATTTTCTTAACAAGGGGGACGACGTGGTCAAAAATGACTAAACTTTCGCTTATGTGATATTGAATTACTGAACGTATCCATATTACGTGACTCATGTTTGATAATGCTTAGTTTCCTCCCCCCCTTTACTTTTCATGTACAAATTAATAAAAACCAAGCGTGGTACTTTGAACACTTCCCTCTCCTCCCCGAACAAGTCACGTAGTATGGGTATGTTCCCTTACATTAATAACATTATATTTACATACATCTATATGTGTATAATATTGTTTGTTGTTATCTGGTGTAAACTAAATATTTTTGTAATTATTAAATTCTAATGATGAACAAATTGTGTTTTTTTTTTATTGTCAATTCTATATCCTCGGTAATATTGTAAATACTTATGGGAGTTTTATTTTTGTTTGTTTCGATTTCATGCCTCAACTGTCCGACCTATCATGGAATTTTGCATGCACGTTGTCAAGGATACAGAAAAGGATATTGGATACATTTCGTCCACGTAAAGGATGGTTGCCGAGGGATAGGCCAAATCTTTCTCTACGCGAGCGAAACCGCGAGCTAAATCTTGTCAATAATAAGAGTGATTTATAGGAACACTATATCGAGTTTTGGTAATAGTTGGAATATTAGTTGGGGGGAGGGGGGGTTTACACTCTACAGATAGCGAAAAATATGGGAAGTGGTCTACGAGACAAAAATGTTTGGGGACCTCTAATTTAAGCGTATAAAATCATAACCGACAAGTTTTGTCAGATCTATAATTAGGCGATTGAATCAAAACGGAAATATTTTAATTTTAACCTTAGATAATCATGGTAAATGTTTTTCTATGAAACCTGGGTGAACTATTATGGAGCGATGAGGTAAAAAGAAGTATCACATATGGAGCTCCACCCGTAACGTATTTATTGAAATGTATCAAATAAATATTACATAATTAGTCAAAACTACTGTAGCTATAATAGCACCGCACTATGATGGCCGTTTTGACACTTGTCCGCTCAAGAAATTTCATATAAATGAATAACTGCGTTTCATTTATAATTATTAATGTACTTATTTACAACATAACTCGGCATTTATACATTTTTTAAATTCGAAATTATATATTTATATCCCTACATATGATTACATATATAGGAACGCTCTGGCCAGCACAATTGCTACCTCCGGTAACTCGCACCAATGCTTAGGGAGAAACAAAGCAGTATTTGATTATATTTTCGTCGAAAATAAATCGACAATTCTCACTAACTATTGTAATGTGTCAAAACGGCCATCATAGCGTGCCGATATTGTAGAGGATAAATCCAATAATTGATATTGTATGTAATTAAAAGCTGTCCAAGGCGTAAAATCAATACCGTTCATCCAGACAGAAGTACCTACAAAAAAGCAAGCAACGCTGCGGGCAAAAGTTAGTTTCGTGTATTTCGAAGGACACTTTATAAACAAAGTTACTTCGAGCTTCATCATGCCATAAAGTGAACCAATCAAAATAAAAAATAATGTTGTTGAGGTGTTTTTTGTTTTTTACCACCTCTCTATTTTGACACACGTGTCTGCGACATCATACTAGAGTGTATAAATACAATCGAATTTATAATCTCATATTTGTGGTTATTAATTGGCCATATAATTAAAGCAACTGTATGTGATAATAATATTAAGAAGATGATGGTTTATTTATTAAAAAAAAAAGGATTAATGTTTTGTTTGTACGGCATTTAATTATTTCTATAAGATCATGTAACTGCTTGCTAAATGATAAATTTATCTAGTTTGCTCAGTGCACTCGATCACGTGAATAGCGTCACACAGATAAAGCTGTTCTCAAGGATCCAAAATAACACACTGTAAATGATTTTTCAAATGAAATATATTTCATGGAACCCGTAGTAGCGTTTCTTAGCTGTTTTCATATAAAATTTATACAAATACATATACATCCATTATAATAACATACATTTTTAATAATACATTTTTATACATGTAAAAATTATTTCATGTCTATATAAAACCATATACACATTGTTCAAGCTGTTATTCTAATGGCTTCGGAATATTTATAATTGTTGGCGCCATTTTAAAAATAACATAACGTGTCACAGATAATGCTACGTTACGTAAGAAACGCTAATAATAACGTTAGAAAGAAATGAGATTCAAAAACAGAGAAGCATCAGCGGGAATTGTTAAATCGTTGATATAAGTATAAACCGCGACTTAAATAATACAATGTAGTTAAATTTCATTACTTATCCCACCGGTTATATATTCATTCGTTGAAGAGGAATTACAATATTAAAAAAAAAATACAATAAATAAATCGTATAAAGTAACAAATAATAAATAGGTCGGAAGTATATTAAAAATAAAACTTTTAAATACCCTACTTATAAACTAAGTATTAAATTAATTAAATTCAACCTTCGTACTTAAACAACCGAAAACTGTGTAACTTAATTTGAAAAAAAAGATCATAAATCTTGTTTAAATTTACTCTTTAAATTAATTTGTGTCATACAATAAAACTTACAAATATATCATTTAAGTTATTCTCGATTTGAATGTGTAAAACGAAACAAGTTCTTCGTCTAAGCTACTACAAACGTAGAGATGTCAGAAACAAATAGTGTTGTTTATGAGTTCACTTAAAAAATTATAACTAAGAGTTTTAAAAAAATAGTTAAGCCACTTAAGTGATATATTACTACGATAGAAAATCGACTACAGGGCTTAAATTAGGCTCATTTTTATACTATAATACAATACGAAGATTAAAATAACTGTCAAATGAAGAAAACATAATGACAAAGCGTAAGTAATTTACATAAAATACTGTGATCGGAATGCGTTGGATTTTAAAATACAAAAACAAAAAAATACAATGTCAGTCGGATTCATTGTGAGACAGACAAAGAAAAATCGAGATGACCAGCATCGACACCAGAATAAAACTGTCCCAATTATTGTTTCAATTTTAAAAAATTAATATTACCTAGGAGGTGATTTCATAAATAAACCTTTAATGTACTTTACACTCCCACGCAAAAGCTTACTACACTTAATAACACAAATATTGATTTATAGAGTATAATACAAAAAAATACATAAATGTCCTATACATTACTTATGATAAAAATTACAGTTACTTGCGAACATAAAGTTTATATTACGTCGCGTTTAGACTAGAATATGTTGAGGATAGAAAGCAGACGTCAAAATGTAACTTCCATTTATATAGTATTTTTCTTTTTTTTTTCTTTTTTTAATATTTCTGCTTTTGTAAAGCGGTGGAGCTGTGTTTACCGTTGCGTTGTGTTTTTTTTTTATTATTATTTGTGTGTTTTCAGGTGTTTTAAACTCGGTTGGGTTGTAATATATTTAGCTGAATGCGTTAGCGTTTACCCACGAAGTCGATCATTTGATCTATCTGTTCTTTCTCGTCGTAGAGGTACAAAGACTCCATGCATCCCTTGAAGTAGGGCGTTGTGAAGCATTTTGCCCTGTAAACATATAAGTCTATATTAAAATTTGTTCTTATCGTGAAATATTATAACGATGGTAGAAAGGCTAATTATTTAACGAACCATTGACAGTTATATTACATTACATTAATTAACCGTGCTACCACCGATATTAATATTTCAACTGAAACAATTCTTAGAAAAGTTTGGAAATAAACAGTAGTCTAATAATTAATAAAGAAAATATAATTATAGAATTCCAATACAATGAATAGTATTTTGAAGTTATTACAATAATAAGCATTAATAACGTTAGGGTTGAAAAGTTTTTTTTTTAGTAACAGCTGTCAATAACAGGTGACAGTGACATAACATTGCATAATGCTACTTCACTATTTTGACAAGAAATTCCAGAAGAAATCAGATTTTTTTTTTACACTTTTCAAACTCTATCGTATTTGATAAACTTATGTCGCATTTAAAAAAAACATAAATCATTTTAGAAGTGTGGTACAAAATAGAGTATACTACGATATAATGAAGCAAACATTTTATAGTACTATATCTTAAAACTAGAGAGGTACCAGGATAAGTTAAGAATTAGAAGTATTATTACGAAATTTAAATAGTTACAAGTCATGCTTCTAATAAGTGATAAGATTAGTGACAGAAAGATAAGTATACTTTAAATTAGAAATAAAATGCAAGCCACATATTAACTCTTTCTTATGTAAATATTTATAATTAGTACATATATTCTACTTTCAGACAAATATGATCAGGTAATAAATTCATGGACCTTTTTTTTATCTCAAGTGTTAAGATTGCAGTATCGATATAAAAATACCAATAATCAATACGATGAGCAAGATATTGGTTAATCTTTATTGATGGAATGATCCATACATCAGCGTATGATATCAGATTACTAAAGAATTGGACATTATTTAATTTTCACATGACCACACGTAGTCACTTGAAGTTAACATTTTTTTTTAATTTAAGTTACAATACCACGGAATAAAGAACTCTCCCGTGGTACAAATACGGTTGATGCCTTTGAAAAATTAGGAATTAACCCTTTTGTTGTTCAAGCAATTTCGTGCAATATGTCCGTTATTCGATGTAACAACTCTATTTGTATTTATATAAATTGTAGAAAATAAATGAAAATATAATATAAAAAAGTGTTAGGAGACGTGCAGTAAAAAGTAGCGTGCTTGTTATTCACCCAAAGAGTTCACAAGCGGAAGGAATGCGAAACGCATTAGAGAGAAAAATTAAGTAATACGAAAGTTGGCGGTAAGGAAACAGAAATATGTCAAAACCATTTTCGATACCTAATTTGGCGGATTGGCCCCGTGTATTTTTATAATATATTGCTTGAAGAGGTCTAATTTGTCGGTCTCTCGCAGCACCTCCACGCAACCCTTGAAGTAATCTGTCGTGAAACAATCTTTCCTGTGCCCCAACATGGAAGAATATTTTATTAGTTTTTACACATCATTGAAAATAATTTAAAAAATAAATCTCATTATGAATTTCTTTTTTTAAAAAAAAACGTAATAAATTGTAAAACAGTACTAAGTATTTATTTATTTATTTCTGAATGGCTGAAAAACGGCACAAAGTGTTTTTTTTTTTGTGATATAGGCAAGCTCACCTGCATAGAGTGTACAGTTGAGGTTCTCTAAAGAGGTTGTAGCAGTCATCGCAGATTCGATCGAGGCGGGCGAAGATGGACGCGTCGTAGACTCCTTTGCATTCGAGGGTGAAGAACGAACGCCGCGCAACGTGGTGCGGAGACGTCGAGGGCGGAGCGCCCGCCGCGCTTACCACCAGCGCCACCAGTGCCGCCCACGCGAATTGAACACAGCTAAGATGCATCTGAAACAATTTGCAACTAGTATGAACAAAAATACTTAAAACCTTTTTAAAGTGTTAAACTTGTCCCAGAACTCTAAAGGAATTATTAATACTAAGTAATTAGGAATTACCTACTAAGTTCTGATACCTATTTTTACTTGAATGAAAGAGCTGCTACTTTTATTGCTTTTTTGTACTGAACCTTTCTGTATACATGAAAAGTGTGACTAAATCTAACCCTTTATGTATATGTCGTAATTCACTTGCACGTAAGTGGATGACGACCGATATTCAATTTTAAATGGTAACCGAAATCGTTTGGCGACCATTTTTTCTTTTTTTTCGTCGAAATTTAAGGCTATTTGCAAAATTAGAAGCCAGGGTCCTTATCGACTGCTGTCCATACAATCCTATACATCCAATTCATATGAAATTATTTAATTCATGGTATGTAATTTAAATAGGATTAAACTGGCCGTGTGGCCGATGCAAAATGTCAAAAAGAAATCAAAACAAAATGGCCGCAATAATATACAATGAATGCCTTTATTACTTTAACAACGTACTTTAACAGTTAAAGGTTTTTCTTTTATTCTATTGTAATAATATTATTTTAGCATCATGTTATTTATTTATATAAAAGACTGTGTTCAATCGAAAATAAAATTTCAATTTAAAAACAAATAGATAGGGTGAATGGATTACAATAAATAAGTAGCCTAGAACCTTCTATGAAATATTCCGCATCGAATACGATACGTTCAGTAACATAATATAACAGAATTTAGCCGCCAATAGCTACTCGCAATTTCTCAATAATATTTTTAATATATTTTATTTTATTAAAAAAAATTATTAATAAGTGGTAAATAAATTGGTGTTAAATTATTAAGTGGTAAAAGTTGTTTTAACATTAATATTGACATACAATTTGATGTAAGATAAGTAGTCAGTCAGTAATAGTACACTGTGACAAAACACGAGATTAAGATACCTTCTAAATAAGATACGGTACGATTTGGGAGATATATTAAAGTGGCAACACTTGCTTACCATAAACAAGATATCATGTCGCCAGTTTCGTATTGTATTAAAAGACGAACGTATAAATGTTTGTTTAAAAGAATAACGTCAGACCGATGATAACTCGCGTCAGATTATTTCAACGCTCCTTTCCTACATATAATTTATAACTTTATTATAAACCGGGCACATGAATCAGCTGTGCCCCGGGGCGTCCCTCGTTACGTGTCGCTCGTTATCGCGAATCGAGGAATACAGACAGGGCTTTGTGAAGGGCCGATGTTTTTTTACAAGTTCGAAACGACCCGCGAAGTGACGCATCGGGCAGTTTATTAAACAAAATTTTAGAGTACTAGTTTTATGACGTCACTAACTCCGAAATGTATACAATATAATACGATGTTTATTAATACATTTGAATGATTATTGCAATATACATTTTCACACTAAAAGATGTTGATGTCATTCTTATCGAAGCAAATCATTATTATTATTATTATTATTTGGAAGATGTAAAAGAGTTTCTGAAGGTTATCTGTCTTATTTCATAAATTTTAATAGCTAAAAGTGAACTAGGCGACGCGACGCTCAGTTGGTTAACGGTTGACGCAATTGAAGGGATTTACTTGCTGATGATTTTTTAATATTCGAAATTTTATTTCTTATTTCGCGAACTATCTTTAATATAAATATCTTACAAAATTGGCTCGACTCCAGTCCGTAAAGTGCGGTTGCAAGAGTTGTTACTCTGTCGACAATGTATATATGTTCAAAGGAGAGACAGACGGCTTTGTCTAGAAAATGAATTATTAATTCCGTCTAAAAACTTTAGTGGTAAATGATTTGACTTACATGAAAGGACACTATCTCAATTATACATGAGATACCAGTTTCCGAGCCGTCGAGAAGTGAACGCACTTTACATATATATATCTACACGCGTCACATCTGTGTTTGTGAATGCAATTTGCCGTTCACGCACTAAGGCACATCTGTGCATGGCAATTATGGCCGACGGAGCTAGACTGCTCGGCAGCCACCCAAGCAGTAGATAAAACAATCTTGCGAGAAAGAATAATTGGTCCTTCGAACCGGATGTCCCATTACCGAGACAAGTTTTCAGTTTATTTAGCATGTAATAGGCACCTATCAATATTTTGTTTAATAGCTTTTGATTACCAGATCAGCTTTGGTGGTCTGTTTAAAAATACTATGTGTACTGTAGCTTGTATCGATTCGTGTTTTTACAAATGCTTAGTTTATTAACGCAGCATTACACTGGCTAAAGTTACATGATCCCATTTCAGAACTAGTTGCGTCGAAGCTACAGTTCAAGTGAATATGGTTATGCTTACAGACGATATGGCACCGCTCCATGTCCCAGTTTAATAGCAGCAGTGTCTATATTATGAAAACACTAATCACAGTAATAAGTATCTTGAGAATTTATTGGTCAACAGGCTTTATGGTAGTCACTTTGAGTTTACCTTCCCTTTTGGCTTTTGATGTACTTTTTTATTCTTTCATACTAAAATCATATATTTGGTACCCAATTTTATACATGGTTCGAACTTAGAAGACCGTTCTGTAATCATTAAATATATCATTGCAAAGTACTTTCGCAAATTTTATATGGGTCCACCCATATTTTTACCTGATTTTAACGACGCAAAACGAATTGTGGTGATAAGTGCTGATCAATAAGGTACACCAGTACAAAGTATAACTCTTTGAGCTATGTTTAACATAGGTTATATTATCTCAGCGGAGACAAGGAAGTGAGAGTGTACGCGTGAATTCGTCGATAAGGTCGCGTAAACTGAGGTCGGTCCGAAGGTTGCGTTCGCGCAGGCCCCACCAACAATGGCTTCCGATCGTCGCTCACGATACAAACCCATTGTATGACGCGAATCGATTTGAATAATTATAGATCTGCCGTTCGGTGGGCATCGAGTGATGCCGTTTTAAACAGGGAACACCGTTTGACGGGATATTTTCAAACATTCTATATACCTTGATGACGTAAATCAAAACATGATTAGCAATAGGTTATATGGTTTGGAGGTAAGTATTTCTTGTCTGAATTAAAAAAGCAGAAACTTATTTATTATGCGGTATCGATTTTTACATGACTTATTACTTTTGCATTACGAGTATATTGAATTCGAACGTAAGAGACAATTTAAAAGCTGTTGTTGATAAATCGTGTATTCGGCTTTATTGATATATTTGTACGGTTAATTCGACGACGAAATTTTACCGGTTTGTTTCGTTCGATTTACGATGATTTAGTAAAGGCAACGCACTCGACGGCGCTTCGGCTAACGGATTTGCATTGGTTTTACTTTTATTTTTTCATTATCGATTAAGGTTTCACCGCTTTTTGACTGTTGATTTTAGAATCGAGATTATATTTTGTCTCGATACGAATCGCTAAATGCTAATCGATATTTTGACTTTCTATACAAATTTGAAACTAATTCTCTTAAAATTCTCATTATTAAACAAATATATTAAAACGGGTGCAGCTCTGTAGCGCTATTAGTGCCGCTGACAGTGTATGGAAGTTTCTCGATTCCCATTACCCCTGTCAATGGTAGCAAATTATTGCAATTATTCAAACCTGTCTTGGTTAACCTTAGTATCGTCAACGTTTGCATTCAGAATTTTCCAGACTTAGTCACTCGTCTCTCGGGGAAGCTTCGTAACAATTTTTCTGAAGGTCGTCAGTCGATTACAAGAAACAAGATTATTATGCGTCGGCTCCATAACTGTCTCAGTTGTTATATTGTTTCGCATGCTTTTTTTTTTGCATATCGTATTAGTAAAAGACGGTATATTGAAGAATGGATAACACTTATTAGTGTGTGAAACACATAAGCATAATGTGACAAATAAATGTCATTGGGGCTTAATTCAGTGTGACGTATCAAATTATAATTTACGGTTTCCATTTCGAATGGAACTACCGCGTCGCGGTTTTACTTCTGAGCTTACGTCACCAAAATTATCGTAACCCTACTAGTACTTAAGCTTACTTTAACTTAAGACTAAAAATTTTCATGTATTCAAAATAAACATCATCGTTCATTGAGGCTGTTCTCTCCGAAATATAGAATTTCTAATTATATCATAAGATTTTGTCTCATATTAATAAATGAGTTTCAAATAAGTAGGTATCTTATTACGTCATTAATGTAGTACAAATCAATATGAGCGTCAATGTTCTTTGGAACACTTTTAATGTACTTTTAATATATATGTATATACTTCAACAAGGTCTCACGAAATAGTTACATACAGGGTGGGCAAACGGCGAACGGCTGTGCAATTAGCGGGGCTAGGCCGAAGTCGCGTGACGGCCGCGCCACCGATTTGTCCAATGAGAGACAATCATTGACCACGTGCGCCGGCGCAATGTATGTAGGTCAACGTGGAATTATTGCTACTGAAAATGCGTTGTTACGTACGAACGGCGGCATCGACGTTCGCGATGCGTTGGTCAGGTCGTGTCGCAATCCGTTTGTTAAACAGGCCCTGTTATTACCGTACGAGATCACTTCTACAGGCGTTTTGTTAATACGCCTTTCTCGCGCCATTATATAACCGGCGATTAGTGAAAGCTTAGATATTTTTCGTTACAATGGCTTGTAATGTTGGCGGATTAAGAAATTGTTTTTGTCATCATTTGAAACTTGTTCAGGCAACACTTGAGGATTAGTCTCCAGTCTTGGCTTAGCATGTCGCCACCAACATCAGGTGTGATTGCGTCCATATGTCAGTATATGAGAATGTAGTTAAAATTTCTTCTATCATGCAAATATACCTCAAATGCTTAGCGTGATGAAGAACTAAAATTGTTAATGAAATTATCGAGCACTTAGACCCTTACAATCACATTATTTGGAAATTCTTTACTATATTGTATAAATCAACTGTACGACAAATGAGTACCTACACTCTCAGTTTTTTTGGCCGCTCTGAATGTAGACGTAAGTTCAGACTTGCGTATAATATCAAGAGTTTAATACAAAACATTATTATACGAATCATAAAATTGGTATTTATTTATCCTTAAGTTGTTCGATGTTATTCGTATGTTATATAACATGCATTTATTCCTCAATCTGTGTTCTACGCACCTACCTATATTTAGAGCGGTAAAAAAGTTTGAGGAGGTACTGTAATTCTTATTTTAATGGATCAAGTGAAACCCTAAAATAATATTAAATAGTATGGTGAAAGAGATTCTTAATACTTTCAACTTCTTCGGCATAAGGTCGCATTAGAAATTTATATTTGTAAGAAACTTAAGTATAATTAACTTCTTGTATCTCATACCGCCCATGGGAATACATACGATTCCTGGAGACTTAAAATATAACTTCGAGTAAGCACTACACGAGAATAATATTAATCACGTTCCATCGAAACCAGATCAATAAAGAAATAAATCAAAGCTTTTAAATTAGCGAGTTAAATTGAATATTTACAGTTTTAATATCGTTCACCGGCGAAATCTTAAATAATATTATAAATGCGAAAGTGAGTTTGTTATTTGTTCATTTCGCGTTTCATCTAGAAAAAAAAAACTTATTAGCTATTTATAATAAAATAGATTGCATAAAACCTTCTCCTTTAAACACTTTGTCGTGCCAAATTCCTTGGTTATCGGTCAAACAGCATCACAATTTACCAATTCCTACTAAACCGACATACATTTTTAATAATGTGGTAAATCATTCCTCACATGTTGCAATTAAAACGTATTCTATGCAACTTATGTGTACGTATCGTTCAATAATAACCGACGCGTTCATAAACTACGCGATAATCGTTATGTCCAGTTGTTCCCAGTTCAAATTAACTCTCACATCGACGACGGTGTCATTGGTGAGATTATTATCGTCCATTGTTTGATGCCAATTTATGACTGAACTATTTTGGTCGTTCGTTATTAGAACTATACGCATATGGGTACGAGTTATGAGTGCATTTACCCCTTTTATAGACAGATTAGCTTGTACCCGCGAGTATGTTTGATATATCCTTCGGGAGCGATACACTTTTTCTGGATGACAAGTCTTTTTCTCTATCCCTGGCAACGTGCATGCAAAATTTAACATAACAACAAAAAATGTAACAAACAAACTGACGATCACATTCATAATGTTAGTAAGGTAGTAAATTAAGCTTTATTAATTTCGAGTTTACACACGTACGGTTGTTAATAACATAGCTGTTTTTAATCCTTTGGCTGATTTTTAAAGACCCAGATCTCAAAATGGCGGATTATGTTTATAATAAATTTTTTTATTTCATGACATCGCACAATGTAAATTTCATGGTTTAGTAAAAAAAGTTCGTACAATTAAAAAAAAACATTTAAAAATACATTTTACAATACATAATTTGTTATTTTTCAAAGTTCTGTAATAAATCAGGTATTTGTTAAGCTTATGCTGCCAACAGTCTTATGACTCTGTACCTCATATGGTCTACATTTGCTTATAGGAAACTTAAACTTTATGATTTTGACCAGTCCGGGGGTTAAAAGGAGGCATCGATATCGCAAAAATTTAAATCACCCAAATCTCGGATGTTAAATACGAATTAATTCGTTGTGTAATAACGCAATCTCTTTAAACCGTTGTATTACATTGAATCTGATAAAATCGTACACTTTTTCGCGTATAAATTATTCAATTGCGAAGAATTACATTCCGAAAGCATGCATACGCGCCTCGCTGTCTGTCTACAGTGCTGTCACGTACTGACCGCGCCGCTCACACACGCACACCGTTGCAGTCGCGTCGCATTTATTACGCCGGTCTATACTCTATGGCCGAGCCTGTAACACGAGCCAAGTTTTTCCAATAGAGGACTAGAATGATTGAAATATCAGGTTCAGAGCGTCGGTTCACTACCTAGTTATCTTTATGTTGACATTACTTTGATATATATCAATGGTATTGTATCTCTTTTTCTTCTTTATCCTGCTCTGGCTACCAATTCTGATTATTGAAGATCGTTACTGCAATTATTAAATAGGCAATCATTGCAACGTGTCCTAAAGCAACAGCCTAAGGCAAGATTCTTGCCGAGCGGCTGAGCACCATAAGTGCCCGCTCCATTAGTCCGGTGAAGCTGTGAAGGCCCATCAAGCGAATAGCGTATAGTTAGTTCGAAATAAAAATTGCAAAGTTGTCAGCGTTCCAACAATATTGTAGCCCTCTTGTAAGAACTTTCTAGGCAGTATTTTTAACACAAGTTTATAAATAAAAACCACTCCATCATAGTGTATGATCTCACCAAAAATCTCTTACAATAGTCCAATAATCCGCGACACAATTCTAATTATACTAAAAAAGTATTTTATCTATGGCGGTAATTTTTCATAGCCTGCAATATTTTCAAATTTTGATGTTTTTCTCACGCTAACTAGAAATGGAAATATTTTTATCACTGCAACAAACAAATAATAACAGATAAAAGTTTTTTTTTTTAATTTTATAATAGTCATGGCAAAGGCAACGATTTAGTACAGCCTATAGAAGGCACACTTGTAAATCTAACTCTGACAGCGATAGCAAGTCGCGATGTGTCAAAACACTTGGGATTAAATCTCAAAAAGACAATGCGTTTCCATTTAAGGAAAACAGCGTTATGAATACTATGAATATTCCTACATAACTACCAACTATTCGGTCAGCGGCTTTTGTGAGCCAGTATGCGTTATAAGTTTGTTATGTCACCACATCAATAAGGTCCGTCGTTGATGATGATTCAGTGCTAACGTGCTGAGACACAAGTCGACCACCGTGAATTCGATTTCCACAATGATACCTTAGCCTTTGGTAAAGGAAACCTTAGTAAATGGTAGGGTAAATATTATACGACCTGTTTGGTTAGCTGCCACTCTTAATTTGTCTGTGTTTTTAATTCAAACTGACTAAGCGCTGTTGGCTGGAAGCACCTCTAAAGCTTTAGCGGACTTGGGGGTGAGCCGTAGACACACAACCCAGATGACAAGGTGCCTCAAGGGTGCTATGTAATCCAGGTAATTACATGAAGTGTTTATATGAAAAGTCAATTATTACAAAAATACATTTTAATTATTATTTAATTACATGGCAGAAATAAATATTTGTATATCTTAATAAGACAGATAAATTGTAACGACGTTTGTCCGAACATCATACAAGTTAGCTGAGTGTTTTTTCATACAGGCTTTATGCTACCTATTTTTTACTGTTATTCACCACTACTCGGAGCTAACCTGTATTATAATATTATTAATTTAACTCGGACAAATTCACAAGCGATTGTATATAAGAATCTTTAATTGCAAAAGACATTCAAAAGTTGAGTAATGATTTAAGTGTAGACGTGGTATTGCGTATAACAGTTTTCGCAATATCCCCAGATCGTTAATAATTGCGTTTACCTACATCTGATCGAGCGCTAGGATATAAGTTAGTATTTAATTACATGTCCACTACAAAATAACAGGGCAATTTATTCACTAGCCCTTCTAGTGGAAATAATCAATCTACGTACTACATAGCCTATAAATCATTTTAAAATAATTGCCGAATATCCTGAAGATATGTTTTTGGCGCATATTAGTTTGTCTTGAACTATTTTATTATTATTTTAAGTAGTATAGTTTTGATTATTATTTATAAGTAAAATAATAACAGAGAACATAATATCTGATATGTCACAAAAATTGCCTGGAGAGTTCTAACAACAAGCCATCATTTTTTTGGCCCAAAGGACGTGTATCCAGAGAATTCAAGAATTAAAAAAAACTCTCTAAACGGTTATTGAAAATCTATCATTTCATTTATTTTTAAATTTTTAATAAATGTTATTAAACCTTTTGAACGATAAATTTCAAGCATTATTATATTTAGATGCTGGCGCTGAAAGTACTATTGAAAGTGTTATTTATACCAAATACATCATTATCGTGCTAACAATAGGTATTGTATCGATTAAACTCGCTAGTTTTCTAAATATTTTAGAAATTATCATTTAATAAAAACATTTATTGTATTTGCGATTCGACAAATATATATATAACCACAGATAAACCAAAGCATTTTCGTCGTTTTTTTTTATCTGTCACATCTTCGATTATAAATAATTGGCATTAATCGGAGCTTTTTTAAAATTCGATTATGAATGACTAACAATGTAATTTTGCCATTCTCCAACCGACATTTTAAACATCTGCTAACGAACGCTACTTTGCACTTGTTGCTTAGTGAAACGGACGCCTCTTACACACATATACGACAGAAAATAATGATACGATTGTATTTGGTCAAATAGCTACACATTCCTTACGTGTTAGTCAGTATCGTTGATAATTGCAATGCAATGCAAGATGCAAAATAATCGAAGGATAATTTGCACACAGTTTGCCTATGCTGATCACGCGGCTGGCATACAATACAATACCCCTTACATTCCTACACTGACGACATAAAAGACCTAAAACGTAAGTAGTCATGTCCGTATGTAGCTGATAGCGGACATCTGTCGACAATATGGACCTATATTCTCAAGCTTCATTTTTATATTGCAATTTTCACACGTTTGTACTATATACTACAGTATTCCTAATAGTGGATTGACAAATAGATTTATTTATTACCTAGGTATGCTTCGCTCGTGTTAACTAGACTTTTTTTCTGGTTGAAGAGTATACTATGTCCTTTTCAGTAAAAGAACACTGGTATAAGCAACACAAGCATATATATAAAGCTCTGATAAATAGAAAAATATTTAGTGGTAACAAATGAAACCAAGTAAATGACTTATTTCTATAAATCGTAATATTGTGATCCATTTAGTTTAATTAAGTCATCTGTCATTGAATATTTTAAAAACAATTCAGACTTAATGGTTACATAAGCATATAAATATTACAAATGTGAACAGAAACTTGTTGTACACAATTTACACACAATACAAACCGCCCTCGACTTTGTTCACCTAAAACCGGCGTTTTTATAATTGGGCAACAATAAAATATAACCTAGACCTACTCGATGGTGAGCCGAACGATACGGAAGATTATTTGATACAGCGCCATCTAGTGACGAATTATAGTCAAATGAATATCATAAAAACCGTGTGTATGAAAAAAGTTCTGAGTTTTTGGCGGGATCTTAGTCTGTCATGTAGTGGTTTTTATATTTTATTCATAATCTTGTGTTATTAGACTCTATACTTTTGTAATATTGGTGGTTTTTTACGTAATATAGTTCGGTTATTATGCACAAGTGAAGTGGATGGGAAATAATACCATGGAGCATGCATTCTGAGATGCCACCAAAACTCCATGGAAAGTTCTAACAAGGGAACCACCATCTTGTTAGAACATTATAATTATCACAAGACACTTACTTGGAAAAATCTTGTTACTTGACGCTGGCTAGTGCACAAACCGTGCCGGAGCCAAAAAATAAAGAAGAAGAAAAAAGTTCTATCAAGTTTTAGCATGATCAGTCAACATCAATTTTTACAATTTTTAGTGTATACAGATAACGTATGGTTTTACATCTTCGGATCGAAGTCTGTGGAATATTAACGATATATTTTATATAGTACTTCTAGAACGTTCCAATATGCTTTCCTACCGAACTGGCTACGTCACTAACAGTTTTCCAATATTTGCTTTCAAGTTTTTACCGCCGACAGAACCGGCGTTGGCGATATAAACTTGTTTTACAAAAATAAACTCGATTTGAACTGGTATTTTATTGTGTATACGTGTATTACTGATAGGGTTGTCACACGCTTAAGTTAACGGTGAATATTTTATTTCTTTCAGTACTCTGTAATACTTAATAAAACCGATAAATAGTTACAAGCTGTAGAATTCCCGAGTAGTAAGTACTTTTCTTACCACGGAAAAGTTTAGAGCGTAGTAAGTTATCAATAAAGCATTTCACTAAAAATGTATTGGTAATTTAAAACGTCGGTTGTGGTTTCATTTTTAAAGATAATATAGTTATTCTTCTAAGGAGTGTATATCTCAAGTTAACGAAGCGTAAGTGGGTCATATCAGAGAGATGCAAGTGGTGGTAAGTCGTTTCTGCCTACCTGAATATGAAGAAGTCATGGTGAAGAGTACAAAGTGAGTTAATAAATATATACGTATATATAAACAGATGATGAAATTTGACACACCTGTTTGTTCACGTGGGCAGATATCATGGTATCCATTTTCGTATAATTCGACACTAGATGACGTTGCAGCGCATCTACTTCTATTCCGTTCAAGTGGTCGTCATGAAAATTGAGTAGGTACGTGTATTGTAAACAAAATATTTTTATGGTATAACTTAAGTATTTATTACAGAAAAAACATGACAAGCCGCGAGCATAACTAGTTTGATATAATTATGCAAATTATAGGCAGAGATTAAAAAAATTAACAAAGAGTTTATTTCAATTTGTTTCAAAGATCGACCCTAATGTTATTAAGTATTTACTGTAACATAGTTGCTTAGACATAATGAATAAGCGATAGATTTCATTAGCATTTCCATCGAATTACTCATAAAACGTTTATACACTGACTGACAATTTAATAAATGTTTATAGCTCTATATATATTAGTGTCGCATATATTATGTAATTGAAAACATTTATTATTAATATTAAAAATCTGTAGCTGTAATCGTGACTTGATAATTTATAAATCGCTCTATAATCTGTGGACTACATATGTAAACTGAGATAAAAACGATTTTTAATTGGTAAGAAAGAGTAAACCTCGCATCTGATTGGTTGCCGAAGCTGACACGATTTCTATTGATCTCGCTATTGGTTGAAATATTCCAATATAAAATTTTACTAAATTATATTTCAAATATTGAAAACAAGATTACGATTAAAACAGAAAATTCGTATTTCAGTTTAATTAACGAGAGTTTTATGCTTTACAAGTTACCCGTTTGAGCAAAATCTCACCAGATGTTTTTATATGTATTTTTGTATGTATGTTTTTAGTTGCAATCTTCAACTTAACGATTGTACCTAGATAAAAGGGCATATAGAATATTCCTACCACGATGCTATAGTACCATTGAGATGTTTCCATTCATTAAATGGAAGGAAAAAAGAGAAAACCGTAGGATTCGAACCTACATTGAATAACGCAATCCGACGCATTTTACATTAAATGTAAATGATTAAACGAGTATTTTTGAAAATATAAATTATATTTACTAAAAAATATTTCAAATAAAAGCTTATAAAATTATAAGAAAAATTACAATAAACTAGAACGTTTTGCAATATTTTTGAGAAAATTACGGCTGAAATAATGTCGTGTAACATTTAAATTTAGAACGAATTAACAGAATCTCTTTACGAACAAGCCGTTTATTGGCATACAAGTCGACTTGTTGGTTCTCCAGTGCGTATAATTCACAATTAACTGGTTCCTTTGTCGACAATTATATAGAAGTATAAATATGCTAAAAATAGGTACTTGTTTTACAAAATTGATTTAATTTGTGAATACCTGTTGCTAATATATGATTTAATAAATAATATATTACTTATATCTCCGTTGCGTATTTTAAAAATAACCGACCTCTCATTATAAAACATGAATCAACGGTAATGACCGGGCAATAGAGCATTACTCTTTTTTTTCATTCAAATTATTAATGACGGCTATGACACACTGATCTGACGGCCCACCCCGAGTGCAACAAAAAAAAATGGCCACAACATTTGCGGGCACTGGCATTAATCGCGAACTGCCAGACCGCGTTACAGTTTAAAAAATAAATAAATATATATACACACAAATGGCGCTTTGTCGGCGCGACCAGTTTCCCTCCATCTACATTAACAATATGGCTTTTACTTGTAAAATAAAGTCTAAAATTGCGTGATTTTCCACATGACAGGTGTAAATTTACGTGGGTCGGTTAACCAGACAAACTGGTTAGTTAGTGCCGTTGAACTACACAGGTGGGCCTTGGATTACTAGAGATAAATTTAATATGGTATAATAATAGAGTCTTTAACGATTGACATCCATGGGTTCGCCAGCACTCGGCAGAAACTGAGAGTATGTGTGTAATTTACGCAAAGAAAAAACATGAGGCATAAGTTTTTTTTTATGTAGAACGGAAATATCATTATCTATGGTAGAGGAAATAATGAAGACCAAAAATTAAAAAAAGAACTCTAGTAACATCGATTTTATACCTTTTCTTACATGTCATTCTTAGTTCAGAGTGACTCATTTCAAATGTTTTTTTTTTTATAGATTGTAATGCGAAACTTCCGGAACATACGACTAAGTAGGAAGCGGACGTAGGTCATAATTCATTCTTACGCGACATGCTAATTACAACATAACGATTTGCAGAAGTAAGCGTGGAAAAGCGCATTGCGTTGTTTTATGTCACAATTTTTATTACGCATGTGATTTTCTTATCATTTACTTTTATATTATAATTGAATCTGGACGAAGCCGAGGGCTGTTGCTACTATATTATAGGTAGATAGAATATAGATCTTACGAAGCCGGAAAATGTCAAATAAAAGAAAGTAATTCTACTAAGACCCATACTGGAGTTTCTAGAAAATTACACTAGTACCGTGATGTCACTGATCGGTTCTAATTTTTTTTTTCGTGTCTCCGTCATAACATTACTTCGTATAAATAAAGCTTAGCATTGTACGATTAACATTGATAAGTTGAAAATAAAAAAAAATATACTATGACTTTCTGCAGGCACATTCAGCTGACATTCCACAATCGCTTCAATTTTGTCATGTTAGTACATAGTACCCTATTGTTTTTGACTCTGTGTCAACCGATCATGATTCAGACTGAGTATTTCACAGTATCACACAACTCCCTTCTATGATGTATAAAATAGGATGTGTTTTACTGGAAGATAATCACAGATAAGATAATGTAGGAAAACCGTGACAAATTGTAAGATCATAATATTCACTTTATGTCACTGACATCACTTCTCCTATAGATGGTTATTGAATAAAAAAATTCTTAGAAAAGAAATCAGCCAAGTATTTCTCATAGATAACTTATTAGTCATTTAAGGAAAGATTGATGTTAAAATAATTTAAGACTAGCTAGTGTCCGCGATTTTGTTCTGATGAGAAAGATCTTAATGTTTCATATGCACTACGGATTTATTAAAAATTAAGCGGTATAACCGTGTTATACTGGTTTTAACTGATAACTGTTACAAGTTTGTTATAACTGAAAAATCTTAATTACACGTTATCTTAGACACTCGGAAAAATCCTATATTAGCCAATGAAAGTCTTGTCGTAATTAATACAGACGTTTCGGAGTTCGTCACAATTGAAAAATCTTAAATTATATGTATCCTAGACACTTGGAAAAATAGTTTTGTCTGCCAATGAAAGTCTTATCGAAATTAATTCAGCCCTTGCGGAGATTAACCCGGTCGAAAAACAGACAGTTTTAGTTTATTTGTAGGTAATGCTTTAATGTAATCGACTTTCTATTATATTAATGTGCGTTCAAAATCAGTTATCATAGACAATATAATAGAAAAGCGACTGTGAGCTGACCGCACGATAGAGGGAGAAACTTATAAATAAATACATGTAAATGAATTCCTTATTACTAATAAATAACATGAATTATTGCAATACTACACAAATTGTATAAAAACAATACATCATATTGTAATATTATGTATTTTATTATTTTAATACGTAATATTGAAACGATGTACTCCTTGTCAGACAGTAAACGTGGTTGATGACGACAGCACCCGAGTATAAACGATTCAGTACGTCACCGACCCGAACGCGTGACGGTTCACTTTCGTTCACCTGTTCAACGCTCCTAAAGAGCTTCTTTACCTTTTCCACTTCAATAAAATGAATAATCACTACATATTATAAAACAAAGTCGTCGGCCGCGTCTGTCTGTCTGTCTGTCTGGATGTTCAGCAATAAACTCGAAAAAGTACTGAACTGATTGTATTCCGGTCTTCACCAATAGATAGAGTAATTCACGGGGAAGGTTTAGGTATATAATTTGTCAAGGCTTTTTTTAGTAAATTGGTTGAAATATAATGATAATTTTTAAAAGAATCAGAAAAGGTCAAGCCTCCTTAAGCGTTTCATGCACATAAGTAGGTATATATGTTTTTATTATCAGAGCAGGACAACGTCCGCAGAGCCTGCTAGCTTATTATAAAACAATAACACGCGAAACCCGAACAATTATTTCAAAGTAATATCTAATGATAAGTCAAATACTCGGATAATGTGTAGGAATCGTTAACCACATCTTGTATACGATCTAATTGAATCTTTACACTGTAGCCAGTTCGTATTATGAATGCTGTACACGATAAGTCAACGCTAATTGATTGAAAACTCAATGATTCAACACAATGACAGTCCTAATAAAAATAGAATCACCGTGAAAATAATAAACTACGTTCGTTACGTTTTCTATTACACAATAATATTATAATAAATTGTATAGGTTATAAGTTCTATAGATATTTCAAATAATAATGGATTGATGTTAACTTTTCTACGCTGTTCTTTTTTAAAACATTAATTTCTATTTATATCTTTCTCCTTTATTATGCATTGTCTATGACTTAACTTTTAATTTTTTATGAATATTCTAAGGATTATCTTGATGGTATCTTTGTCTGTCATGTAACGTTTCTTTTTTTTTTTTATATTTTGCGGTTTTTTATCTGTGATGTGTAATATTGGTGCATTTTACGTGAGATACAACTTGAAATTAATTTTGACACAATATCTTTCTAGAAAGTTTTAATATGAATTGTAACCATCTTGTTAGAACGCTGAAGTCATCACAAGATAGTTTATAATAACTACTCATTCGATATAATAGGAGTTACAATTTTTTAATAAGTAAGTTTTAATTTGCCTAAAGTTCAAAGACGATTTTAGAGAAAAAATATATCAACTCTAAATACACTTACTAATTATGCCAATTGTGATATAATGACGTGTATACTTTCTCTATTTGAAGCATTAAAAATACAAGAAGTGAGCAAATAATTTAAAAATACATTAACTTTATAGGTATTAATATTATCAAATAATGTGGTATAAATAAAAAAAAAAATAGAAGCAAGACGAAATTCACTGACTTCCAAAACAACACACTCATCTGTTATCACGTACTCGTTAATATTTTACTTCTACGATTGTGCTTAACATTTGTTTTATTAATTGAAACATGAAGTAAGAAGTTAAACACAACGTTCGTAAGTATGCACGCACACGAGAGGAGAGTAAAAATCAAATATGGCGTCTATATCGGGGTGATCTGTGTTGCGTATTTATGGTACACGTTTCTTTTTTACTAACCTCTGGACTGTTCATAACCATAAAGGTTTAAGTTCTATACAAATGAATGTAGACCGCATGGGGCACAGGTCAACAGACTGTTACCAGCATTATTTAAAAAAACACCTGTTTTATTACATAACTTTGAAAAATAATTAATTATGTTTTGTAAAATTATAATTTATATGTAAAATGTATTTTTAAATTAGTTTTCATTTGTACCAACTGAAATTTACAAAGTACAATGTCATGAATAAAAAAAAATTAAAAACATATTCCGCCATTTTGAAAATTTGGGTCCTTAAAATTCCACCGCGGAATTAGTTACAGATTATAAAAATGAACGAAACCGCAAGTAAAAATATCATAGTAAAAAGAATTAATGAATATTATGAGAGATAAAATTATGAATCCGAACTAAAGCTATTAATACGAAGATTATACGTCTATAGTACGATGTTACGCCACTAAATTAACATTCACGTTTGATGAGATAAATATAAAACAAGTTCCTTTTACATAATTAAATCATATTATTATAAAAAATAACCTATTAAAATATGTAGAATGATTAGTTATGTAATAACATTTACAGTACAACGACCCCGTGGTAGTGAATTATGCCCGTGGGAATCGTGTTACTCATGTACATTTTACAGTATAAGGCACCTAAGAGAATAAAAGATTGTACAATTAATCTTGTATTCATTTGGTTTTCAAAGATTATGTTAGAACTAAATACATTTATGTATATAAAACTGAATGTTTGTATATAATCTAAGACCAATACTCATAAACTATTTGCCCGTTTCTTGATAACACTATCGGCTGCCGGTGAAGGAAATTATCGTGAGGAAAACTGAACATGAGAATGTTTTTCTAGTGTCACCGTATGTGGGAAAATATAGAACTACGGATTTTTCAGAGTTTGAAATCGCCAATACGTCGTGGACTGGCATCGGTGATTATGGCCATACCTTCCCTCGGGAAGAGGCCTGTTGCCCAGCAGTGGGTCTCTTACAGGCTGATGATGATTATAACGAATTTTGTCACAACTACGTATTTTTTTCACGGAAGTTTTATTATATTTCAGTTAACTGTAATTCGCCGCTATGTGGCGCTGGAGGTCATCAAATTTTTAAATTTGAAACATGCTTCAACAATTGAAATACATCGTCTACATAAAAAATAGACAATTCTACGAATTGTCTAACCTAAAAAGTATATACTATATAATAATCTACAATTATAATTCGCGTTCTTCAAGTCAGCGTAGATTCAAAATATTAATATTTAATACAAATCACAAGTAATAAATATTGTTAGTAAATAGTAGATACATTTAGTGAGTGACATGCGTTTAAAATACATAGATATTATATAAGTGAAAAACTTATCTACATTTATAGATAAACTATATCACTAATCTCGGTACCTTGAGACGAGACGCGGGGAAACGGCGAGACGACTTTAAAATCTGTGATAATACTTCGAAACTTCGTGCAAGATTCTATTGAATAAAACAGAATGCATACGAACCAACCGTCTGCGGGTTATACCTACAGAAAAGTCACGTAGGATTCGCTGGATGTGTTTATTTTTTTTTCGTTCGCACACGCGTCTGGCCGAGTAAACTTGTCAACGGCGTCTGGCGGGGACGTACGTTCGTTTTGTTTATCATCAAATGTACCCTGAAACGTATCGAGACGTTGGCAGCGTTCCAGAAGCGGGTCTTATCATAAAATGTCAAAATTTTAGTCTTCATTCAACCGGCGTCTCGCGGCGTCTCGCGTGGGCGGACCATTCAACATGTTTTATTGTAAAAACTAACAGTATCAAAACGATGCCCTTGGGCATAATTTTGTTAGAATAGTATCATTTCTGGATGTTAGTAAGGTTGTAATTAATTCGATAAGATTAGTTATTTATTTATTATTTTCAAGAAATTCATTACAACATTAGTTCCGCGCTAAAAATAGATGTAAAACAACTAGCTGTGTTCGCGGTTTCGAACGCTTTTCTATGATTTATTGTAATATATAAAAAAATTGTGTAAACTACGTTTTTAAACAGCTATAGACACTAATTTTCAGGAGAATCGGTGGAACGCTATAGAAATTAACGCGCGCTGGAACGTTTTTTTTTTCTTATCGAACTGACACGCTGTTGACCCTGGGACCTCTACAGATTCACCGGAGTACTGCGCTGGAATAAATATTCTCCGTGGTCACAGAAAGGGTGTTAGGATTTTTACTTTACAATATAACCCAGTGTAATTTGAGTTTTTATTTTCCCGTATCAACCTATGTTCGGTTAACAATAAATAAAGATTCGTACTATGTAGAACACTACAGATTCACGTTTAATAAAAATATAATAACAAGATATGTAAATTTACACTTCCAGACGAATAAATTATCTCGGTCGGATCTTTAACTCGCTTGCGATTTCTTAAAAATCTCTGACATTTAAAATATTAAAATATGTAACGGGTGTTCTGATGAATTAAATTTAATATAATAAATTTCGAGTTCGCATAAAGACTTTAGTATTATTTATCATTTCTAATGCACTGTATACGAAATGATTTTAATAAATCATATAGTTTTTGCTTTTATTATCATCATAATTTTTATGTACTACACTACTCGAGAGAGATCAAAGAGCTTTTCGACTCGTCTCATTCGATGTTATATAAAATATTAGCTGGTCTGGATGACGTTACAGTTTAAAAATAGTGCTTGTGGATGTGATTTAAGTCATGTTATATAGAATTTGCTCTCGAGACGGCGCGGGGTTCGCGTTCGGTCACCTACGCAGGGTCGAACTCTACAAACAATTTTATGAGAAAAAATAATAATAACTCTTAAACAATAATCACAAGATACGTATATTGTTTCATGTGAACATTGTTTATATGTTACTAGCTTTTGCATGCAGTTTTTCTCGCGTTGATGTTAATTCGATTTATCCCCCGGGAACAGTACTCTTTTGCTGGATTAAATGTGTCGTAGCTATTTTCTGTACTACTGGCAACGTGTATGCAAATATATATATTTTTTCGAACTGATCTATACTGTTTGCTTCGTCAGGCTTCTACAGTTCCACCGGACTACTTATACAAAATATCATGAAGATTAGTTCAATAGTTAAGACGTGTAAACGTAACAAACAAACACGCTCCCTCTTGTATTTACAATATTAGTTGGGATATTGATTACCTTAAACCAAATTCTATCTTAATTCCTTTTTTTTTTTTCTTAAAATACAATTCTCGCATTACGGCTCACACAAATAATTATTATGTGTGGAATTGGTACTCTCGACAGCGGTGGCAGTGACGAGACAACCACTTAACTACAACGCTAAAAGGTATTACAGGGTGGATAAATATGTGAACGATGGTGACATCTGGAAATGACGCCCGCTTTGTGCATTCACTAAAACCGAAAGTTATTATCTGTATCTATGTTTATAACTATGTCTTAAAAATATAAGTTATAATATGTTTAATGAAAAGATAAACCACATCGAGTTTCTTGTCGGTTCTTCTCGATGATTGGGTTGTTTTCCGAACCGGTGGTAACTTTGATGTTCATAAGCGCCTTCTCAGGGCCTAAACTGAATAAAGTATTTTTGATTTTGATTTTACTATACGTACACAATCAGTATTATCACATCAGATCAAAAATGTCATAAAGTTCCGAACAATCTAACAGGAATCGGTGGACACGGGCCCCTGGTAAGATCCAAATACTGTCCAGTGAGTCGTTCAAGGTTGCAGATATATTTTGTCGCGACCACATCACATATTACGACTGGAAGGAAGGTGAGGCTTGCGGTTTACGATTGACATATAGATGTCTGCCTCTGGATTAAGTTAATATTTAACAATTTACGGCACTTTCATTTAATATTAATGTTCTTCGAGTTTCGTAATTCAATATTTCTCATCCATTTCATCCACTATATTGACATCCTTGCGAACATTACAAATACGAAAATGTGATTGTTCGGTTTGTTACACTTGCACGCCTTAACTATTCCCCTATTTGTTATAAAATTTTGATATGCACAGTCAGGAGTACAGAAAAGGACATAGTTTCCCGGGAGATCGGTCAAATTTACACTTACGCGAGCGAAGCCGAGAATAAAAACTATAGTAAATGATAAGTGTCTATCAAAACAGATTACGTATGATGTAGGGAATATAGCAAATGTATATAAAAAGTCTAATTTTTTTAAACTTTGTATCTGTGTTTGTCTCTTTGAATATGTTAATACCCAAAACTACTATGCGAATTTTCATGAGGGTTTCACCGTTATTTAGGGTGCAAGTTGAGACAAGATATTTGTGTCATTCATCAAAATCGGCTCATGACAAATAATACATCTTCATTTAAAATTTTAAGAACCTCCACAGCTTTATACAGTTTGTAGAAAAGTACAAAAGATGTCGCTTCTGTAGTCAGTATTCACGCGGCTTTTTGCAAGATCAGATCAACGTATGTATCTCTCGTATTATTCTTGCAAACGAGCTTTTTGTTCGTATCGCGAATCGTGCACAAGCTTTATAAATCAAAAAAGTATACAAAGTTGCGGGGTATAGCTAGTTTCCACCTATAACAGCGATCGTTTTTGCTTGTAAATATTATTTTCTTCCAAATGACATCACTTGAATTGCATCAGAGGTGATAATTAAACATTCAAAGTGCACAACAAATACGAAATAGGATATATAGATTTATTTATCTAAAACGATTTGAAATTTACAATTGTGATGTTACAATGATTGGTAAGGTATTTAAGATTCAAACTAGCAAGCACCTGCGACTTTCTTCGCATTAAATAATAAAAATACAAACCATAATAATAATGAAATGTAGTTTAGCGCCACCTATTGACGTATTATAGTAAAATTGGTAGCAGAAATCGTTTCCATGTAAAAACGTTTAAGGTGATCTGTTAAAGGACGTTGGTTAATCGATCTGAGATGTACCGGCATACACTTTTTATTTATCTATATGCATTTTTAAACATGGATCTAGACGTATACTAGCGATGAACAAGAACAAGACTATTGTTAAAATTGAAAAATATTGCAAATTAATTATAATTATTTAAATTATTGATTTGAACTATAATATTATATTAAGGAGACACAACTGATTCTTTTCGTGCTGTTCTATCTATGCAGGTAAATACGATTGAAGTGTTTGTTCAGGCCAATCTTCGAAATTGCTAAACTGAAATTAACGAACGAACTAGAGGCACATACAGGATTTTTCAAAATATTATCTAAGCTTTATATACTTAGGCTTTCCATAGAAGCTAAGCTAAAACTTATGTAACTTAGATAGTAATTCAATAAAAAAAAATTATGTACAATTTATTGCACTTTCAGTTTATACGCTGGCATGTTAATGCCACAAGGCGGTTTCTTCCAGCTAACCAAAGGTATTGTTCTCAAAAATAAAAGAAAATATTGATGGTAGTGTAAACATACAAGAAGTAAAAGAGAAAATAATAATCTAGAAAAAGATAATATATAAAAAGAGCTTAATATTAAAATATAGCTAAAATTACAGAAATATTGTAGTGAATATATATAAAATGAATACATATACAACATAAATCAACTAATATATATACATATATGGACATGCATATATAGACATACATGTATATTAGATAGTAATTTAATGAGAAAGATGAAAGATAGTCCAAACTTAATTTACATAAAATACATAGTTCTAAAGAAACAATAGAATACGTTTTCACGAGTATAATAGATATAATATTCAGATAAGGAAGGGGTTATAGACCATTTGATAGCTTTCTAAATACACATCTGTACGTTCCACGTCGTAAAATACACATCATTATTTCACAATTATTTCCCTTCAGCCGTGAACGAAGTATGTGACAACAGCGAGCAATTGTCAACTGGCTGGCTAACTATAGCTCGGGCTCATTTACATTGTCTCTTATTTGTTCTACACTAGATTTCGCATGCGGTATTCCTTGTTTATACAGCAATACGTAGTCGGGTTTGTTTACTTCACTATTATGGTCGTTGTTTTAACACTGTTCTCGTGTATACAGAGCTGTCAAGTATTACGTATATTTACTTGTTTAACTAGCACGCGGCTGCATCCGAGCTGCAATTACAATTCAAAATATAGTAACACATAAAATATAGAATTGCGCCATCTAGTGCCGTGTTAGAGTAAGCTACTCAATCGACTATCAAGAAATTTGGCATACACGTTGTCAGGGATTTAGAAAAGGACATGAGGTACCCTTCATCTAGAAAAAAAGAGTTATTGTCCAGGGATATATTAAATTTACATGAACGCGTGCAAAGCCGCGGGTAAAAGCTAGTAGATAACATAAAATCCCTCTCCACGTAACACCACATAGATGTGACATTCGCATGGTGTTCGAGTAAACGCTATTAAAGTTTATCAATCGCATACATATAAATACCCAACGTATATTTTTATATAAATATAGATAAAGCAAATTTGAAAAAGTCATAGTTGAGTGATGGTAGAAAAATGCATTATTTTGAGTTTTTTTAATTCGTAGCGTTAATTTACTGCCAACTATATGTAAATACGCAACACGTAGGTATAAGAGCAATATATGTAAATGTATGTAATGTATATAACAAACTGATTTCCATTTACGACCAAAATGTAAGTGACATCTCTCTAAATTTAGCCGAGCTTCTCGGCTTGCAATTTATTCGCGTCTAAGGAATACAGTGGGACTAACTGGTACATTCATCATGATTTTTTTTTTTACCCGAACGTATAAATATAGTCTCAACTCGAATTGCTGTAAACGATATACTACAGTTCTACAGTATCTACAGTTCAGTTGTTTTTTTTTTTGTATAAATTTACAGACTTCCTATATCACATATAAATTGACAGTTTATGAAGACAACGAATTTCTTTATGCATGGACATTAGAATTGAATGAAAGGGAAAGTCCATTCATTTCATCATTTAGTTCTTTACACTTTTGCAATCAAAGGAGTACCGATAGCTTATAATGCCTTAAGACAAATATATTGTTTGCAGCTTATTTCAGTTGCAGTAAATTTTAAACGCTCACGCACAGAATTGAGAAAGGCTGATCGTTCAATAAAATTAGTAGCATCGAATAATATAAAAGTGTTTATTGACAATTCCAAACACTTTATAGTATATCGAAGGAATATGAGGCTAGATCTGAGGGGTATTTGACACGAGACTTTACAAATTCAACCTCCTTCGTTCCATCGTCGTGCGATGTCACATTAAAGAGATTCTTCTAATAAAAATTATTACATTCGTCATATTCTGAACATTTTTCGCCAGATAAATTTGGATATGAGATGAGAAGCAATTCTACCTATTTTAGTTCAAACTGCAGAGTTTGAGATGACATTCATCACCCTCTGATAGAAAATGATAACAGTAATGCTATTAAAATAAAAAGTAAGAATTTGCTATTTTAAAATAACTAGAAATTGCTATGTTCAATGTAATTTATTTAAAAGCTTAAGGCTGCTATAAAATGCTATGTGAAATTAGTGAAAGATGATATTATGATAGAGAATGCACGCTAGGCTTTAATTTCAGTACGTTTACGTTATGACGCATTGGGCTGTCATAAGGAATCTAGTCAAAAGCCATATTATAAGAATGTTTTAAAGAGAGACGGATTCCACTAACCTGCAACATTACTTATAATATACTAACATTACATAAATATTCAAACAATAAACATAGTTAGGTATAACTAGCAGTACTTGCGAGTAATGTACGTAGATAAACGACACTTAAAAGTTACTATCGTTCCCAGTTCATCGGAAGATCATTAGTTAGCTTATCGAGGTAACTTATTAGGGACCGTTTACCTTTCCAACGTACTCGTGGAGGTAAATTGCTTTAAATTCCGTATAAGGTGCGACCTGAATAGCTTTAGGACGACTGTCCACGAGTCCGTGTACTCAGGCGAATAATTACCAAACGATATTCGGTCACCTTTCCCTTTTAATTTACAACAATTATTATCAGACGTCCATTTTTATATAATCTCTTTATCGATATAGACCCTTTTCATATGGTGACTAGCTAATATAGCTTTGAATTAAATAAATTTTTAATTACAAAAAAATACCAAAGGATAACTGGAATTCAAAAATGACGGCATAGAATTGATGATTTATAGCACCATCTATTGGTGACCCATAGCAAGATGAATAGCTGGAAACCACTATACGTGTTCAAATATCTACATGTACGAATTTGCATGAGAATCAGTTGAGTGGTACAAAAGTTGATGTGATACGTCACCACGTAGGTGTGAGTTATCATAAAATTTGTAACATAAAAATATTTTCCATAAAAAATCATATAACCATGCAAACAATAAATGTTTAGATTAAATGGTGCTGGAGTTTATCAGTGTACAGACGTCCAATTATGTATATATATGTGATGTAACTTTCGCTTGCAAGCCTTGACTACTAAATCGATCATTATGAAATTTTGCATATATATTGTCAGGAGTGTAGAAAAAGGCATAACGTACCATTTCTCTGGAAAATAATTACTCTTTGCGAAGGATAAGTTAAATGCACTTTAATGCAAGCTTACTTAATTGATAAATCAAATACACTTTTATATTTAAATGTATGTATAAAACTACAAGTATTAAAACTATGCTGTTGGGAAGTAATTGTTGTTTACGTTGTGAGGTCAGGGCCCCTTGTTACCTAGCTGCGTACCTGCGCGGTTAAGTAGACGACGTGTCGCCGCAGAACGCGTAACACGAGAGCCGTAGTATTTGGGTCGTTCTTGTAATTTATACTAGTTATAATATGATATTTGTGCGGGTTATCCAGTTAAAAAGTCTACGCATGATCAGCCATAACTGTTCTCGGACGGTTAATGTAGATAGTAATCAAGTTATCTTTATGGTCTCATAGAAATTGCTATGGAGTTTGTTTGAAATGAAATTCTAATTATTACATATATAAATGAAATGATAGAAGTATGTCATTATGCGTGCATGGCTTATAAATTATAAGGTAGATTTTTATTTAAAAAAAATGATATTTTCTTAGACCCTTGATCCTTATCTAAAAAAATATCACGATAGCTTAATTTATTATAAAGTTATTAAAGTTTTATAAGCACGCGTTCAGCAATGTGTTTTCTTATTTTCTTATCGTGGAGAAGTGGGGCAAGCGGTGTGTTTTTTGTCCCTTGTATATAAACCATATTCTTAAGATAAAATGTTGACGAGGTCTCTGCCAGTTATAGAGGCGAATGTGATTTTGTTGGTTACTCTTCCGCGCCTTAAGTGCAAACTATCATTATGAATACATACTTGTTGCCAGAAGGACAAAAAAGGACATAGAGTACTTTTATCTATAATAATGCGAACGTAGCGCGAGCAAAAACTAGCATTCTATATTTTTTTTCTTATTACTGTTTTTGAGTTAAATTTTGTTCGCAACTTAAATGTATCGGTTGTTTCTGTGACAAATCTTAGTCATTTTAGAATAAACTTTACATGGTTATGTATGACAACAAATATATTATGCTGGTTTAAATGATAGATAACAATTTACGTAAGCGAAATCATTATAATTTCCTTAAGGAAAATCATTCATCGTTGTGGACTTATCGGCGATTTCCTTTGCCTGCAATGTGACAACTTCGATGGGAATTTAAATATTTATTTTCTAACATAAACCATAACTTAATGTTACTATAATTATCGATTTTATTAAAAATGTTCGCGTATTCCAGTGAATTTTCTTACTATAAGTTATAAACGTATGGTATCGTTACTTATAAAAGTACAAAAACGAAAATCGGTGGCTAACGCTAGTACAGTGTACAGTATAAAAAGAAATTCGAAATAGCACTGGCAGTTTCAGATTTAAGTGTGAACATAAAAATATATATACAAATATCTATACGGAGTTTTTGGCGGGATCTTAGTCTGTCATGTAGTGGTTTTTATATTTTATTCATAATCTTGTGTTATTAGACTCTATATTTTGTAATATTGGTGGTGTTTTACGTAATACAGTTCGGTTATTATGCACAAGTGAAGTGGATGGGAAATAATACCACGAAGCATGCATTCTGAGATGCCGCCAAAACTCCATGGAAAGTTCTAACAAGGAAACCACCATCTTGTTAGAACATTATAGTTATCGCAAGATACTTGCTTGGCAAAATCTTGTTACTTGACGCTGGTTAGTGCACAGACCGTGACGGAGTCAAAAAAATAAAGAAGAAGAAATATCTATACCTATATTTATATTCCTTTGCTTGAAGTGGAATGAAAATTGTTGTTACTCATTCCTCCGGTTATTCCATATTGTTTTGACGAATTACCGTTATAAATAAATGCGAATAACGTAAACGAGAATTCATTCATAACTGTGGTATGGCTCTGACTAATTAGGTTATGCAAACAATGTAAGCATTATATCGTAAATAACCATTATGTGTTAATTATTTTTGGATTTTAAGCTGAATTCTGTTTAACCTTGAACTTTTCATATAAATCCTTTTAACATTATAAACGTGAAGGTTTTTGAGCACGAATATTATACAATGCTAGTTAATTTTTCACACAAAAACTACAGCCTTCGCTAATCTCATTCAGCGCTCTGAATATAGGACGCGTAGAACAATAACGTATTAGGTAATAATATGTACAACATCGAGACAACTTAAGGATAAATAAATATCAATTTTAAGCTACAATGTTTTAGTAGGTAAATAAATATACGAATCAAAATTCCTTCTTATAGAGGTAATGTTTGTAATTATAAATCTTTTTAACAAAGTACGTACATATTACCGGGAGATTTTTTTGTTGAGGTACTGAATTTTACTTGTTTCTTTATGGAGCTGTATATATAGCAAAATGAAATATTCAAAATTTATAAGTCAAATATAAGTTTTTCAAGTTATAAAGTGATATCATGTGTTGAAGAGAGAACTCTGTAGAGAAATACTGATTATTTCGTCTCGTTATTAAGGGTTCTCTTTATAAAGGGAGTGGGACAAGAGGTTTTTTACGGGCCGTAGAAGTCCACGAAATGAAGGTTCAATTGATCAAAGTTTAGGCAACACTACTTGAATAAATTTTAAAAGAGACTGACTTGTAACCGGTATAATTGATATTCACAGTACAAACAACAGTTAATACAAACTGATTCCTGTTCGTTTTGTTGTGTATTAAAATAACTAGCAGTTGAAGCTCAGAATCTTCTACGATAAATTCTGCATTGAATAGTTTTAGTCCTATTCCGATATATTTCGTAGTTTTTGACTGAACCTCATAGCACCTGTATTTTTATTATTTATCTATACGTAGAAGAGAGATAGACTCATTATAGGTATTCGTGGGTGTGAGTGAAACAGACTAAATAAAAATTGAAATGCGAGCATCGGATTTAGCACTTACGTGGTAGAATGCTCGCGTCGAATGACACGTCACGTTACGATGTTCGAAGTCAGTCGCCACGTTAAATGTCGAACGAAACGTCGTTTCAAGTTTGCAGGCGTGTATAGTTTTAACGTCATGTTAGTTATAGGTGAGGTGGTAGGAGTAACGTGTCACTGATTTTCCCTGTCTGTGCGTGGATCGAGTTTCACGACGCGACGGCATTGCGGCGAATGCGTGTGTGTGTGCGCGTGCGCCGGACCAGACTCGGTGGCAACGATTGCGTTCACATAAAGTCTCGGCTATACATGAATAACGAATTAATATTTAATTCTCTAGAGACAATATTCAAAGGATATTTTTGTCTCAAAGCCAATGATGATCTTCCCGTCTAGGGAATGTTTATAATATGTATGGGATATCCGCGAAACAGATTTTATGCCACAATAACACGGGAAAACATGTGTCTATTTATAAGCTACTTGTACCCGCAAACTCGGCCGGGTTGTTTAATACCCTATCGATATATTATGTGCACAGAGAACAAAACATAATAATTAAACCGCTCGCCCCATTTCCCCACGATAACAAAACGCACATCGCTTAACGAGTAGTGCTTATAAAAATCTTTGTTACTCAAAATTTTATATTAAATTAAGACGTCGTGATCATTTTTTATGAGATAAAGACAAGTGGTCTAAGAGGTAAAACTAAAAACTTTGATCCATAAGTATGCAATAGTTTGTGAATGATGCGTGCACAACCGCATACCCCATATCATTTTATTTGTATATGTAGATATAGAAGATATTAAAATCTGTCATACTAAAGTAAATTCACTATACTTATCTATAAGGTTGAATATGTTTGGTAACTTAAGTCTGGAGATATTCGCGACTCGAAATCTTTTTTTTTAACTTTATAGGCTTTTAGCGTTTATCACAATCTTATCTGATGTTAAATGTCGACTTAGGTGTAAGATAATAAACACTCTAAGCCTTGAGTATTGGCTCTAAGAGTCATCAAGTACATCCTGTAGGTGCTATGGCTGCATCAAGAAATGTTCCTTCATCGTAAGGATTCAAAACCTACGCCCTTCGAAGCCGTATCCGAGTACGTTACGATTGAGCATCTCGTCTAGGCTTTTAGCCACTAATATTTATCTAATTTATAATAATATTATACAGTTGACCTCGAACGATTTGGCAGGTGAAGTTTTCGGCATCTCTAAGAACTTTACCACCATCCGGAGAAGCAAGCGGTTAATATCTCAAAATAGCATTACTTCTCGGATGCAACGTATTAAACAAAACATACTGAATGGTATGCGTTAGTCACGGCATCAATGAAGTTGATAATTTTAGAATGTTATAACATAACAGGCATAATGACCGGCTCCATGGTCGAGTGACTGGTCAAGGCGGTTTCACTGTAGAACCGACAAACGAGCGAGCTCGATATGCGATGCTTAATTCAAAACGTATCTAGTATACGTTATATTATTCTAGTTATATATATATACCTTTTTCTGTCGCGTTTGGGACAAAAATATGAGGCCACACCGACAACTAAAAGCGACACCGTGAAGTTGGTTGGTTACTGCTAACTATCTTCACGGCAGTTATTACATCACGTGTATTCAGCTATATTAGTGGCGATAAAAATATATATTCATACATAAATAATATACATGTGTATTCGTGTGTGATTTTAAATTATATATGCTGTTGAATAATTATTATTATTATTAATTGGTTACATTATTATTTGATAAATAGTTTTATTCTATTTCTATTTGGTATCTCACTTGATTCTTTATACAGATATATATAGAAAATTAATTTTAAAACCGTTTAAAGTTAATGATATATATTTTTTTATTAAAACGTTATCAATTGCATTTCGTGTATTTTTTAAACTAAAGAAGTATAACTTCTTACGTGCGTACATAAGTACACACATATATATATGTATTTCTTTCATTTAATGTAATAACAATATTTTATATCAATACTAGCAGTCGTTTATGTCTTAGAAATGATAACACTACACATTAACTTCATGTACTTCTAACGGTTTACGTGGCACACGACGGCTCTCAGAGGACAGGACTTTTTCTAACGTAAATGACCCTTGTCTTTATATCTTGGACAATTTAACGTCTAAGCTATTGAACACATGGGCATAGAACTATGACCATTCGACGTGGAATATTTCGTAGATGGTTCTAGGATAATAATTTTTTTGGATTCCATTGACCCTTTGCCATTTTTTAATTAATGTCCAACAAAGCGGGGCGGAATCGACTAATTCTAATATATTACTGTACATTTTCATCAGAATCGTTTCAGTCATTTTTTATTATGTCATTTTGCTTCTCTACGTAAGGGACTCGATTAAAAAAAAACACGTTTTTTTTTTAAACAATTTTCCGCTGCATATTCAGTAACCAACAGGAATGGAAGGAGCCGCATCCGAATAGTCGCGACTACCATATACTGAATGATAAACTCGTCATAGTGACTCTTTTAGTTTGTCGCTGTCCAGCAAACGGGCATGAACTTGACGATCGGCTATTGTTTGTCAGTTGTTGGTCACCGTTGCTTTAGAATTGTTCAGTGACGTCATGATCTCGCGTTACAATAAAACCAATCTATTTACAGTGACCGTTCGATTTATTCTTTAGGAAGTTCATTTATTATTTGTAATTAATAATGTCTTAGAAGACTGGCAAACAAAATTTGTGAGGTCGATGAATGCGATAGTGATATAGTGGCTTGTTAACGTCTTCGGGCACCGCGTATATCAACTTATGTTGGATATCTTAAAATACTGTGATGAACCATAGAAGAGCTTTTCCTAAGTCCACCTGGCTAACTACCACACTTAAATTATGCGCTGACAGCTACACTTAAGTGCTAGTCCCTCTCTAGGTACAGTGTATTTACCATATTAGACCGCATCAACATTTAACATCTGATGAGATTGTGATAAAACGCTAAAACTTTTATATAGTATAAAAATAATGAAATAAAATTTCATTTTATTCTGTTCACCGTACAGACACACCCAACGTCATTGTGTACTGGTGTGCGTTGACAAAGGGCATACGTAGACTAATCGACGCCTACCACGGCGCATGCGACCCAACTGCAATCCAATCTCTACTTATTACAAAGGCCCGTTCGTTATTTACAATGAGGTAGCGCAAGTAATAACTCTGCAAATATTTCCCGAGTTATCCCAGAGTGCTGCCCTCTACCAACATTGTTTTATCGGAAACCTGTTATGTAGTTACAAAAATAAAGTCCTGTCTACCTATAAGTTAATTTATTTTTATTTTATTTTAAACGCTCCAAGCGCTGGAACTTGCTTGGAAAAATTATTTTCGTGCTTTATATGCTATCTATTAAGAGCACTTTATACGCTATCTAACATCATGCCATGAACCAAAAGAGTGGAGCAGCTATCGTACAAAGTGTATAACAGAAAGAACGCTAAGTGAGAACCGAGTAATAATACGTACGGGACGGATGACTCGGTGTGGCGTGGGAAAGATGTTCGAGAGAAACCGCGGGGTGCAGTTACTTCGATATAAAGTGTAATTTCCGTTTTTCGAAACTGATTCAATGTTGTTAAAAGTTCTCCGCTACTCTTTAATCTAAAAATGTATTAATTTTAAATTAAAATCAAGGAACGAGTTAAATTATAAGGGGAATAAAAAAAACCGAACCTAATTAAACATTTTTAAAATACATAAAAATGATAAATCGTTGAGTTGAAAAACATCATCTCCTCTTTTTCTTGAATTATTGACGTCATTTTAAACGATACTGCCACAATTAAGATGAATTGATTACAACAACCACATATGTTACAATCCATAAAACCATTTAGGATATTGAGCGTGCCAAAGAAATAAATATACGCATGGAAAGCATCAACCTCATTGTACGCAAGGTAATAAATCAAAGAAACGGCGTTCAATAGATAAATAATGCTATTGCAACTTCTGCATTGAAGTTTTTCTCGATTGTGTAATAAATGAACGTGTTTTCACAACGATTTTTCACACTAGACGCGCTAAATACCTTACAAATACAAGTCGATATTGAATTGTGTGCTAATCATATTTTCTTTAAGCTCACTGCGGATCACTCTAAACCCGACCGGATAGAATTCAAAATCGACTGGCCAAGTTATCTAAGGGATCATGATTTACTTATTTATCTTTAATAACAAAATTATATAATTATTAACAAATATCGAATGGCAAATATACGAAAATGGCTCTGCAGAAAATATTTACAACACAATAGCGAATAATTGGGTGTTAATTTATTTTTCCAAGTTTATACTAAATATTTCTCTGCTCCGACACGTTATGTGACGTATCGATGATGCTCGAACAGATTAAAACGTCATTCGAATGACGTTTTCTTTTTTTTTTATTTTGACAGCCAAACGATTGCGTATTCAGTATAACAATAACCGTTATTGTAATAACGGTTGTTTCGTTATTTTTATACAATTGTTTTTGTGCACTGTTATCAATTAATCTGCTACTAGATCATTTGCAATGACATGATAATGAAATGACAATAAACAGTTCACGTTATTACTGGTAAGTAGTAGTAATGTGAAGTGAGTTCCCTTTCACATATATTGTTTGTTGCGTAATGCTCGAATGCTCGCACGTTGCGTTATCCTTGACAGTAATAATAACGAACAACGAACAGCAATATAATGATAACTTTTATAAGTTGTTATAAAGTACGTAGGAATATTACGTTATAATCTTTCATTCGAATTTTTTTATAAAGTTAGAATATCTCTTAAATCTTACTAATCGACGAAATCGTATATATATTTTTTAAAGGTACAGTTGCCAATTTTAGGTATAAGAATACAACCTTGCACCGCACAGATCGAGTTTAATTTATCTCAGTAAATATTATCGTCATGGAAAATTAACAGACTGATGGAATTAATCGAAGTCGAGGAAATGTAACTCGAGAGAGATTTAATTAAAGATATTGCCTTTCACTGCACTGCGGATTTACTTTGCTATCGTTTTTGTTATTATACAGTGTCATGCTATAGATGTGACGAATGAATATTCGTCAAAGAAAGGATTCTGCGTCAATATTGGTAGCGTATCGGTATGGTCGGCAACATAACATTGATGTCCCTGGTGTTACAGTTGTCCATAGGCGACGGCTATAACTTTGGCAGAAAGAAGTCATTTTATGTCGAATTAATTTATTTTTCCTCTCATAACTTTTTGGACATGTTACCCATATCAAAACATACTAAAAACCGTTTGTCTAGTGGCCGAAAGTTGTGTTTGTTAGTTCCAACATTGTTGAGGATTGTTTTATGCCACAGAGAGAAAATATAATTAAAAAAAAAACTGTTTTTTTTTTATTGATAACACTAACGCTCGCTAATAAATACTATACAGAGTAAAAAAAAATGGTTAACAGACAGAGGAGAAATAATATAAAGCCTAACAAAAAATAATTATGGAATTAAGTTTAGTGGTTTTCGAGTTATAACGACACTGTCAGACAGATAGACAGACATTTGTCGTATAAAATATAAAAATGATGGTCTGTAAGAATCTCAAGACTTAGCCAAAGGTCTAACACGGGAGCTTAAGACGTATTGGCGTTTTCAAATTCCAAGAAATAATTTTATATATTTTTCCGACACAAGTTGGTATTAAAAGAAAAATTCTCACATTCAGGCTATCACAATGTTATTCACTATCGCTTCCAGTCGATAGTTTTACCAATTTAATTAATAAATATACGTGAATTCTGAAATATACGTTGGTACGCGTCGGGGTTCGACCATGCGGACGTCGAATCGATATTCCGATCGAATCACTCGACCAATATGACATTTCCTTTTTTTTTATATTATTGGCGGCAAACGAACAGGTGGGTCACCTGATGATAAGTGATCACCGCCGTCCATAGACACTAGCAACACCAGGGGAATCGCAAGTGCGTTGCCGGCCTTTTAAATATGTGGGCTTCCGGCGCTCTCGCTCCACTGGCCGAACGAAACGCAACAGTGCGGGCGCACTGTTACTTGACGTCGGTTTTCTGTGTGTCGGGTGGTACTACCCCGCGTGTCGGGCGAGCCGACCCATTCAAGCTGAAACCAGTAATAGATTCAGCGTAGCTCTACCACCTACAAAATATACGTACGTATATTACAACGATTATATAATATAAAGTGTAGACTCTCTTTTTTCGTATAAAATAATACTATATTTCACAATAAAATTATATTAAAAACCAGTTCGGAATGAAAAATAACAAAATTATTTAAATGTCACAAGAGCAGGTGCGATGTTCAACTTTGATTATATTATAGAATAATTATTACCTAATAAATTAATATCCACGGTTCGTTTGTACCTAATTCACGTAAAATGACTTCATATGTATACAAATGATGAATTTATTATGTTGAGAGATTTATTGCAACCGTTTTACTGAAGTAATAATAGATATATTGTAAGTATCTGTTTAGATTTTGATAGTAAATTTCGTATATAGGATTTATTCCTGTGACACGGGATAGTTGAAATCCTGAAGAAGAAATAATAACTGGTTAACAAGACGACGGTAATTCTTAAATGTCGCCTATTTTACCAATTTAATTGAATAAATGTACGCGAATTCTGAAAATTACATTGATACGCGTCAGGGTCCGATCATGCGGACGTCGAATCGATATCCTGAACTGTCACATACCATTATAGAATATCGCATGATGAGCTTTAGGGGAAATCTAAGAACTATATGAATTATTTTACTTTTTTGTTTCTCCAGAAGCTCGTGTTTTGTTTTTTGGATCAATTATGATATACATTTTATTTTTGAAGTTCTACTTCTTTTGGCGCGTTAGGGAAAAATGATTAGTGTAAATTTTAACGATGCGCGCGCACACCGTCACGAAAAACCGACACCCTGAAGTTAGCTATAGTCAACATTTTATCCATAAAAAGTATAGATATGTATGTATTAAATACTTTTTTTCTATCGTTAGTGTCGTTTTTTCTACAAACGTAGAATAAAGCGAGAGATAAAATTTTTGAAAAGATTTTTATCTTGTTACGCCAAAGAAGTATAACTTCTAACGCGTGTACATAAGTACAGATTACTTTTTAAAATTATAATTCTATCATTACTAGTTCATTTGCCACTTTGATGTCTATTTTTTTAATGTAGTTTATAAAACACTGCCAGAAGTCATCTCTTTGCCGGTCTATATATCTCGTTAAAATAGGATCGTACCTTTCTCAGATCAGTCCGGATAAATAACATAATATGTACACTACAGTTTTATATACATATACAGACTTATGACAAAAGCAGATTATAAATCTAATAGCAGGCCCGGCGGACGTTGTCTTGCCCTGTTAATAAAAAAATATATATACTTATGTCCATGAAATGTTTAAGGCGGATTGACTTTATCCGATCCCTTCAACAATGATCATTATATTTCAACCAATTTACTGAAAACCTTAATAAATTATATACCTAAACGTTCCTCATTAATTACTCTATCTATTGGTGAAGACCGCATTACAATCCGTTTAGTAGTTTTTGAGTGTATCGCGAACAGACAAACAGACAGACAGACAGACGCGGCGGACGACTTTGTTTTATAATATGTAGTGATATATAAACGATCGAATAAACCCACGAACGAAATAAGAGAAGTCAATGAATTGAAGATAATTTTTAATTAATCGTAAATTGTTATTTCAAATAATAATCATTTAATTATTTTGAATATATTAGCACACACCTGCGCGTAACATGATACATATTCGACACCGATTGGAGTTAAACACCCATTTATTTGACCATAAAACTTTATCATTATAGAATATCAGATTTCTGATCTTTCGAACCGGTTTGTTTTTATCTCTCGATTTCGGATCGTTCGTCTGGTGAGTTGTCCTCAACTATTAAATCAAATCAAAAATACTTTATTCAATTTAGGCCCTAAGAAGGCGGTTATGAACGTCAAAACTACCACCGGTTCGGAAAACATCCCAGTCATCGAGAAGAACCGGCGAGAAACTCGATCGGGTTTATCTTTTTAACATACACTTATATCTTTAAAATTCATTATACATTACAATCGATTTTAGTAGATGCACAGAGAGGAGTCAATTCCAGACATCACCATCGTTCACATATTGATCCACTCTATAATAGCCCTTTGACACCAAAACCCTCTTAACATGGCACTTACACTTACTAGTCTGGTAAATCGATAATGTGCTTTGGGACTTTGTTATAAAATCTAACACTAGTACCTAAACAAACTGTTACTGGTTTTACTGAGTCTAAAACCGTATCAGCTGTATCAATGATACGGTGCCTCTGAATCCAGACTGTCGAACGTTCCTCACAATTTCATCAACATACTATATGATAAAATTTAGAAAAATGTTTGAGGATTCTAGTGATTCTTAACTCACATATAGTGAGATACACGATATATTCAACGGTAAGAAGTTCTGAAGAGCTGTTTAACCTTATCTCATGCTTCCCCTTCCAATACATAACTACGCGAACCGGTACGCGTCTCCACAGATTCACAATAGCAACCGTCCCGGCAAATATAAAGAAGTTCGATAATTCTTATCTCTGTAGTGTTGTGAAGATGTGGAATCGCATCCCGGCCAGTGTGTTCTCTAATCTCTTCCTCTTATGATATCGGGGCCTTCAAACGAGGCGTGAAGAGATTGGTATTTACCACCGACATTCGCCATTGTTTATGGACTGTACCGTACTTCCCATCAGGTGCATCCTACCCAAGAAATTCTGATACCGGGCCTCCTTAAGGCCAGCTACGATAGTGGTTGGGATATTATTCTGCCACCGTAAGTAAAAGCGGTACAACTATCTAAAACACAAATCGGAGAAAAGTCACTTAAATACTTAGCGAACTCGTTGTCCAACTCGTTGTGTAACTAATTTCAGAACCGAAATAAGTGAACAAAAAATACTATAAGATGCACCTATATATTTAATTTATGCATCGAATATAGACAAAAGTTCATACTTTAAAAGCAACAAATGCGCCAGTTTTTCGTGGCGGAATAGATTAGCGTGGTAAGGGATGTAATGAAATGACGAGAGACAGAAGTAATATGACCATAAGAGTCTTAGGCTCCAAGGTGGGTATAAGAGTAGAGGATGATCGAGAAGAGTTATGAATGGATTGTGTGAAGAATAATTAAGCCTGAAAGCGTAATAAACAAAATTCACATTCGTATTTGTAATATTAGTAAGGATAATATATATATATTTAAATCTATTTATTTGTATTAAAATATATATATGATAAGATATATAATATAAGATCTATAATTACAACACGTTTTTCGTAGTAACTGTGTATAAGTAATTATAAACGTTCTCAGTGACGTATACGCGCATCCGTCATCTTGAAAAAATAGTAAAATAGAATTTTACTGACAAATTTCAGAAATATCTACAACATTACAAAGCTGTTAACTATATTATCAGTGTATATAAATACATGAGACGTTAATCAAGTTTAACTACATCACAATAAATAATAATAGGAAATATATTAAGAAAAAAATGTATTATTCCCGAATAATACGAGTAATATGTAAAAGTATGTTATACGTGTGTGTAGTGAGTAAAACCGCGAGCAAAACATAGTTATAGGATACCGATAGTTAAAATGTATATAGAAAGAGTCAGAACGATATCTGCTCGTAATTATTAAAGCTAACATCGACATTGTATGCGTTAGATATAACGATACAATCAATATATAATCACTCGTCTAGCACATATCGACAATAGCGTATGTCACTCATTGTAATGCCCGATGTATTTGTAAACTGATTGGTACGCGGAAACGCTACTATAGTTAACTGACACATGACCTATCCACTGAAACACTATTTAAGACTAGATTCTGCATTCATACTCGTTGTTTTTTTTATATTATGGGGGCAAACGTGGGTCACCTGATGGTAAGTGATCACCGCCGTCCATAGACACTAGCAACACCAGGGGAGTCGCAAGTGCGTTGCCGGCCTTTTAATATATGTGGGCCTCCGGCGCTCTCACTGGCCGAACGAAACGAAACAGTGCAACCACTGTTGTTACTTCACGTCGGTTTTCTGTTGTATAGATAGTTAAAAATTTACTAACTTAGGACTAACTTGGTTGGTTGGTTTCCAAACTTCGAACATAGAAATAGTGAATATGTTAAAAAAAAAATTGAATGTAAATGAACGTGGAAGCTGTGACGGATTATACTACGTTTGAAGCGATGGGATCTTTGGTAGGTGTTCGGACACGGTGTCGACGGACGACGTGCAAAACTTACAAGAAGTTTCTGTAGCTGGTAGAATGAATAGGTCGGCTCGCCCGGGGTAGTACCACCCTCTCACAGAAAACCGACGTGAAGTAACAATGCTTGCACTGTTGCATTTCGTTCGGTCAGTGAGAGCGCCGGAAGCCCACATATTTAAAAGGCCGGCAACGCACTTGCGACTCCCCTGGTGTCGCTAGTGTCTATGGACGGCGGTGATCACTTACCATCAGGTGACCCACCTGTTCGTTTGCCCCCTATAATATATTAAAAAAAAAGCATTTGGGTGAAGGAAATCCTTGTTATGAAACTATAGCATGTTACTATAGATGTTTCTATTATCCGCCTGACTAGCTACCTAACATAAAGGGATCATTTTACCATGCCTCTATCAGTGTGTTCTGACAGTTGCTCTTGACAGCCAATCCTCTTTAGGCTAAGCATGTGGTGAGATTGTGGACAAAGACTAAAACTATAAAGTTAAAAAAAGGTATTCCCTAATTTGGATATCATATTTGAACATAAAGAAAAGGTGAGAAGTACATGAAACTGGCGCAAACACAAACACGTCAAGAATTTAATTAATCTAAGCTAACCAAAGAGGAAAGATATGTGAGAATGGCCCTTTATCTTTTCTGCCGATACCTAACAGACAGGAAAAGAAGAAAATGAAAGAAACTCTACATCACATATTTATATACATCTACTTCTCTCTGTTATCCACCTGAGTAGGGTTGACAAAACGTGTTTTTTTTTGCCGTCACCTTTTTTTTACCTGTATCTGACGTTAACCCTCCTTCGAATCTCCATATTTGTAATGTACAAAAACCTCTTCTATTCTATGTCTTAAGGCCAGTATTTTTCACATCACACCAATATGCCTTCAGGTTGTGATAAAAGCTAAAATGAATACTTAAATTGTGAGATTCCGTCACACTATTAAAACGGTTAATTGAATGGAATGAATTCAATACACGTTTTTTTTTTTTTTATATCGATGGGTGTAAATTGGAAATTTATAAATCATTAAACAGTTCCAGGAATAGGTCGAGACGTTCGGGCCGGGAGCTCCAACAGCGCCGGCACGGTTTCAACTCGGCGAAATTCTTAGAAGGTCCAAGTACCCGTTGATGTCTTTTGTATAGGTATAGAGATGTTTTTTTCATTAAAAAAAAATCGATTTATTCGTCTCCTTCTTGTGAATGATATAAGATACATTTTGGATTTTTATTTTTTATTTTATATATCAATAACGTAACTACTTCGATATTTATTAAATGTTATTGTTCCTAGTTCATGTATAATTTGGTACAAACATGGCGTAAGATAACGTCCGTAATTCTTTTTTATTTTGAATTATTTTCTTTAATATCATTTTTTCGATATCAATAGTACTTCAAACAGAACAAACAGAAATAATATTATCTACTTGGGCATTATTAAAGATGTTTTTTGACTCATTTTGCTTTAACCACAATCTCACTTGATTCACCACGATATAGCCAAAGGTGTACCTTTGAAATATAATTCTAAATTGGGGTGATCAATTTTACAATATAAAAAAAAGCATCAGGTAAAAGTTAGCCGGTGAAATTGTATCAAAGATTGCATCACAAACTATTCAAAGATACGTTGTTTTAGAGAAAGGTGTCAAATACCCGTCTAGTTTGTCACCAGATGACGTTAAAATAAGGCCGTTCTAAAATGATAAACGTTTGCATTCAAATAATTTAGACAAATATTCGATTCTTTTTATGGACGGTCTGACGGAGTGTTTGTGTGTCACTTTAACGCTGAAGTGTTGGTATTACCGATGTTAACAGTATATATGTGTGTTAAATATTAAATCTTCAGTGCTCTGTGCCACACGGTACGTGTTAATAATAAGCATAGATATTAAAATATATAGAACACATGTTAATAAGATTTTTGTATAAAATGTTCATGTCACTCGAGTCGATACAAAAATATACGCACGTATTTTTAAGCGACTGTGACTACATTAGAATTGAGACACATAATCTATACATATAAATAAAATTGGAGTGTCTGTTTGTAATATCAAAATAACGACTTTTTACTGATTGGATATGAACGTATACACGATACTGATAACAAAAATACAATTTTTAAAAATTTTGTCTGTCTGTCTGTTTGTATGTTCCGGGTAATCTGCGAAACGGCTAGACCGATTTTGACAAAAATTTCACTGACGGATAGATAAAATTACAACGGGTGACGACATAGGCTACTTTATTTTAGACTAGCTGTCATCCGTGGTTTCGTCTGTAGTACTATCTCCAAAACGATTGGACCTATTTTCATGGGACTTTCACTGACATATAGCTAACGTTATAAAAAGTAATTAAAACTTTTTTTGGACTAGCTTTTACCCATGGCTTTGTTTGCAGTACTATCTGCAAAACGTTTGAACCATTTTCACGGGACTTTCACTAACAGATAACTGATCTTATAACAAGTAATTCACAATTGTAAAAAAAAACGCATGTGGAGCTGCGGGCAACAGCTAGTAGCTTATAATAACAAGTGACAGTTGGCAAATACACTCGGATGAATTCTCTCGTGTCCGGTTAAATTTCTTGTCTGTTTTTCTTTTTTAACGACAAGAATAGTTATATGTATGTCGCTTGTAAACACTTAATCCCAAAACTGAATAATTATTATTTAATTTGATGACAGTTTACAACTATGTGACAAATGTACAATATTACACATTTTATATGTAGAGTTAACAAATTACATATCTATTGATATTTGCCATAGAGTATAAAGTGTTTTTAATCATGTGACACAAGTTTTCGATAGGTGGTAGAGCTACGCTGAAACTATTACTGGTTTCAGCATGAATGGGTCGGCTCGCCCGACGCGCGGGGTAGTACCACCCTCTCACAGAAAACCGACGTGAAGTAACAGTTGTTGCACTGTTGCGTTTCGTTCGGCCAGTGAGAGCGCCGGAGGCCCACATATTTAAAAGGTCGGCAACGCACTTGCGACTCCCCTGGTGTTGCTAGTGTCTATGGACGGCGGTGATCACTTACCATCAGGTCACCCACCTGTTCGTTTGCCCCCTATAATATATAAAAAAAAAAAAGATACAATAATTTAATGAATCTGTGGACAGTGGTTTCACACCTCCGTCGTTTAATTATTAAACTTCGACACCTCGCTGACCTACACCTTCACATTTCAACCTATCTGAAAAATACTCGATTTTCCTCGAAAGGACATCCTTATCCTTATTCCTCGATACACTCTGCAGTTAAACTACTGCATCGTTCTCACCTAGCGTCATTTCTGACCTTTTTTTTATATTATAGGGGGCAAACGAACAGGTGGGTCACTTGATGATAAGTGATCACCGCCGTCCATAGACACTAGCAACACCAGGGGAGTCGCAAGTGCGTTGCCGGCCTTTTAATATATGCGGGCCTCCGGCGCCCTCACTGACCGAACGAAACGCAACAGTGCAACCACTGTTGTTACTTCACGTCGGTTTGCTGTGAGAGGGTAGTACTACCCCGGGCGAGCCGACCCATTCATGCTGAAACCAGTAATAGCTTCAGCGTAGCTCTACCACCTACACTGCGTATGGAAATTGCTCTTGTCCTGAGAGTCGTAGCGTGGTGTTAGCCTACGACCGACATCAATAAATATTCTACAAAAGAGAAAACATTTTTCAAATCTGACCGGTATTATCAAACATTATCACATTGAAGCGAAACGAGTAACATTTCAAACTTAACAGCTATATAAACGAAAATGTATTGCCGATTGTATGTAAGCGGCTGTAATAATTGTAACTAATTCTTTTTGATTGTCTTTGTAATTGTCGAGATGATGTTTCGATGAATGAAAATGTTTGAAAAATCATCGTGTAGAAAAGTGAAAAATTTGGGTTAAAAATATATATATATATAAAAGTAATTGAGTAAGACAGGAAGATAGTATGGATCTCTTAAAAAATATTGACTGTATTGACAAACTGACATTCACTCGTTAAATTACCATATTCTTTCTTTTTCTTTTATGTTATAGGGTGGGGGGGCAAACGAACAGGTGGGTCCTTGATGGTAAGTGATCACCGCCGTCGATAGACACTAGCAACACCAGGGAATTCGCAAGTGCGTTACCGGCCTTTAATTTTCATTTCGGCCTTTCATTACATGGTCGCACTGTGATGGGGAATTTTCATCCAACCTTCTTTAATATACACCCGTGCAAAGCCGGGGCAAGCAGCTAGAGATATATAATTGTCCGAGCTACATTTCGCGTCAGATAAACACTTAGATGTATGTATGTATGTAGCGCTTTACAGTTTGTAAAACTGTATTTCATGCACTCGACCCGACGAGATGTGACTCATCGTTGCTGTTGCGTTTTCACGCCGTATTATTCTAACTAAATAATACAAATCACGGTGAATACTGAATACTTTGTGAACTGTAAAAGGAAACTATTCAAAGCAAATAACGTAACGTCTGCTATTATATGATTTACATACCTACACAAGTATCGAATATAATTACTTTTGGAAGGATTATTAAATAAGAGAAAACATATTACTACCAAGACGATAAATTTCTTCATCTATATACTAATGGACGAGTTCTAAAATATCTTCTACATATATAAAATGATAAAGGTATGTCGTTCTATGCACGTTACGCAAAAGCTATTGGATAAGATTCCGTTCTTCACTTCACTTGGTCCTTTGAAAAAAAAACTATCAGGATATCTTCATTTAGGCTAAAGTTATTACAGTTTTAAGAACCCATAATTTTTATAAGCACTACAAAAGACTTCAATAAATAATTTTCACGTATTTTCTTCTGTAAATAAAATATATTGCTAGCATCATAAATAACCCACACGGGTTCATGGGTATCAGCTAGTTACTAAATAAAAAATTGTGATTTATCTCGTCCCTTTCGTTTAATTCACAAATGTCAATTTTAAAAATTATATAACCTACGCCACTCTCACAATTAAATACGAATTTTGAAGACATCTGAAGTGTTAGAACCTAATCGATCTGTTTAGTCTAAATACGTATACTTGAATAATATTACCTCTTTCTACTTCGAGTAAAATGTATGAACTCAACACTTTTGAGACTTTAATAATACTGTCAATAGAATTAAACAAGAAAATTTGTGAGAATTGTTAAATGTTTTTCACGCAAAAATACTGAACGGATTTTGACGAAACTTTACAGTAATAATATACCTTATATATCAGAATAACATGCAGACTATATATAATCTATATATATATTTAAAATATCATAAGTGTAAATTGAGTTTGAAAAAATAATTTTATCTGAAAATTATCTTGACGCGGAATAATCAAACGCACGACAAGTCACGAGCGACCGCTAGTATTCGAGACAATTCGGTTTCTACAATAATTAAAATAAAAATTTGACACTGGTAAATGCTCCTCCGACGCCATTTTAAGGTAGAAATTACTAGATTAATAATCATTGAACAATATGCAGAAGTTTTATGGAGAGATCTTAGGTCTGTCGTGTGGTAGGTTTTTTTTTTTTTATTCCTAACCTTACGTCATTTGACCCTGTGTAATATTAATGATTCCTCTCGTGATATAGCTTAATCATTGTGTGCGACTAAAATAATAATACGAAACATAGTTTCTGGGATATGTCAAAAATTCTCTAGAAAGTTCTAACAAGGGGGCCGGCCATCTTGTTGAAAGGCTCGAGTCATCACAAGACAATCTGTAATATTTATTTAGCTGACAATGACAGTAACCATATTAAGCAATGTGAATTATTTGGCAGTATAAGAGAACAATTATATGCGAAGTAAAATAGAATTTACAAATGACTTAATAAATATACTCAGCTGGAATTTTATTTTATAAATTTAATCCTAGAAGTGCAATGAACTAACAACGTACATATATAATTTACAATTATCATTTATGTATTCAAATACATTTTACGAAACGATATAATATTTGGTCTCTCGTTTTACTTAAATAATATTTCGTATATTGTAATATTTCTGATAAGAATTGTTCGAAGTTATGTTGCTCAATTTGTGTAAAAACGTTTTTACGACTAACTGTATGACACTGTTTCCTTTTAATGGGTGGAGTTTTTACTCACACGTGACACGTATACAGACTGATTCCCAATTTTTTATATACAGCATGTTTCGATTTAAATATCGATATAAAAATATTTTCTTACGTTGATGAAAATTTGACACTACAACTCCATCGAAGGATTGAGTTAGATGCTTTTGAAATCCTATCCTCTTTCTAAGTTTAGCCTGTATAATGCTTTACCGTAATTCTATAGTCGAATCACAATATTTTCCTCCATCGAAGTGGACTCGAACAATATTGTAAACTGTGACGTACGTACGAGTGACGTATTGTTTATAGTAGATCATTTAGAGTTATGTAACACTTCGACGGAGTTTTACATATGGGGGTGTATATGTTATAAATCTTTTTAGCGATTTAAAAATATGACTCGTCCGTTAATTTATATTATGTGCTATGATTTTTTTTTTTTCAAATGACCTCGATAAAAATGAAAATAAAGGAATTTGATATTATATCAATAGATTAAGTAGTAAGTAGTGTCAATGATATTTCATAATATGATGTTATCATTGTAAGAAAGATTTCAATTGGAAACTTGGATAATCTAGTCATGTTTGTTTATCTGTGGTACATTTTTATGCAGTCAACATTTCTTATCGCTGGTTAACGGCGAATATATATACATATATATAGGTGTCAATTTTAAAATTATATTTTAAATAATTTATACAATTTATTAATTGAATTATATTAACAATATATAGAATTCGAGATTTGTTTGTTTATTTTCAAATGATGTTAGAAAATCAAATGAATAAAACCTTATTTAGAATGTTAAACGCTGTGAAACATACGATACGCTTTCGACAATATTATAAATAGCTTTTGAAATCGTTTCGAGATTCATTAAAGAGGCATAATTGATTTTACGTGTTGCAGACTTGGTCCCATTCAGATTAATGAATTATATTTTTAATTTTCACATCTCTCGTCGTGTTTATAATCAATTATAACGTATATATAAATGCAAAATTGTAAGTATTGTTAAAATTATATAAAAAAAAAATACATACATCCACATGATAGAGATATATAGTACCTTACTTTAAAATAGAGTTGTAGTGCTAATCCAATATATAATTATTTATACCCTATATTCAAACACACAAGAACATGATTCGTATTAAAATATATATATATATTATTAAAAGTATATATGAATATGTTTCTACTCACTTTGATTCCTTTAAAGCAACACAAACACTTTCGCGAGAAGTCCGAGGAATGAACGAGCCGTGCCGCGATACGTAATTCGGTTTCACAGGCGTCCGTGCCTCACAGCGTACGTATCCAGTTTGTCGGCCGAGTACACGGGTTTGACGTATATAAAGAAGGCCGGTGATTGGTCGAGGGGCAAAGCGCCAGGTGCCGAGTTTATAAAATAATAATGGAAAGCCTCGCTTCCACTTTTGAAATTGAATAGTGGCGTAGTCGCGATTCGTGTGCGGCATGATTTTCGTTGACGCGACATTAGGAAAGCTGGGCGTGGTGAATACTACTACGACCCGTTTCCACCGTAGATGTTTTGCTCTTCTTGGTTTTTTTTTTTTTTTTTTTTTATAATAAAAGGTAATTCTTTTGAAGCTAAATCACATCAAGACCGGAAATATTCATAGATTATTCTAGCCTACTTATTTTATGAATTCGATCGACTTTATACAATTTTTATAAAGCGCAACAAAGCTGGTGGGAATTAACTAATTTATATACCTGTATGTTCGTATATATATATTTGAAAAATCACTAATGACCATGAAAATTTTTACACATAAGTTTTCGTTCATAGATAAGTTTTTTGTACATTATCCATTTTACTATAACTCGCCACCAGATGGCGCTAGGCTATATGTTATTGTCATTAAAGTTTATATTGTAATTTAACGCAGACAATTAATAATGTCCTATCAATAAACATTATACTGTTAATTCAGTTCTTTAAGTAATTAAAACTGTTCCAAATTTATATTCATTATTTACATTTTGGTAGAAATTTATATAATAACCCTTGGTGTGACTCTTTTTTCAAATGCGCTAACGAACTGAGATTTTTGTATCTCTATAATAATAATAATAATATAAGAAATCTACATTAACATGAGCGAATCCGTATGGCAACAAGCGCAAGCATGACGGCCGTGTCTGTTAGAGTTACACGAAGATACTCCATCATCATCATCAACCTGTAAGGGACCCACTGCAGGACCATAGGCCACTTTCCAGAACGGAGGTATGGCCATAACCACCACGACAGCCCACGCCCTATTGGCGATTTCAAACATCGAGAAATCCAGATTTCTTTATTTTTCCAACATACGACGGTACCTACTACAAGAACATTTCTCAGGTTCAGGTTCCCTCACGATGTTTTCCTTCACCGTCAACAGATAGTGTTACCAATTAAATTACTATATGTACGCGAATTCCGAAAAATTCGTTGATACACACCGGGGTTCGAACCTACGGACATCGGGTTGCTATTCCACTACTCAAATCACTAGACCACCACAACTTTTTTTGATGTCAGGTGTCAGGTGTCAGGTTTAGTAGGTGGTAGAGCTACGCTGAAACTATTACTGGTTTCAGAATGAATGGGTCGGCTCGCCCGGGGTAGTACCATCCTCTCACAGAAAGCCGACGTGATGTAACAGTGCTTGCACTGTTGCGTTTCGTTCGGTCAGTGAGAGCGCCGGAGGCCCACATATATTAAAAGGCCAGCAACGCACTTGCGACTCCCCTGGTGTTGCTAGTGTCTATGGACGGCGGTGATCACTTACCATCAGGTGACCCACCTGTTCGTTTGCCCCCTATGATATAAAATATAAAAAAGGCATGATGTCGAATAAATAAAAACGCGGACAAAGTCGCAGGCGACTGTCAGTTTCTGATATAAGTATTTGCTATTAAGACTATCTTTATAATGTCGTTTTTAAGTTACGAAGGAAGAGAAAGCGGTCTCCAAGGATACAGGAAACAGTGAATACATTCCCCTTCTCTGATTTATTCACTTTCTGTAGTCCATTAGAAAGATAATGTGACAACAGATAAAAAAAGGTGCAACGGGTAATAATTAATTAGTCATCCTTAAACGGCTTTACCGATTTTAATTTATTTTTTTTGTACCTATGAGATCACTTGGTTGGCTTAATTATTATTAGGCCAGGTAGGTGGAGCTATTGTCGAGATCTAGATTCATTTTTTTATTCTCCAATAATCAAGAAACGGTTTTCTACGTCTCAATAAAAAAAAATGGATAGTATAAAAAAAGCGTGTGTGTACTTATGTACACGCGTTAGAAGTTATACTTCTTTGGCGTGACAAGATAAAAATCTTTTCAAAAATTTTATCGCTCGCCTTATTCTACGTTTGTAAGAAAAACGACACTAACAATAGAAAAAAGAAGGTATTTAATACATACATACCTTTATTTGAATAAAATGTTGACTATAGCTAACTTCGGGCTGTCGGTTTTTCGTGACGGTGTTCGCGCGCGCATCGTAAAAATTTACTCTCATCATTTTTTCCTAACGCGCCAAAAGAAGTATAACTTCAAAAACTCTATGAACAAAAGGCTGTACTTTCATGGTTATTGGTCAAACGGTTTCCGAGTCTATTAACGTCACGTCACCCATACACCGACAATTATTTCATATACTCGTACACCGACATACAGAGAATATAGATTTAAAATAAACCACACGAGTTCTCGGAAATATGTATAGATTCATTCCGGTTTTATTTTTAATAGCAGGAACTTTTGTAGCGTTTTTTTTTTTACCATACATAAAGTGTTGGTCAATCGATTCTTGGTACTGCAACGAAGAATTAATCAATTTATACCTTCCGTTTTAATTTCTTTTATTCCAAAGGTAGAGAGAGTCGACCTAATGGTAAGTGCTTACCGTCATCCTATAGACAACTGTAACACCATACATATATTACTGTTACCAATGATATAAAATAAAAAACCGATTCCATTTAAATATTTAACAACTCATTAAGAACAGTAACAATTTTTTTGATAATACTGTTAGGTTTTATAACAAAAAACCCAAAAAACATTACCGATTTCCCTAATAATAAGTTTAAACGCCATGTCAAGTTGGTTTTAATGTCCAAAGGCTATTAAAGGTTGCATTAACATGTCAACGATTGTGATGACGTCCTCTCTGTTCACCCGCTACAAACGATTGTACCTACCTATATTTGTAAAAGTATATATAATGAGTTAGTAGATCAGATGGAGTTTCTTGACAATTCTTCTCGATGGACTGGATTGGTTTTCGAACCGATGATAATTTTGACGTTCGTAAGCTCCTTCTCAGGGCCTAAATTGAATAATGTATTTTTGTAATCCTTTTTTCAAGAGCCCTTTGCGTTAACCCTAAGGAAAGAGCGTATTGTGTAACCCGTAATCAAATCCCTAGCGTATGCAATGGGAACATTCTAGAATACCTTAGTAATGTCGCGATTTTTTTTTAAATATACTCTTCAGTACACTTCTAACTAACGTGTCACAGATGGTGTATAAAATTTAAGTAAAAATGTGAATAAAAGTATTACATTCGAATCCGGAACAAACCGTTGGCCTTTACGAAGCATGAGTTCAGTATAAACCTATACAAATATACAATGAGCTATCATTACGGCACATGTCATAATATTTGAGGAACAAATAAATGGGCGTCTCCATTATCTGATAAGAGAGAGCCGTGAGTACGTAAACGCTCGAGATTTTAGTAAAGAATACTCTACTCGCGGGCGTTATTCTGAAGGCTCCTGGATTTTAATCGTTGGCCATAAATTTATTAGACAGTTTATTTTTGGTGGCATGTATGAGTCATTGGAACGGAAACTGCATAACTTGATATTAGACAAAATCGACGAGTGTTGCGACCACATAAATAATCGTATGAATTTTTAGGTTTTTTTTTATATGCAGTCAGTCGCCCGTGCTTTCGCTATCGTTTGTATTGCTATAAAATATTAAGACCATAAAATATCGTTGTAAAACTCCAGAGGCTTACACAACGCACACAAAGATTACTCCCAAATTGATTTTTTTTTATAAATTACTCTCTGTGTTATTCAGATATATAAGCTGTATTACTGTATAGTTTCATCAAAATTCGTTTAGTAGATTTAGTAAAATCAAAATCGAAAATACTTTATTCAGTTTAGGCTCTGAGAAGGCACTTACGGACGTCAAAGTTACCACCGGTTCGGACAAACAACCCACTCATCGAGAAGTACCGGCAAGAAACACGATCTGTTCTATCCTTTCATTAAACATATTATAACTCATATTTTTAAAACATAGTTATAAATAATTACATTCGGTACATTTTGCGTAAGAGAGTAACAAAATCCATCGACCGTCACAAACTCATCATCTTCTTACCCTTATCCCACCTAAGTAGAGTCGACACAAAATAGTTTTCCTTTACCACTGTTCCCTGTGAAACATCATCTGAGTATACACACGTTTATACAACATATCGTTTTTCACAAAATTCACCCAAAAAGTTTTCGATCTACACCCCACACATCTATCTTAACATTCGCATCTCTGTCACATGTAATCTCTTCTCATCCGTCTCTTTCATAACCCAGCACTCGGATACATATAACAGGACTGGTCTTATAATAGTTATATCCATCCACCCTCATATACTGTCTCGCTTCGCTCTACATATTATAAAACAAAGTCGTCCGCCGCGCCTGTCTGTCTGTCTGGATGTTCGCGATAAACTCAAAAACTACTGAACGGGTTGTAATGCGGTCTTCACTAATAGATAGAGAGTAATTCACGGGGAGTAATTATATAATTTGTCAAAGTTTTTTTTTTGTTAATTGGCTGAAATATAATGATAATTGTTGTAATAATCGGAAAAAGTCAAGCTGCCTGAGAGCTTGCGTCGAAAACGCTGCCTAATACCTTTCAAAAGTTTAAGTAATCGTATAACAAAACAAAGCATACTGAGATATTCCTCTTTTATAGATGTACAAAAATGTCTGCGATGGCATATACCTATCTTTTTAGGATAGCTTACTACACCCAACTATCTTCGAAAGTGGTCACATGTAATGAGGTAATTGGAAGGCTATTTAGGCGGATACACTATTAATCCTTATCAAATTAAATACAACCTTAAGCATTTCATGCTATGTGCACATATTTTTTGTTATCAGGACAGGACAACGTCCGATCGGCCTGCTAGTATAATATAATTAGAACAGCCTATTCTATAGGGTAGGACTATTCCTTAATCGTATGATTAATGCAAATTAAGTAATTTAAATCATCTATGTCGGATAAACCCATGTTTTTAATTATATTCTAAACAATGAAATTAGTTTAAAAAAAAAACTGAAAAACTATTATGGTTTATTTGGTAGGTATACTAAATATTTTTGGCACGTATATACCATATTATAGTATTAATTTTAGAATTATAACGTATTTCGAATTTATCCTTATGATTAATGCTTGTAGTTATATCACCGGCTGTAGTTCGCTTTATGCGGTATAGTTAACATCGTTCCAATTATAACCTGATACAAAGAAATTATATATCAGAATCCAGAGTTTCCAACGTACATTATTAAGGAGCATTCTCCTTTTGTTATAAAGTAGCAGAAACGAATACAGTTCACGTGTTGTTACGTGGTTACTGAATTTAGTGTTATTAAACAAAGATAAAAACTTTTTACTCCTTACAATTTTTAAAACGGAGAGTGTATACGTTTTACTTTACCTCTTAAAGATTCATACGCTCATAAGAAATAAGTTAGAGCTTTGAAGAGTTTATTTAATCTGTAACTACCGTTCAAATGTACACTAGTTGACTTTGAAAAGCAAGGGGTACTAAAATGATAAAATGAGTTAGTATGACAGTCGCAGTTCATTTTAATACAAACTAGCGACTCGTTCCGGCTTCCCAAGGGTATAAAATACATAGCCTGTATCATTCACTGAAAAAATGATTAAAATCGATCAAGTAGTTTGGATTCATTAATTACTGCCCGTGGCCCGTTAAATTTGGAGTAACCTCAAAAATAACAGTATTTCTCCACTATTTAATTTATGTTATTATACATATAAACCTTCCTCTTCAGTCACTCTATCTATTAAAAAAAACCGCATCAAAATCCGTTGCGTAGTTTTAAAGATTTAAGCATACATAGGGATATAGGGACTGAGAAAGCGACTTTGTTTTATACTATGTAGTGATGCTGTATTCGTCCTCCGATACCCCCGATACTGTTTGTCACCGCATATACTGTTTGTCGTGTGATATTTAACATACTCTTCTTTGAGTAGATACAACTATTTTAGGATAAGTTGAATTATTGAAAATATGCTCTCATGTATCTTTATTCCTTCATACAACTTAAGTGGAATTATTAATATAGAAAAAAAAACATGTCTTTCAGACAAAAACATCATCAAATGAGATTGTGGTCAACCGCTATTATAACCAATAAACTATAAAAAAAACGATACCAATAATCTTATTTAATTAAATTATTTTTATAAATAATAATGCAAATTTAATAATAATTATTTTTTAAGTGTCTGGAGGCAAACGAACAGACGGGATACCTGATGGTAAGTAATCACCGCCGCCCATGGTTACACCTACGACATGAGTGAGGGGCATCACAAATACGTTGCCGGCTTATGACGACCGTTGTTTTATATTCCAAACCTTATTAACTACACTTATAAAAATTGTAACTTTAGAATTGCGTCTTTCAAATCGTTACTCAGTAACATAGTTATAAAATATATTAAAAAAAATTTAGTAAACTATTTGACTATAAATATATATTTTTTTAAATATATTTTTAAATGTAAATATAGCTAACATAATCATCATTCAGACCCTCCGACCCTCATGCCACCTAAAATAAGCAAAGCCCTCACCCCATTTAATACTTGCGTAATAACTGAACCATCACATCCATCGTTTATCCAATCCTAAGTTATATTCAATTTTGTTTAATGGTAGGGCTTTTTCTAAGTCCGCCTGGCTAGCTACCACCCTCAAGTTGAAAAACTATCGCCAAGTACCTGTTCGTGTGTTACGATAGCTACACTTGAGAGCCAGTCTCTCTCTACGTTTAGCGTGAATACCATCTTAGACCACGTCATCATTTAACCTCAGGTGAGATTGTGGTCAAACGCTTACTTATAAACTATATATTAAAAAAACCAAGTGTTTAACTTATAACGAAGTTACATTAAATCACCCAAACAGATATTCAAGAAATCGAGAGTAAATAAAACGTGGTAATAAAATGCTTTACACTTTACTTATTTCTTGAGTAATGACGTATTTCCAACGTATAAAACTCAATCAATAGTAACGTTAAATAAAAATATCGATAGACAAAACACATATAATGGAACACCCTCTATTATAGCCACACGCGAAGCCGCTTATGTCTTTTTACGCAACCCAGCGTGGTATTTGTTATATCCCTCGGGAATAGTGCATTTTTGGGACGAAAGGTAATCTATGTCCTTTTCTGTACTCCTGACAACGTGTATTCAAAATTTCATGATGATGGTTGAATTAGTTAAGGAGTGAAAGCGTAACAAACAAGTAAACTCACTTTCATATATATAGTATTAAGCATAGACAATATTCTACAGATATTACATTCCTTTAAATTATAACCGCTTTTATTCAGTTTCGACTGAAACCTCGAACGAATTACATACGAATGAGGAAATTTACGCATAATATTTACTTAACAATTATAGATTAATTAAAAATAGTCTGTCGTCTATTGTCAAGGTAAAGGGCTGATGACGTCACGCTTATTTACTTTGTTAAGCATCTAATTAGGACGCATCTTTATTATTACTATTTTTTATTTATGACGTCACTTTTTATTGAGGAATAACGAACTATGATAACAGTAATTTCAGAACATAACTATTGTAGCAATGGCCGCCTTCACACGACACGTTCTATCAGCGTGCAAACGTTTTCGCGCGGGGAAAAATTGCGCGGGTAAACAATAATAATCACTTGTGGATTCGCGTGTTCATAACGACACACTCCTATCGCGCGTGAAAGAGCGTGTCGTGTAAAAGCAGCTATTATTAATACATCAATCGCGCTCAAGGTACACTAATTGTATGAAGTACATTTCGACGGAAAACTTGTGGAACACAAAACATAATTTGTGTTATTACAAAAAATAAAATACGCGTCAAACACTTGTTTCATAAGTTTGACCACAAAAGGGTGTCTGTCTTACCTTGGTTTAGAAATAAACACTATTTAAATTTAAATATTGTACTCGTATAACATATGTCTAAGTTCACAGTTCTCATTTTGTTGTTGTGATTTATTATATTTCTATTTGCCGGCAAAAGACGTTTCGTATTAAATTATGGATTTCGTGTGTATAATTAATTTGGAAGATGTAGATAAATTAGACAATTTTGAAGATTCACAAGTAAATGACAACTACTACAATATGACATTATTGACATTTCACAATGTATTTATTCTGAGATGACACTGTTGTTCCACTTTACGCAATTCGGGGTATTATTTTAAACTTATATATTGCTTATTTCAATAATGACATTGTTTTCTTTAAACCAAATGTCACAATAATTATAATCAATTTTACTTAAAATAAATAAATATTCTTAATGAAGATCTAAACAAAAATATTATTCGTAAATTGTAACGTTTTTGAACAATGAAATTGAATTGAATGAATGCTATTCAGAGTTGCTTGCGTAAAAAACAAAAACCAGATATTTAGCTAGAGATCGCTTTGACACTCTTCTGTAATAAAGTATTTTAAACATGTGTTTAAAATTTTAGATATTGTTTAGTAAAAGTCGTGTTTTTTTATATTATAGGGGGCAAACGAACAGGTGGGTCACCTGATGGTAAGTGATCACCGCCGCCCATAGACACTAGCAACACCAGGGGAGTCGCAAGTGCGTTCCGTCCTTTTAATATATGTGGGCCTCCGGCGCTCTCACTGACCGAACGAAACGCAACAGTGCAAGCACTGTTACTTCACGTCGGTTTTCTATGAGAGGGTGGTACTACCCCGGGCGAGCCGACCCATTCATGCTGCAACCAGTAATAGTTTTAGCGTAGTTCTACCACCTAATGTTAAACGCGTGTTTATTTTTGTTTTTGTGATAAGACCGAATGTGTATTGTATAAATATACATGTAATGTGTATATCTGTTTCCGCAAGCAGCGTGCTCGCAAGCTCCGCTCCAGGTGACCGGACTTAACTGCCAAGTGGCAAGCACCAAGCGTTTCGGTAAATACACTTACGAATTAGTACTTCTAACTAAAATGCTATCACATTCAACCTTATCGCCACTTAACAGAGTTACAGTGCAGTCAAAACTACAATATATATAAAACCGAAAATTTCAAATTTTTTTGTTCCCTATGCGTTCCTATACCATTCATCCTAAAGCGATAAAACTTTGCCGTATTGTTTGCACACATCTGGGTAGTTTCCAGTATTAATACTGCCAGTTCAAAATTGGTCATGTGTCAGTAAACTCAACAAATTATGTATACTAGCGGGCCCGGCTAACGTTGTCCCGTCTCGATAATAAAAAAAAACCCTAGAATCAGACCGCAGTGCCACCTACCGGGTCTAATTGTGAATTTAAACCATTCTTGAATCTATCCGAAGACATACAAAAAAAAAGTATCAAAATATGTCCAGCCGTTTACGAGGAATTTAGTCACATACATTTTTAGCGAAGAAAGTCGCGGATAGCAACTAATAATGTATGAAAAAGGAACACATATTAGTCATCGAAGGTTTTCAATGTAACAGGTATAATATAAATTATTGTTAAAACGTCAAAAAAAATGAAAGATTACAATACACGATTGTTGCGCTCTCTGTGAACTTTGCAGGCGCATTTACCTGTCTGATGCAATATATATACCCGTTGTCGTCAGGTATAGGTCCGCTTCTATTCATTGTATCGATAAATCTGTACATAAATGAAAATTAAAACGACTATTATTTGTCCGAATTAACCCATAAAACAGCTGATCTTCCATATCACTACGGCCTATATTTTAGGCCACATGCTAAGCAGTTACGACAAAAATTAAGAGAAGTAACTCAAAATCAGTATAAGCCTACATTTAACACGTTTACGTTTTATGCTTCGCGTGATACGTCAAAGCGATTTCCACTGACGAAATCGCGAGCTCTTTTTTTTCATATTAATACATTTATTTGACGTCACATTTAGATTTACATTCTTAATGCTATTATACTATATTTTAATGGACAACAGGAAAAGTATACATTTAATAAAAAGTAAAGATAACGTTAAAAAATCAATGTGAGGTCTGGAGTCTGAAAGAGGTACAAAAACCTGAACAACAGATCCCCAAATCCTTGTGACGAATCATAACGATACTGACTAGTTACAATAAATCTATTCCACTTATAACATTTAACACTCAGAAACTAATTTGTCCATGTTTTATTGTGGAGGTGGTCGAAAGGGATTTCCTCGAGAAACGTTATTGCTTCTAATTCATTTACTACGCAATTATATATGCGAAATTTTGACAAAAAATGGTTTTGATTAAAGGTGCAATGGATCAGTAACAAGCCGTTCGGGTGACACCACGCAACGAAGTATCCGAATCCTCGTATATCTATTCTTTGGGCACGCTTTGTGGAGTAAAGGGCCTGATGAATTTAACCCTTAAATGCATATTGTTACGAATTGTCTACATTCCACTTTCATTTAATTTTTTTTATAAACCTGAGTCTATGCGTATTCGAAAGCATGTTTAAAACCTTAGAAAATACCTTACATGTAAAAGAAAAAGTTGACATTACTTTTGGCGGGTAAGTTATATTACTTTTTTTTTGTTTTATTTTGGAATTCGTTTTAAAATTCAAAATAAAAATCATGCATTTAAGGGTTAACATATGAAGGTATCTTTCAATTGATTTTACTTATAAGATAATTTATTACGGGCTATATAATATATAAGTATGACATCTTTATACTTAAAAAATGAGTAAGGACAAAGTTTTTTTTTTTTTTTTTTTTTCAAACTGACATACCCTGTTGACCCTGGGACCTCTACAGATTCACCGGACTATTAAATAAGGACAAAACTATTTTTTACTTACCAATACTTAACGAAATAAACGACGCGTTCGTTAATATAACGAAAATAAAAAAAACAGTGTTTTTGCAGCCTGATTGTTATTTTTCTTTTTTAACAATTTTATCTTTTTAATTCTCCGTTCATGTGATAATTATTTTTATTTTCATTGGAAATTACGTATCTTCACTAGAGTATTTAATAAATGAAAATGTCATTTTGTTTGCTACATTTTAATGCTTTAACTACTCTACCAATAATTATGAAATTTTGCATACATGTTATAAGCGGTACAGAAAAAAACAGGGTGCAATTCATCAAAAAAAAAAAAAATTATTCTCGGAGATAGGTAGGTACTTTATTCAATTTAAATATTATAAACTCGATCTGGTTTTTCTTTGAATCATATATTATTGTTTTTTAACCCTTAGTAAGTAGCCTGATTTACGAAAGTGATTTATTTTTAATATTACTGTGTTTGCTTAAGGGTCTAGATGAAGGGAAAAATAGCTAAAAAAATCACAACATTTATTTAGAAAAAAAATAATTAATTTCGTTGGAAAGAATATTATACAACAGTAAAATACGTACAGCCAACCTATAAAAAAACTAATAGTAATGTGAACATTCGGTTTAAAAGATTGGTATCAAAATTGAAACTCTAGGTTATTAAGGGTTAAACATACATACTTACATTCGTTTTTGGCGGATGCACAGAGAAAGAGGTGTCAATTCTAGACATCACCATCGATTGCATCTATACTACTCAATAACCTTTAGACATTAAAACCCGGTAATAAAATAAGATGAGACATAATTAAAATGGGCAAGGCAAGATATCTATTTGTATACTTATCTAGTCACAGCTATTTTAAATATACATATATATTTTTTAATCTATTTTAGTAATTCTGGATTTGTAGTATTTAATCTCTGTAGTATTAAAATTATGGCGGTTTTAATTATCTCTTATTAATGCGAACTAAGCCGCGAGCGAAAGCTATATATATATATATATATATAATATATTAACCACCGCCACCAGCAACCACTAATACAATTATATTAGTGGGTTGTTATTTTTTTTCATGCTTATTTATCCCAAACGAAAATAACATACAGCATCCTCCCTCGGACTTAGCTCGAAAAATTTTTTACGCCCCTTATCATCGAAACTTACATGACATTTAAAACTAGTTTAACGACTTTTAAATTGCACGTTTTTAAAGGTAAGCGTTTTCTACTTATTTTTATTCATTATCGACTAGTCACTTATGTTATTTTTACACCGTTTCTGAGAATTCATATTGTATTCATATGGTAGCGACTGTATTGTAAAAGAATTTTCCGACTTTTATCCGGTCTCTGTCTGCGGTTTGCTGAATCATTATGCTATATTTGCACTCCGTTCTTACCGTTATATTTAAAGGTAGACATATTATGCACTCAAGGTAAGCGCTAGGCATATGAAATTACTATAAATAAATTTAACTGCATGTCATAAAGTACGATGCGTATAACTTTTGGATTGTCGTAGTTTATTCATATTTCTTATGTAATTTACCCAATTTTTTTTATAGTTTTCTTTTTCATTATTCCCATCATATATTAATGGGAATATTATAATAATGGAACATCCTATAATTGTCCGTTACATTTTTTTTTTTTTTTTTTTTTTTATGAGAATGGAGGCAAACGAACAGACGGGTTACCTGATGGTAAGTAATCACCGCCGCCCATGGACACCTACGACACCAGAGGTATCACAGGTGCGTTGCCGGCCTTTGAGGAAGGAGTAGGCTCGTTTCTTGAAGGTCTGTGGGTTGTATTGGTCCGGAAACGCTGCCGCTGGGAGTTCATTCCAGAGTGCCGACGTACGTGGGAAGAACGCACGTGAGAACCGCACAGTAGACGACTTCCAACCATCGAGATGACATTGATGGAATTTCGTTTTATGGCGAGTCGTTCGGTAATGGAACTCAGCAGCAGGTATCAATCCGAATAGTTCTTCAGAACACTCTCCGTGGTAGATCTTGTAAAGGACGCAAAGTGACGCAACATCCCTACGAAGCTCCAAAGTGTCGAGCCCTAAGGAAAGCACCCGGTCGTCAACGATTCTAGCCGCTCTCCGTTGGATTCGGTCAAAAGGAAGTAGATGGCATTGCGGCGCTCCGGCCCAGAGATGAGAACAGTATTCCATGTGTGGCCGGACTTGCGCCTTATAAAGCTGAAGGCGGTGAACCGGTGTGAAATATCGTCCCGCTCTGTTAAGGATACCTAACTTTTTTGAGGCCAGTTTTGCTCTACCTTCCAAATGACTACCAAACTGAACGTCGCTAGATATGTCGATACCGAGGATACTAAAATTAGGCTCAGCAGCTAGAGGAACTCCTTGAAAATTAGGGAGTGCGTCAAAAGAAGTTTTTTTGGCGGTGAAGGCGCATACCTGTGTTTTTGTGGGGTTAAAATCGACTAGGTTTTTTCTTCCCCAATCCAAGACACGCTCCAATGAGGTCTCTATCTCGGACACAAGTTTGTTCCGGCACTCGTTAACGCGTTCCCGAGAAACACCTGCACGACTGGTATATAGAGCATCCACAGTACTGTCGTCTGCATAGCAGTGAATGTTACAGATGTTCAACATATCATTAATATGCAGAAGAAATAGGGTAGGGGATAGCACACAGCCTTGTGGGACTCCAGCGTTCACGGGCTTGAGATCCGAGCATGCACCGTCAACAACGACTTTTATGCTCCGCTCCGTGAGGAAACTGGATACCCAATTGCGTAGTTTCTCGGGAAGTCCATATGAAGTAAGCTTCGAGAGAAGCGCTTTGTGCCAGACCCGATCAAAAGCCTTGGCGATATCCAAGCTAACGGCCAGAGCCTCCCCCTTTTTTTCGACTGCTTCCGCCCATCTGTGTGTCAAAAAGGCTAGAAGGTCACCAGCTGAGCGGCCTTGACGGAAACCGTATTGGCGATCATTAATAAGCTGGTTCTCTTCTAGATACTTTAGGAGCTGGCGGTTTATGCAGGATTCCATTGTCTTGGAGAGCAGGGAGGTAATAGCAATGGGCCTATAGTTAGATGGATCAGAATGGTCGCCTTTTTTGGGGATCGGGTGGACTAAGGCAGACTTCCAGGTGGTAGGGACAACGCCTGTGGAGTAGGAGAGCCGGAAAAGACGCGCTAAAACCGGGGCCAGTTCCGGAGCACATGTCCTAAGCACGATTGCGGGTATTCCATCAGGCCCACTCGACTTAGAGATATCCAAAGAGAAGAGTGCTTTGCGTATAGCACTTTGCAGAAACCGAACATTTGGCATCAAGCTTTCGCAACGCGGGATGGTGGGTGGTAACTTCTCCTTGCAATCCAGAGTCGAGTTGGACGCAAAAAGACCGCTTAGAAGATCAGCCTTGTCTTTAGCGTCATGGGCCAACGATTCGTCTTCCCTCCGCAATGGTGGAAAGGATGGCCGGCAAAAATTCCCAAGGATAGCTTTGGCGAGAGACCAGAACGCCCGGGTTCCCGAAGGGAGACGAATCAATCTCTCACCAATTCTATCAATAAAAGCTGACTTAGCTAAGGCGATTGCTCTTTTGTAAGACCTGGAGGCAAAGTTGTACTCCTTCTTTAATGCGCTAGTGTTTACATCCTGTGACGCCAGAGCCTCAACCCAGGCTCGGTAGCATTTCTTCTTCCGACGGCAGGTCATTCTACAGGAGTGACCGAACCAGGGTTGAGATCTCCCTCCGACGGGCACCATGTAGCTCGGGATAAACAATTCCATCCCCTGGAGTATAACGTCGGTTATGATGTTGGCGACGGCATCAGGATCATCCAGCGAGAAGCAAACCTGCCGCCATGGGTAAGAAGCAAAGAAAGTTCGCATCCCATCCCAGTCTGCTGACCTATAGTGCCAGACTTGGCGTCTGCTCGCAGGGCGCGAGCGAACTGGACGTGTAAGTGGTACAGTTGTCCGAACCAAGCAGTGATCCGACGTGCCCATGTACATGGCGATTCGTTTCATAACATTTCAAAAGTTGCGAGATTTTTTATGTCGGAATTCTAAAAACACAGATAATAATAGCTACTTCCGTCAAGATACTCTCATATTTGCGTTAAACGCCATCTATCCGCTCACTCTTCATACTATAATGTCATAAACGTTTGATATTTTTTGTGTTATCAGCGAATTTTCATGCCATCTATCTGGTCATTCAGTGTAGTACAGTGAAATAAATGTTTGCTATTTATTAGGTTATTAAAGTAAAAATGGTTTTTAACCCTAGTTATAACCGGCAATGAGTTTGGGGCTTAAAAATAGACAGAAACAAGACAAATTCTGTAACGTGCATCGATTGATGATAATCGAGCGAGTATAATACACATAAAACATACAATACTTTATTATATTGACTTCTATTTAAATGGAATGTTATACGTTAACGGTAAAGGAAAACATTCTGAAGAAATTTGAACACTTAAATTCAGAGATATATTTTCATAGTACCTCTGTGCATTGGGATAACCCTCAACATTTATGTTGATAAAAAGCCTTGTCTTTCCACTTAAATTCCGTTTTTTATAGTACATTCAATTCGGACACAAAATAAATCAATAGCTGTCTTTACAAGACACGCTCTTTCACGTGTAAAAAAGGGTTTCGCACGGGAAAGAGTGGGCGTGTAAAGACAAAGAATAACAATCACTCGTGAATTCACGTACGCGCTTTCTCGTGTTCAATCTTGCGCACTTCAATCGCGCGTGAAAGCGCATGTCGGGTAAAGGCTGCTATTAACGTCACCGTAGAGTGTAGAACCAAAGAGTATACGTGATGTTCCTTTGTCACTGCTCTAGATGTATACGTGAGGACAGGCATGTGATTTAAAAAAATGTTAAAAAAAATTACCGTTTATCCTTTTAGTCGCCACTGGGAAGGTCTAATTTATTCAATTGAACGTGTTAAACGATTTTCCGTAGAAATAACTTAAATTTGATTTACGTCTTACCGGCATGACACCGATACGAATTATATATTATGTGTATCTATCTATGAGCTTACAGTTTTTATTTGAGATTAACGATCCGCCCCGGCGTCATTCGGATGCATTGTAGTATATAATGTGATCACACATTCTTTAGCGTTTTGATCTTGACGGTTCATCAAAATTAAATAAGCTTCGCTAGTCTAATTACACGAATGTTGCCAGGTCCACAATCATCACTTCCACCACTAACACCATATTACATGTTGTAGTGATATATATTTGTTGATCGCACTCTACTCGACTCGACTTCGTCGCGCTGTTATAAAAATAAATTAGATATATAAACAATGTTTGAAGTGAAAACATTCTTAGCCCCGTTGCAACCTTAGCACCGAAACGCGATAAAACGAAATAACAACATTAAAAAGAGACAAATATTTATATGATTTAACGTGCGAGGGAATGAGATGGAGATACATTATACAGTATTTTTTATACTCGCGATTTTCTCATAGCATATTGTACTAATTAATAGTAGCTCTGATCCGAACGTTGTATGGATGTTGTATCAATGTACCATTTTTTTAAGGTTTCACTTCTGCCGCGTGTGAACCGAATATATGTTTTATTAATTATTTTCTAAAGGACATCTAATACACGAAATATAAATTAAAACTACGTACGAACAATCTATAGGCGCACTGGCCTTTAATAATTGCGACAGTATACGCTGTATGATAGACAGTTCCAATTTAAAAATTTACGAAAATTACAAGGAATATAATAAATGAACTAAAATATTACACTAAGCTATTACATAATGAAAATATATAATATAGAGAAACAAGGAACGCAAAATCAAAATAAACAGATAATAAAGTTTTATCTCGATAACTATAAAACTTTTCTTTGAAAGCGCACAAGAAAGATCACCCCCCTCAGTTCCTAATTTATTATAAAAACTACTACAGGTGCAAGTAGCTGATATCAAAAAACCTTCAACAATTCACGTATCGCAATTACCCCAAAAAATAGGTATATATTCAAAAATAGCCTGTAAAACAAATACAATATTACGCTAATTTGTTTCCGAGATACGGCTGATATAAATTTCACAGTGACGTAACAAATCCAAATCATATGACTAATTATTATCAAGATGTGTTCGCAAGTTAAAGCTACATTGTCACAGCCGCAAAGATCACGTGTGCCTCTGTTACTATCTGTTTACATTTTCCCAACAAATACGTAAAGCCGATGACTTTCTTCGTAATATCATTAATTATCCAAGTAGAAATATTATTTTTATAACCACATATCGTTTGAACTGTATCTAAAATTATCGGTTCATTCGTGCTATTGCTGACAGAACAGATTTTTTTCAATTGACATTCGGTATCGCAGAAGCATTTGCCAATGTCAACGTTGTATTTCTACTAATAAAATAATTCTTGTTCAGTCCGATATTGACATAGTTATATAAGCTAATGTGACAGATTAAATATATTTCCTTGGGATTTCGTAGCTATGTCACTCTATAAAACAATTCACAGCATTCGGTTCACATTTAACAGTTTAATATTGATTATTTTCATACTTTGATCTGGAACCAGATGAAGGCGAAGATCTCGATGTAAAAAAAATCAGACAACTAACTCTTGGGTGGCGTATTGTCTCTAATAAGTTGCTTAAGCATAATGTAAACACATAATATTTGACATATAATATGCAACATAGATAAGGCCGACGAAATAGAAGCCGCGTTTAAATATTTCTTCAAACCTAAACCAAATGTTTGGTTTTCTTTGTCGTAGGTGATCAGGTGAAATAGCCGTGGCTTTGGAGGTCCTTATTCACAGATTCCAATTTAATTCCATTTATTTATGTTATGAAGTATCAAACAAGTTCATAATATTTAGTGGTCACAACAGGCTCAGTAACCAAGCTTAACAGGAACGCAATCTTAAGGTCAGTTATCTGAGGTCGCTACTTCTGAGGGCTGAATCGAAAGCGCAAGTGTGCTAATAGATATTGCTCACCTTTCTCATCTTACTACTTTGAGACCCATTCCTCACCATTGAAGATTATTACGGCTACTATGAAATGGGTAATTATTCTGTTTTAGATGGTCTTGTAAACTTCAAAATTATGACAAAAAGGTGGGCGTCTTGTTTGAACTTCCAAAGAGTTTCAGAACCATATCAGAACTCATGTTGCATGTTATTAAGTTTGATATTCTCGTGAATATTAAAAAGGGATTCAGTACGAAAGATGCAACCAATTTTACACAGTATAAGCTATTACTGGTTTCAGCATGAATGGGTCGGCTCGCCCGGGGTAGTACCACCCTCTCACAGAAAACAGACGTGAAGTAACAGTGGTTGCGTTTCGTTCGGTCAGTGAGAGCGCCGGAGGCCCACATATTTAAAAGGCCGGCAACGCACTTGCGACTCCCCCGGTATTGCTAGTGTCTATGGACGGCGGTGATCACTTACCATCAAGTGACCCACCTGTTCGTTTGCCCCCTATAATATAAAAAAAATAATAATAATGAAAATTTATGTTTAAATAATAGAGGCTACTGTACGACGGACTAAGTTCCCACATCAAACTCCTACCACACCCTTTGCTGAACTGATGTTTTCCGCCATAAATAGCGACGGTATTCTTGCAGCTGAACATTACAAAACTTCTCCCACTTTTATTATACTCTAAAATGAAACCAATTCATCTGAAAATAAAAAATCAATTTTCAAATACGACCACAGATTTCGCCCCCTTTAACACATCATACACACTTTCGTACAAATTTATACTTAGTCATGATGAAGTTGGAAAATATAATTAAGACATAATTGGTAATCCTACCTCAAAGATAGTGATTTTATTTTTATCACCTAGCAGTGCCCCTAACTGTATGCTGAAGGCATTAGAATTATTAGTACATGGAGCTAAAGCGTTTCAAAAGTATCAAAATACCAGATGATAATATAGAAGATACCTGGAACTAAACAGCATTATGGAGAGATATAAGCATACTCCTTAAACGACCTATCATTACTGCTTACGCGATACAATAATTCACCGTTACATTTCACACGGCATTCTACAGCCGTGTACATCCACATACACACACCCAGTCGTAGGGTTGTTTATTTTGTTTTCCCTTCAATCGTTTGGTTAGAGTTAGTTTTAGCCAATTGTCAGATTCGAAATACATGTATGAGTTGGAGAGACATGCATGAAAATGTATGTCTCATGAACGAGTACATGTATGAATAGTTAGCTAACTTGGTTAGTTTAGATCGATGCGCGTATGTTCTTTTTTTTTATATTATAGGTGGGTCACCTGATGGTAAGTGATCACCGCTGTCCATAGACACTAGCAACACCGGGGGAGTCGCAAGTGCGTTGCCGGCCTTTTAAATATGTGGGCTACCGGCGCTCTCACTGGCCGAACGAAACGCAATAGTGCAAGCACTGTTACTTCACGTCGGTTTGCTGTGAGAGGGTGGTACTACCCCGGGCGAGTCGACCCATTCATGCTGAAACCAGTTATAGCTTCAGCGTAGCTCTACCACCTACAAAACGTAGCTCTACCACCTACATATGTTACAATGTACAATGTACATGTATGTTACAATGTACGTACAGCAACAGCCGAAGACGAGGTCCCACTGGCCCCTGTGCGCGTTGCTTAATCGTGCGTGTGCCTTATTCGCTCCTCTTACTAGTTCGATGAAGCTGTAAAGCTACCGTATGGTGTGACCAGCGTAGGTCATTTAGAAAAAAGAACAACCCATCATAAATTAGACGCATTGATTATAAATTCTTGTTTATGATTGAATATTAGTCGCTCATATTGATGTATTGTGAATACATTAATGTAACCATTTACATGAACAATATTAATCTTAAATAATATTATAAAGGCGAATACGAGTTTATTAGTTAAGCTTTCACACATTAACAACTTAACTGATCTAAGGACACACGTTCTCTACAGTACAAGAAAAGGACACCCAGTAAAAAGAATAGTTACCGAGGGATAAGCTAAATCTCCATTAAGGCCAGTGAGGCCGAGAGCAAACACTAGTCACCATCATCTCCTTACCCTTACCTCACCTAAGTAGAGTCAGCACAGCATGTTTGTCATGTTGTGATGTATGCTTTGGAATAATTTTTACTATCAGCCGCGCGCGCCTCACATCAACACTTCAACCCTACTAGGGATTATTTATTATTATTTGCGAGCGAAAACTAGTATTACATAAATACTTCTTCTCTTTTAAGATGAATCCTTAGTATACATAGAATCCCTCTCAGTCCTCAACAATTTACATCAAGCGACTCTAAAACGTAGATATATCGAAAACTCTGTCACAGACTTGACTATTACATTTGTATGCCTAAAAGGAATTCCTAATTCTTTTAGTATTTCCCGTTTTATTTACAGTGTTTGCATTTCTCAAATGCTCAGACTTAAAGACAGTAGAGAGCTGAGACGTCCTTTTGAAGCGAACTCCTTCAAAGGCTTATAGAGTACCGCAAACGTTCGAATACCGTTTAAACACATTCATGAAAGGTAAAAGCTAACGTCGTTGTAAAGGCAATCCTTTATTGTCTTTATATAATATTATTAATGTCTTCTATTGTTTATAGTGTTCCAGCAAAATGCTCACTTACTTGTTAAAATTTTCAAGTGTGCTTTTGTTACAAGTGGCTTAGGAATTGAGACCAAATCTACTGTTTACAGTACGACCATGTTATGAAATAAAATGGCAAGTCAACGCCAATCTATCAATACTTTCAATTTTTTTGAAGATCTCCTTAGTGTATTGTGTCCCAAAGACCGATTCACCTTTCCGTACGATTTCTCAAACATTACCTTTCATACAAACGTTGTCTTAACAATAACAACATACGAAAAATAAAAAGAGTCAGCCAAATAGAGGTGCAGCCGTTCTGAAATGATGCGCGTACATAAATTCAAAAATTGATTTCTATTTATATATATACACAGATAAACACTTGAAAAGACATACAACGCATTGCAAGTTAACTATTTACAAAGTTTTTTTTATAGTATATATATATATATATATATATATATATAAATATATAAAGTTTATCTTATAAACTTATAAAGTTAATTATCTCACACAAAAACCGGCGGAGGCACCACCCCTTTGACGTCATGGAAATAACCGTTGATTCACGTATATATATACTTTTTATTTTATTATTTAAAACTGTAACATTTATATGACCACTATTAGGTTTTTCCCACAAGGCTTATATACTTATAAAGGCAAAGTTATTAACTTTTAAAAATAACACCAAACATTGTGACTTTAATTTGTTTTGAAGCTATATTTAGATTCGATTATAGTTTGTTTTAACCTTGGGAACAAATAACTTGAAAATTACGATTTAGCAAATAGCATAATCTATGTTGTACCTGAACAGTATCTGTATAGAATTTCATTTAGTATCGTTTTTTATTTAATGTTATGAACTGTTAAACGTGCGTGGAGTCCCCCTGATGTTAAATATTCATCAAAGACCACAGGCTATATACAACCTTGAGAAGAATCATTGAGACCAGACAGACTAATATTCAAGCCTGAGTAGGAACACCCCGTGTGTGAGTGGGGGTTGACATTCTCAAGCGATCGTACCCGGAACACAGAAGGGCCAGAACTAATATTTTTACAAGAGGATGATGCCTCCACAGTCGCTTAATCTGTTTAAAACTTGCAAATACATTCAAACGATTTGCAAAACAACGATACTGTCTTGTTATTGTTTTATATACACATCAGGCTCCATCGAAGTTTGTCTTAGGGAATGAATATACTTATACTACGTGACCCGTTAGGGTGGAGGGAAGAGTCTTCAAAGTATCACTCTTGGGCATAGGAGGTTTTGGAGGTTTTTAGGAGGATTTTAGGAGGTCATTGGAGGAGGGGGTTATATTCTACGAATGGTCGCCAAGGGCAGGGAGGGGACTAAAAAATTGTCAAACATGATTCACGTAGTATGGGTACGTTCCCTTATATGCAAATTACCAATATTTCAGTACCTAGTCAAATAAACACTACAGAATATCTATTTATCCGATTAAAATAACCACTTAGATTAGATTGAACACTACGTTTAAAAAAATATCAAGAGAATATATTTAAAAAAAAATCTCCAAAACCTTCTTGCCCACAGTTACGTAGATACCTACTTAGTTTTAGATTGCAATAAACCAATGAATATATATTTCCTACCGATATACATTTCTTATTCGATTTTGAAGAGTCCCTCGTGTATCTTCGCAATCGAAGGTCATTCATGCCAATCAAATTATATGTATGAGATACGCTTGAAAATATGGCCTTTCTAATAAAAAACTAATTTTCCAAAACGGTTTATAATTGACCAAGTTCTGAGGTCAAAAATACAAGCGAATTGAGAACTTCCTCGTTTTTGAAGTTTGAACTCACAATAAGGTTCAAATCCTTTTAACATAAGCATTTCCATAAAAAACAATTACAATTTATTCCTGTAATAAATTTCACGTTTGGTAAAGCCCCCGAATATTATATCATACCCATAAGCCGCTAAAGTTTTAAAAGGGCTCACGAGGAGGAAAATAAAATTGTGTAGAGGTGTGTTGTGGGTGTGTACTCTTTCGTTCACAGTATGATGCAATGATAGACAGTCAGTCCGTCAGTTCGACAACGGCGGCGCGGCACCGGTATGTGGGCAATCATTCGCATTCACTTGTGTAATTATAACTGCGCCGCTTAAAAGGTCATGAACACGCTTATTTTCGGTGGTTCGATATTATCGTATGACATTATTTTATTAATTTGATATCCGTTCATTGGATTTAGGTATCAATTGAAATGATATGGATGTGTAGTCAGTCGAGTACAAAGAGGAATAATATTTTCTTATAGTAACATGGCCTTTTTGTTTACCAAGTAATGTTTTTTGTTTGTGTCTAATATTACTCTAAATAATAATGTTATCAAGATGAAAAAAAAGGTGAAAAAAAAAACAATTAAAAGCTTATAAATTGTAAGAGAAATGTTTAATCATAGAGACAGTAAAAAATTTCACGTAAAATCGGTAACGCCTTCTAAGAATCATGACAAATGTGTATTTCTCTCCAACTTATTTTTAAAATCGATACAGGTTTAGCAAATTACCTTTCTAAAATGTTAATATTAAAACAATAATTCTTATATATATATTGTATTTTTTAATCTTAATTTGATTAATCTGATGCTATTATCAATAAGAAAAGAATAATTATACTGATATCGTTATCTCCCTCAATTTAAAAGTATATATTTTTGTTTTACGTGTATTTTTATTCAATGTGGTGTTGTAGTATGTAGTGTTTACTTTCATATTTAGGAGCACATTTACAACAACTTTTTTAGACATTTAACAATGCGGTGAAATTTATAACAGGATATTAGTCAATCAGAAAATGATTTTATTTTTTAATCATGGATTACATATTAGCTGTCGTGCATATAAATATTAAAGATTTAATACAAAATAACGAGTAATCGGAATTCTGAGACATCACAAAAACTCCTTGAAAAGTTCTAACAAAGGGATTAATTATTTAATTAATTAGAACACAGGATCATTAAAAACACTAATTTTATAACAAAAAAAAAACAATGACCTGCCCGATAACCGCAGTCATAAATATTAATAAAGAGGATTGTTTGACAAAATAAAAAAAAATTACAAACGACGCGACGAACCGACGCGACTTGTACATAAAAAAAAACTCCTCTTTTTGTCGAAGTAACCGAAATCGAAACGCACGTTAAAATCTGACGTAAGGGCGATAACTTTTTACGTTAGCATGAGAGTGGGGTGAGAATTTACAGTTAAGTATTAGAATGCTACTGTTAAATGGTTAACGATGACGTAAAAGTGTCAAAAGTTGCTCGGAGAGTAACCTTGAAGTCGATTTATGACTTTCAGACGAACATGATTGTACGTTCGCATATTCGTCCGCTTACATTGACTGTAATAATTCGTTATTATTGCACCGAGCACAACCTTGATACAATCATTCAAAGTCGCTGGTCAGATCCCAGGATGTTTTGTAATATCGAATAGAACTATAATAAACACCCTATGTCATATAGTAAGGGTACCTATTCCTAAAATTTAGTTGTTCGATATTTAGCCAACGTTATGTCGTAAAACCTAAGTGATAATGAAAACGTAACTTGAATAATAAAAACGGGTTACGAGAAAAAGACTAACTTAGTAGTGTAGTTTAGTGCTTATAGGAGAGTCTATATACAAAAGAAGAACCTATACCCCATGCCTCATTTTGATAATGTGGTCAATTAATGTATATAGATAAATATATAATAAATAGTTGTAGTATCTGTTTGTAGAGTCTAAATAACAGCTTTTTACTAAATGGATATTGAAGTATATTATATTTATAAGGACACGAGTGCTGGGCTACAAAAAAATACATGTGGCAGAGATGTGTAACCAGAACGAATACAATTAAGAATTAGTATATCAGTGACAGAGAAGTCGAGGAGTAATAGATTAACATGGAACATGGCATATTATAAAAAGAGATGAAAGTCATGTAAGGAGAAAAGTTTTGAATTTGAAGGATATAGGAGTAGAGAAAAAACAAAAGAGCTGTGGATGAATTGTGTGAAAAATGATATTTGTATAAAAGGTATGAATACTGAGATGACATCTGACAGAGGCGAGTGGAAAAGGGACACACGTTATGCCGACCCTACTTAGGTGGGATAAGATGGTACATGGATATTAAAGTACATACTGTAGTTATAACAACATATATATATATATATATATATATATATATGTTTGTATATATGTCTGCCTGGAACGTAACGTTCTCGTATCACGATAAGAGCCGTATTTAAAAAATTAAGCTGTGGTGTAAATAATATCCAGTATATAAACTTCCAATCAAAACTGACTACTCAGAGTATAGAAGACGTGCTGAGTTATTATAACTCGCGGAGGTTTTTTTATGCACCACACTCAGTTGTAAGTATCCACGTAGTCTTCTAACATCGAATTTATTTGCGACAAAAACAAGACTCATAACTCGACAAAAAAAAAACTTATTTCACGACTCGTTTGAACTTATTTACGAGTGTCCAAACAAATTGGTCATAAGTGTTTGACGCTTTTATTCAATGCATAAATTAGAAGACTAGACAGGCGCCAGTCTCGAGTGTCCATAACTAATTTATTGGTTCTTTTTTTGTACCATTATTAATCAAATTATGCACCTGTAGCTAAATATCATAGTGAATTGGGCGATTTGTCGTATACAGAGTGGTACATAAATCTATATATCGAATATAAATCCTTCTTATTATTAAAACAATTAATATAAATTGTGTTTATAAAGAACCCAAATTATTAAGAACCCGTTATTCCGATAATAAGTAACTTATGTATAGGTTAAAAACCTTCTTGCTACTGTGATGCGTACGCGTATCCGCCATTTTGAAAAAATAGTAATATGGAGATTTCTAGCAAAAATTCAGTTTTTTTTTTATAATATAGGGGGCAAACGAACAGGTGGGTCACCTGATGGTAAGTGATCACCGCCGTCCATAGACACTAGCGACACCAGGAGAGTCGCAAGTGCATTGCCGGCCTTTTAATATATGTGGGCCTCCGGCGCTCTCACTGACCGAACGAAACGCAACAGTGCAAGCACTGTTACTTCACGTCGGCTTTCTGTGAGAGGGTGGTGCTACCCCGGGCGAGCCGACCCATTCATTCTGAAACCAGTAATAGTTTCAGCGTAGCTCTACCACCCGTAAATATATATAGTGAACATTCTGTACACTGTTATGTAAAGGTGTATTACGTAAACTTCTTTATTTCTTGTTCTAAACTGGTTTTTACACGATCTAATCAAATGAAACAGTCGATTTGTAAAGTATGGACATGTTACTAACGATTGTCTGATTAGACATTGTCTGCTAATTTTTTTTTCCCACATTATTTCTATAAAAATGAATACCCCGCAATTGAACGTTTAAGTATGTGAATAATAAGAGAATTCGAGGCTGTCGAATTACATGAAGAAGATCTCGAAGAACAGCGTTAGATTAATTTTAACCATTTTGATTTATTATACGTCTACTACTATTCGTAATAACTGTAGTATTTTTTCATAGATAGGGTCTCTGTGTCTCTGAGTGATTAGTTTTGATGTGCGCATAGCAAATAAACATAGAGAGAGATGTTGCATTTTATAATTACACTAATCCACTATATGTAGCCTGAGGATATGTCACGTGTACGTGAATATGCTCTCCAGTACATACAGCAAAACTCAGAATCAGTTATTGTTTTCGAACCGACTACGCTACTGTCTTGACGGGCCTTCACGGCTTACCGGCTTAATAAGTCGAGCATTTAAGACACTTCGCCGCTTGGCACTAAGCTCAAGGGTGTCAAAGTGGCCGAACCTCGGCTTGGACTATTGCCTTAGATTCAACACTGTGGATCTGTCCACGCTAACTATTCATACATAAAGTATTTCGTGATACACCGACATGTGTGCCTCACGAATTCCGGGCAATAAGGTGTACACTTGTCCAGGTTTAGGAGTTCAGTCGTTATGAAGACTATTGCTTTCAATTTTTGGTATGCACTGTTCTTCATCCATAGATTTTCTACTACCACAATAATATCATCGAGATATCGTTTTCGCACCACGTAGAATTATCCCTATAATTAGGCCAACACTATGATAATGATATAGAATACATATCCTCATTCTATCAGATATCTGCCTTTCTTCATTTCAGTCTCATAATTCTGATCACCAATAACTTACACTTTTGTATGAACTTGGTGAAAACCACGAAAAATTTCGAAGACAAAAACCGAACCCAGTCCATTTACAACGTTGACTGAATCTTCCAGATATAAATAATAATAACAAATATAATGATACCGTATCTCGTAAAAAAAACGCTAATGCTACAATTGGAGCGATCACAAAGAGCATTATTAAAGGTGATCTCTTTCAAGTCTTATAGGTTCCCCACTTCAGAATTGTATATCGAATGTCAGGTTCTAACGGTCAGACAACTTTTTATTAAAGAAATCATAATGCGTCAACATACCAAACCCCATGATATCAATCCCAATACTGCTCTAAGGAAAAATAATATCTATGATGTCCCGAACCACAGCACTAGTTTTTTAAGAAAATTTCAATTATATTTGGGTCCCTATTTGTATAATCGAATCAACAAACTCTTTAAGTTAACAAGTAAGACAAAATTTAAAGAAGAGAATTTATTCGTAATAATGAAGTAATAACATGGCATTACAGTACAACAGTACACTTACAATATGACAATGGGAAAACGGTAGTACCTGTGATACAGGCTAGGCCTAGTACCTAGGCCTAGTAATAATTTCAACCACTCATACCATTACCAGTAGTAATAATAATAATAGTAATAATCTCACGGCCATTTAAGTCCAATTAACAGTTGCGAGGAAGGAAATCGCCAAATCTGGCCCCAGTTACACGGTTACACTTCGTCGAAAGTTCTGTCAATACATGAATCCACAACAGTTATGAAGTTCCAAAATTGTTTCCAAGTCAAAGTTACATCTTTAGCAAAAAAACTGGCAATAATTTGAAGCGTTCCAACCAATGTTGTTCATGACTCCATTGCACGAACACTCAATTCGTTTGTAATTATCAGTTCGCATATGAAGCTGCAAACGGAGCGTAATGCCCACAAATTTAAACTAACACCGTGTGTTGAAAACCATCGTTCCTATTCCAAGAGACTTAAAGCGAGATATTTCACGTCTATTAACTTTTGAACGATATTAGACATGTAGCCGCCTTGATGATCAGTCAAAATGTTAACTGTTATGAGCAGGACTTTTTTTTGCTTTTTTTAATGGCAAATCTTTAAATCGCTCCGAGAATTTTGCGTCATCGTCTGTGCATGCGCCATACCTCTACCATAGGATGGAGGAATAACAACAATTTTGGATGATTTATAGGTTATAATTATGAATTTAAGTATCCTACCTGTAGTAACAATTCCACTCCTAAAGTAAAAAAGCATTTTTTAATTTTACTCCAAAACGAAGGTTTCGGTTAAGTTTAACGAAATAATACTCGAAGGACCTTAACTGACATGAGATAAGGCAAATCTCGAAAATAATTGTATCAAATGCAGCCATTTAGACGAATGCCCTTCAAACGTACCGAAATACACACAAAGAAAAGTAAGTAGCAAAAACCAGACATTGTATAATTTATCTGCAAACAATCATTTTTTTCTCTTATTCAATGATTTAACGTGCAAATAGTGTAAAAAAGTTGGCGCCACCGCATTATGTGAGAAGCGGAAGCGATTGACCTTCAACCCGCCACCGCGGCCAGTGAATTTTGGCGCCGAATTGTAAATAAATAATAAAACAATCGTTAAAAAGTCGTCTGAGTATCTACTTACGGGTCATTCGTCCTTTTTTTCTGCAATTAACGTCGGGTAAGTATTTGCCGGTGTCATTACTTTATGTTCATTGACGTGACAATATTTAATGCGAATTCTATTCGATATTGCTTTCACATTTCGGTTTCTACCCTCTTTAAATCATTTTGCATGTGCATTCAATGCAATTGATGAATTTTAGATAAAAATGCCACAGTAAAAGTTGGTACAAAAATTTTAACATAACCTAAAATGTATGGCTCATACTTAAAAAGTACTCTCATTAATCGAAATTAAAAGGTTATATTACATAATAACCTCCTATCCAATATTATAAAAGTGAATTTGAGTTTCCAATATTATAAAAGTGAATTTGAGTTTGTTTACTTGTTACTTCCTCTTCTTCTGTTCATCCAGAAAAAAATATTGTTCTCAAGGGATAGGCCAAATTTACATTAAAACGAGCAAAGCTACGAGCAAACGCTAGTATTAAATAAATGACTTTACACGTGGCGTCAACATATCTTTTTTCTTTATAATCAAAACGACGTATCTATTATCATATGGGCCTCGAGTATTTACCATAACTTAGGAATAGTTCATCGTCCTTTATAACTTGAATATTGAATTATTATTTTTTCTATAGCCTTATTTTAGAATCCATTTGACTTATGTCTGATTGCGGATGCGTAACTATGAGTCCATTTCAGGTTAATTTTATTACGTTTACTGGATTATATAAGTATTCTTTACGACTGTCGCCTTAAATTAAAAAAAAAATAACACTTAAATTTTTAAAGTAACTATTGTCGATGGAAGCATGTTCGAATACCGCCTCTATTAAAATAGGTTCCTACAATGAGGCGGAGCTTTCTGTGAAGGATATCATAATGTTGAAACTATAACTATATCTAATTCCCACCTGATTAAATACCCTCAAGTAGTGTAGTAGTTGGTGTATTATGGCACCTGCATTTGAAAGTCAGTTATCTTTTTAAGTTTAGAGTATTACTACCTCATATTGCAATTTTAACATCAGGTAAGAATATGGTCAAACGCTACAATATATAATCACACAGATAAAATGGTATTATTAATTAAAATTCACAAAGATTGACATTTTTCATTACAGACAACCGACAAAACGACAAGTCCCGTTCGTAGTCCCGTAAACGTCCTTATAGTGCATAATGTTTCGTTGACCGCGAACAGTTACCGTGTTCGACAGTCAAAAAAATAAAACGTTGACACAGAACTTTTGATCTGACATTGAAATATTGTCTGCGGACGTTTGAAAAAAACTTAGGCATAAATTTTGTTGCACAGAGTAGTGAAAATTACAGAGGTTACAAAACAGACATGTTTAGGAGAAACACCTTATTATCGTATTTATTTGATGAAGGCGTTACTTTGAGGAAATTCATCATTAAAAATTAAGGTGGACGTTACTTCGCGCTTCCGTCTTTAACACGTCTTAAAGACGTGACAGCGGCCAAGCAATTCGAAGCGGAAGTGCGAAATAACGCCTACTAAGACGTGACAGCGGTCAAACAATTCTAAACAGAAGTGCGAAGTAACGTCCACCCTAATTTTTACCTTATAACCGTATTCATTTTAAAAGCGACAATATTTATGATTATGATCCATCCATTTCTTACTCTTTCACTTAAAAAACTACTGAATGATTTTATATTATCCTATACCGTAATATAACTTATACACCAGTATAATACCTAACGAACATTATAATTGGGTTTGTGAGCTTGTTTCTTTGCTACGCTTTCACGCCTAAACCATTCAGCCGATCGATATGAAATATGCATTCACGTTATCAAAGGTATAGAAAAGGATATAGGGTACCCGTCATCTAGAAAATGTGTTATCCCGGGGGATAGGTCAAATCTATATTAACGAGAGTGAAGCTGCGGGTAAAAGCTAGATATTAATAAATATTTTATTTAAATTACCCTAAGCATAACGACAAGTGTCAAGCAAGTTTAAAAAATCCTGCCATCTCAAAGCTATGTCGGCATGTGCGTTCCGTAAACAGTTACAATTACACGAAAATAATATACCATTTATAAGGGTATATATGCAGGTAAAGTCGGCGGTGACTGCTAGTTTCATTAAAATTGCCCTCAATGAGGAGAATGAATAGTGGTAAAGACTGTACAAGGTTGGACAGCTGAAGTTCTCATACCTCCACACTTATTTCTGCTGTAAAGCAATAGTGCTTGCACTTCTGTGTTGAGCTCCGAACAATTTGCTTGGTCAGTAGTATACGACATGTTCTAACGCACTCCTCAAGAGTAGCAGCATAGTATTACAAACCTCTATACTGCGTTCCTATTGTATATTGAGATCGGTTATGCAGTTAGGTTATACAGAGACAACTGTAGCCTATGACTGCAGTCCGCAATTCTATTTCCTACTATACAATATAACAAAGTAAATAATACATAATCAAATTCATGAATAGACAATTGTATGTGCTTATAATTTAAATGAATCAAACGAATTAATGTTTGTACACTTACTAATTATTCAACAAATCCTTGAGTCAGCATATTTGATGTAATCGATATAAGCCTATTGCAATTCTAAGTTACATGAATCCAGTTCGGACCCGTAAATTTTCCAATATTGTCAACCGAACAAGCTGTTTAAAGTCGCTTGTATCTCTTAATGGTACTACGCGAAACGCATCAACTCTGAGTCCGGTGAAATTATTGCGGCCTTAACAAGCCAACAGTGTAGTCAGTTTGAAAATAAAAAAAAAACTTTAACTCTACGTGGAAACCAACATGTACGTACAGTGTAACTTTATTTCTTTTAAATTTCACCGACTTAGAAAATGCGTTCTATGCGTTTCACATTAATCCTATCACGGACAGTTTTGATATTTAAAAATCCAGTGGATTATAAATGTTTCATTCGTTAGAAATCAATCAATCTGTTTCTTGGACTAGAACGCTGAAATCTTAGATTGCTATACTCTGTTTCTCACATTACTCTGTACTGTCTGTCATACGGACGTTAAACACATGAGTTTTGACATCGTAGTCATAGGAAAATGAAAACAGCTGGCTACCTCGTTAGTTTTCAAATTCTTATGAGAATGCATCACTGGTAATTAGCACGCATCATTTAACATTCAAGTCAGATATATTACAAAATATGAGATTTAATTCCATTAAAAATTAAAGACGACTATGAATAAAAGCTTGTTTTCTAGTATCGTATGAATGTATCAAATATTGTACATTCTGTCGTAAGCTGTCGAGTTTAATGTAACAAGGTATTTTCCTTACGTTAACCAGAGCGGTGTGATAAAAAATAGTAGGATAAATATAGTAGTAAGTACTAATAATAGTACTTAATAAGTACGTAAATATAACATTATTAATATATAATTACCTATAAGCAACGGCATTCTACAAACTCACCATGCGCCTTACTTAGAATTTTATGAATTCTAACCTCTTTAATGTAATTTCTTCCAATATAAAATAAAGCAGGAAAAGCTTTAAAATTCCATATTTTTAAAAAACACATTAACTATTAGTTATGCTTACAATAACATAATAGAATTATTTATATACGTCCTTGACTATAATTATCATAAAAGTACTTCTATAAAGATTTAACAGATAACTGTGTTTCACAGATAACTGTAATTCTTATTGTTTAGGTTAGTAAAATAGTTCGCTGAAAATTCAACAGATGGCATATTACACAGTTTAAAGCATTTAAAAAAATGTATTGTTCAATTTTTATGTAAATAATAGTTAGTACTAAATTAATAAAATAAATATATACAGGACCTATTAATACCGATTGGATTACATTGTTATTATACATGCTCTTTACATACTTTTTCGAACTAATTTATTATTGGTTTTATGAGCCTTCACAGCTTCATCGGACTAATAGGGCGAGCGCTTAAGGCGCTAAGCCGCTTGGCAATAAGCTCAAGGGTGCCAGAGTGGTCGATCCTCGGTTTGGACTGTTGCTTTGTATGTAAGAATGCGAATCTTACAAAGCTAAACTAGCGAATCTAATCATGCATATCAGCATTTGTGAGAGACATAGGTGTACCAGCATGTGTACCTCACGTACTTAAATATGCATTTTGTATCTGTCAACTCGGCTAAACTAAGGAGGGGGGAATAATACCTCACCATATGTGTACCTACTTGTGTGTACATGTATGTGGGGGTGATCTGTGTTGTGTATGAAGCTAGATTACACATACTCTTGTTCACTAAACTAATATCGGTGATGTGCGGTGCATTTCTATCAATGTTTTCAGAAACAAGTTCAAATAACATTATTGACTAAATTATATCCATGAAGCCTAACCATAACCTGAAGAAATTCTATAAATCTGAAACTAAAGATAGAAATCAAGAATATTCGAATAGTTTTAGGGATGAGTTCTTACGACAGAAAATGTTTCTTTTGAATTTCCCACGGAAATTTGTATAGCGATGTAAATGGTTTTTATTTTATTTCCTTAAAGTTATTTGCTTTACATGAGTTGGTTTGTGGAAACAGAAGTACGATCAATTGAAACACAGTTGTATAACGTTGCATTTTCCCAGACTCTGAATTAATATATTCTGCTAAGACATCATCATTCATACTCTTATGCATGTTGTGAATCTTTACAATCTCAGTAATCTTAATATATATAAATTACGTGTCACGTTGTTTGTCCGCAATGGACTCATAAACTACAGAACCGATTTTAATAAAGTTTTGCACACTGTGTGCAGCTTCATCCAGCTTGAATGATAGGATAGTTTATGTCTCAATTTATAATCGCAATATTGTTTTATTGCAAATTATTTGTTTATCAACAAAGAGTCGTGATTATCTCTATTAGTTCGATACGATTCAAACAGATGGCTGTATAAGGTAATTCGTTGACTGGATTGACGTCCGTGCAAAGCCGGACCGGGCAGCTAGTATTCTTTAAAAAAGAGTTCTTTATCAAAGTAAAGTCGAGTTATAAAAAGGTATTTACAAATACGCGCGTTTCAATTTTACTCCTGTAATTTGTTTGAAATGAACAAGCTGGTTTAAAACTTAACTCTGGCAACTATTAACATAAGCTCGTATTTGAGTTTGTCTGATTCAATTAGTAAACAAGGACTAACATTTTCTTTTAATTTAATTGAATTATAAAACGTATCAATATTTTAATGTAATTTACCTTGACCGCTAATACCGGTGAAATGTACGAATAAAATGTGTAAATTATTAAGGTTTATTATTTAGAAAACATCAATACCACCATTAGGGTACACTTTGATTGATATGTTTTTTTTTTAATATAATCTGAGTTGGAGGAAACTGAGTACATAGAAAGGTCAAGGTAAATACATAATAATCGAAATTCCCAAAAAAAAAAAAAACAATTATGGCAATTGGTGACAAATTCCATTGGCAGTTATTTTGGCTCAACAACAGAAAACAAATTAATTATACATAATATACACAATAATAATAATAATTTACAGAACTAAATTTGTCTTCCTATTACAGTTGGACACAACATTTTATAAAGTTATAGAAACATAAAAAAAAATAAATAATGAAAAATACAACACAATTACATATTATAAATATTACATAATGTTTTGTGGGCAATTATATATATTTTATTTACATCATCAAAATATTATTGCCATCAAAGTCTTACTTATAATAATATCTTAAAATATCTCTTCAAGTTTCATTTAAAGTACTTAAATAGATCATAGAAAAGATAGAATTGCCAATATGTGGGATATTTTAACTTCTTTTTAGGGAAATTTCTACCCATTTTTGAAACACTATAAAACGATTTCTTCGAACGAAATTTACAACACAGATGGCAGTTAGAAAAATGATAACGAAATTCTTTTTTTTAACAGATGGCTGAGAAGATAAATCCGTTAATCTCGATACCCTAAGAATGTATACCATCTCGTTTTACGATTGAAGCGTTGCGGAACGTTAGTTAAGGAAAATCGATTTCGAAGAATCTATCTCGATTATTGTATTTACGTTTGAAAGCGTTAAGTGCGTATGCGTTTTCAGTTATATACCTGAAAATGTGCAACATTATAAATAATTTTACCGGTCTAGGTATAATTTGTGAAATATGTTCTGAACGTTAAGATTGATTTGGAAAATTGGTAAGAAAGAAAACTAAAGGGCACTTCATGGATATACCATGAAAGTATTCATAGCTACAATAATAAAGTTTGTATCACCGGATGAGCTTTAAAATAAATGCAATAAGGCTATAAGAATATAACCCTAAAGTCAAGAACATTCTCGAAATAATAACTGATTCTGCGCGGAAGATGACGCGTCATATGATAGTGATTGCAAATCATTTAATATTCAATCAGGAAATGACAATTCCACATGGTCTCTCATTACGTAGAATATTGGGGCATTATTATTTGTATGACACATGGTATTTCCATAGAATCGATACGGATCGTAATGTGCTGGTGCAGATATAGTGTAGCTTTAGGGTCGCCATAAAATTTGTTCCAAATTAGACATTTTTAGCCTTGTCCTTATTCTAAATAAGTAGGATCGGTACAATATGTCATGCTCTTCCATCCTTCTCTATAATATCTCATCTCTCGACATATCATTCATTTCACAATCCATAAATTTTCTTCTATCTTCCTCTTCTTTTATGCCCACCCTCAAATTTAAAACAGCTTTTTTTATTATAAATATTATAACTTTTTTTAAGCTGATCTGTTCTATGAAAGTTGCAAATTTCAGTTTGAAATAAAATTGCATAATGGTACAGTATCTTTTATACTTGTCTCATCAGAACGTAAAAATCTGTTCCACACCCCCATAGGTGTGTTGGCCTGTTTTCTAGAGCCACTCCCTCCAATGTCTTCAAAAGTACCATGATTTTTCCACCTTTAACTAATTAAACATTAGCGGTTTCCATTTAGGGACAATCTATAAAACTATCTACTTCATTTCCATCAGAAATCGCTGCGTTTTATTCCAAATGTAAAGTAAAAAATGATAATATTTTTAAACAAAATCCACAAATTTCCTATATTGCCATGATTCAAAAAACGGTTACTTGGAGAAATCGAAGAATCTACGGATCATCGCTTTACCTACATATTCAGAAGAATCTGTATGATATATAAACAAGAAATATCACAAATTTAATCATTATTTCAGTGAATGACATAGGCTATATATTTTATACCCGTGCGAAGCCGGAGCGGGCCGCTAGTTTATAATATATGAAAGCTTTAAGTCAGCATCATGTAAATTCAACTGAAGAATAGGCTAAATTAATGGCAAATATATTTGTCAAGTGATACTTCAGAACTTAATTCGGGATTTTTTTTTAATAACCAATGACGCACTCGACTGGTGGCTGATTCATCGCAGTGATCGACCGTATGAGGGTAAACTTTTTGCACCCTTTTTTGTTCAATATGAAATTCGTTGGTAGTGACGATTGCAAGAGTTTTGCAATTCATGAATCACACGGGAAGGTATTTAGATGTCGACTAGTTTTAATAAAAAATGATTTAACGCGAATTGGCCTGACAAAAAAAAGGTGATGTGGTAGTATTGGATTTCCCAAAATGTTTAGAAATATATATATAGCCGTTATTCATTAGTAGATTTCTCTTTTAATTATCCGTCTTTCTTATCAAAATTGCTAGACTATTGTGGCAGTAAGCAGATCTATCGACTGTACAAAGGATAGCAAATGGAACAGAAGAGGTCTCGAGCGTCGACCATTTACCGGAATACGGTACGTTGGTAGAACAGCCAAAGGAAAGACCGACATCTTGATGAAGGCTTCGTACAGCGCAAGACTGATGGATTTGCATACAATTTTGATTGATTTTGTAATTTTATGAATAACTTTTTAATTGTCAATAAATATAAGACAAAACAATGATTGGTGACCTTTATCTGTTAAATATCAATTAGTTATGTAATTAGCATTACAAGAATTCACATCACGAGTCAAGTGCGAGTAATTAAAGAAATAAAATAAACATAATTATTTTCTCAAAGATTGAAGTTCTGCACTTAAACTGTGTTATAACTCATTGTCATTGAGAAAAACGAGTAACAAAAAACAAGAGCATCCGATGCGGTCACTTATTTCTTCTATCTACTTTTAAGCTGTTTGTTTCTATAACATTCCTCCGCTCTTGGTTAAGCATTTTAAAAATAGCAACGGATTATCGAAGAACCATCTACGAAAAATTCCGCATCGAATATGGTCAAAATTTTATGCCGATAAGTTTAGTCATTTTGACGTGGTTGACCCTCAAACTGACAATATTTTCATTATATATATATATACTAGCGGCCCGCTCCGGCTCCGCACGGGTATAAAATATATAGCCTATGTCATTCACTGAAAAAATGATTAAAATCCATCCAGTAGTTTTGATTTATTCATTACTGCCCGTGGCCCGCACGCGTTAAATTTGGAGTAACCTCAAAAATAACAGTATTTTTCCACTATTCAATTTATGTTATTATACATATAAATCTTCCTCTTCAATCACTCTATCTATTAAAAAAAACCGCATCAAAATCCGTTGCGTAGTTTTAGAGATTTAAGCATACATAGGGATATAGGGACAGAGAAAACGACTTGTTTTATACTATGTAATGATATATATATGTTAGATACAAATCAAGGGAATAAAACAATTAGATCAATTTTTATTCAATGGAATATCTCCAAAACGCCCTATATAATTGTAACAGTATTCTAGACGTAGGTTGTTTATCTCAGATAGCCGCAGTGGTTTTCCTTGCTTACTCTATAATTTTCAACACATTTAACTATTGACGGAATCAGTTCAATGCTTTGTTGTACTTACTTATATTAATAACACTAAATGAACGGATTGCTAATAAAATTTTCCTTATACCGACGACATTTATTACTCGAGACAAGGTGATTTTACTATGACGTGTCCAATATTTCATAATATTTAATACGTCGATACGAAGTTCTGGTACAAACTGCCAGGATGAACCTATTCCAAATGGCTTGTTGTAAGGGCTTTCGGTCGACGTTTTTTTTTATTTTTATATTATAGGTTGCAAACGAACAGGTGGGTAACCTGAGGGTAAGTGATCACCGCCGTCCATAGACACTAGCAACACCGGGGGAGTCGCAAGTGCGTTGCTTGCCTTATAAATATGTGGGCCTCCGGCGCTCTCACTGACCGAACGAAACGCAACAGTGCAAGCACTGTTACTTCACGTCGGCTTTCTGTGAGAGGGTGGTACTACCCCGGGCGAGCCGACCCATTCATGCTGAAACCAGTAATAGCTTCAGCGTAGTTCTACCACCTACAAAAATATAGTTGCTTAGTATCAACTGAGAATTGAGGTTGTGGTCAAATGCTCAACTAATAAAGAGAAAAAGACCCCCAGACACATACTCGTATATATGATATGAGTCAATATAATATATGTATATACTAACATCCGTATCGACTCCATTAATACAGCCTTTCTAATTCCTCATTTATCGTTTTAATTTTTTTGTATGCATGAATAAGATTTTACATTTTGGAACTGTTAGTCGCACTTCGTTACTAAGAAACGGGGGGCTTTTATGGGGAGTTCATTAACCATCTGTTGGTACCTATTATTTAAAACAATATCAGTGTACGTTATTATTAAGCGATGTGTTAAGTAACATTGTAGTATAAGGTGGTAGCATGATAGGCTTAGACGACTGACTTTTGAGTATACTTGCCGGAGCAAACCTAAAGGTGCTTGGCGACAAGTATTCAACCTGAGAATGGTAGTCAACCAGAGTGGAATTAGAATGTACTTACTTAACCTCAAGACTCATTTCAAGTTTCGAACCTACGGCAATCGACGCGTTATACTAAAGCGAAACCACTGAACCATTACCACTTACATGTTCTTAGCGTTATTATAAAAAAATAACTACTCAAATGTTCAGCTTAAAGTGTTTATAATATTAAATGTAAAGTTCCACATTTATTAAATATGTAATTAAAATGTATGTAAGTCATATCTAGGACATACTGTAATACGTCACAGGGAGAAAAAAGTGTCTGAGATACAGGCTCGGCCTAGTTCAGGCGCTAGGATATATAAATGTGTACTGTACTGTATGTCGAAAGATAAACCTGTATCATATTGTAATTTGTTCAAATAAAGTTTTATTTATTATTTATTTATTATTTTATTGTCTATAATTGTTACTGTAAAAAATTATAGATAACATAAAAATATCAAACGCTTTTTCAGTATAAACTTTGCAACACCGCCATCTGTTAGGCCATTATCGAAGTATTTTACAGTAAACATTATCGAGGTCAAACATAAATAATTGTAATAAATTTTCCCATCCAAACTATTCCTAACGCTAACTAATATTGTAAATGCGAAGTGAGTTTGTTTATATGTTACGCGTTCACACCTTAACTACTCAACCGATCGTCATCAAAATTTACATAGACGCCGTCAGGGGAAGAGAAAGGAAAGGACTTAGGGTACCATCTATCATACAACAAAATAATATTTAACCCGAAGGATAAATCAAATATATTAAAATGAGCTAATCCGCGAGCAAAATCTGGCACTTAATAGTTGAGTTTATTAAACTTATTAAATGTTAGGTTTTTTCCAACGTTATTTCATACGGAAAGTGATTTCCAATAGTTTATAGTTGTAAATGCTAAAACTCTTAACCTTTAAATGCATGATTTCTTAATTTTTACCAGAAAAATATATATTGTATGTGGAGTATTATGCAGGTTTATAAAAAGGAGAAAACATAGTTTGTAGGTAGTATAATTTTTTAAATGACAATATCCTTAATACAGCATGCAGCACAAACCGTTCTTCAATTTAAATAACACTTTAAAAAGCGACCGGATTTATGAACTTTTTTTTATTTCGTTTGAATATCTCGAGCTACTATGATTGATACGCACCCAAAAGCAATTTATTTATAAGTTAAATACAGTGTTTAAATTTTGAGACACTATACATTGAAGGGTTAAGTATAACCTTACCGATTATGTAATTTCAACTATTACCTACTATAATAATGAAGAAAATTACATAGAGTAAGACTGGTCAAAACTACCATACGACCCTTATGAAATTTTCTCTCACGCAGTATCTTCGTTTACTGCAAAACAAAGGTCCGTGAATATCTCGGTGTTTAAAGTAGCATATACATTGTAAAGTGACGTAATAATAAGGCGTAGCGTATCCCTGGGAGAGATGTTTATGCCTTTAAAGTAGAAAAAAAAAATAGGAAGTCATCGATAATATCTATGCTTCAGACTTATATTGACTACTTCAAAATTGGCAGTATGGATGAACTCCTTCGCCTGTTCTGTTGAACGAATATTATTACTACTATCTATGCTTCAGAGACTAAGGGAAGTTTTTAAATCAGAAACTTCGACGATATCGCACAGTGTCTAATGCATTTTAATGAATAGCAATCGATGAGACATGGTGTATAGAATTTATAAAATGAATTTATAAAAACAGCGAGGTCTTTCCAATCGCGGGAATTCAATTAATCTTCAAAGAAAAAAAAAACTATTATAAGGAAGTAGACAAGCAACGTTCGCCCTGATAAAGTTTGAACAAAGAAAACGATACATCATAGTTCCCAGAAATATTTAATTATAAAATTTAACAAATTCTCTTAATATTTTCAAGAAAAGGTGAATCAGAGTTTTCGTATACAAATGATCTAAGTTTTCGGTATTGCTATCTAATATATAAGATGGAGGAAGTCGAAACAGTTCAGCACCTTTTGATCTTCTGTTTGTCAACCTATTTCCTTCTTTTTTTTTTGTTCAGCAGCCACTGACGCGCTTTATTGTCGCCATAAATTTTTTTTTAGATACAGTTATTTTTTACTCGGTACCATCAACGAGCAGAAGCCTTTATTTATAAGGGAGTATTCATAAATTACATGAGGCGTTTGGAGGAGTTTTGTCCCTCCCTCCGTCTTGTTCAGATGTCGTTAGATTTATTTCGATCTTCCTCCGCCGCCTCTAATGTCATGTGAGATCTTACAAAATCTGTATAATTCAGTCCATCGATACTCGTGCACGGTTTCAAGAGTGACTATTGATCGAAACAAATCCATGTGATTTTCAGTAAAATCATCTGTTCCTTCTACTTTGCTCTGATTTATCCAATCTAAGCAGTTGTTACTTGCACACAGAAGCTCAGTAGCTCGTCTAGTGAGAATTTGTGAAGGTCTTATTTTTATTTTACTTAATAATTGTATTTAAAAATTACGTGATATTCGCTGAAACCCCCTCTCTCCTTCACCCACGTGGATTTAGTGAGTGAGATTCGGCTTGACTTAAAAGTCTTTCACTAACGTACAGCAGCAGGGCAGCTCTTTTTGAATGGCTCTTTCAAAGCTAGACGTCTTGGACTATCAAGCCATTTAATAGTATAGGCAACTGTAGCAATAATAATATAAATATATAAGTCGATAAAGAGACCACTATATTATTATATGACTATTGACGTAACAAAACACTTCAAGACATATCTGAGAATATTATTCGCAGCAGAAAGACAAAGTAAACGGTTTTCGAAGTTATACTTTCTTTTGGCGCGTTAGGGAAAAATGATGAGAGTAAATTTTTACGATGCGCGCGCACACCGTCACGAAAAACCAACACCCTGAAGTTAGCTACAGTCAACATTTTATTCAAAAAAGTATGTATGTATTAAATACCTTTTTTCTATTGTTAGTGTCGTTTTTTCTACAAACGCAGAATAAACCGAAAGATACAATTTTTGATAAAAATTTTATCTTGTTACGCCAAATAAGTATAACTTCTAACGCGTGTATATACGAACACATTACTTTTTTAAGTCATTTCAGACATCGCTTTTCTATAACAGAAATTTAATTTAAATACTGACCGTGAAATCGCGTGATCGTTCTTATAATATTCACGTTTCATAAAACGTGAGGGCTCTTTTATAATTTCTAATAACAATAAAATTTCAATTTGAGTTTAAATTGTTCCACTGAGTGAATATTCGGACTGGACGAAAATTATAAGTCTTCGCAGTATCGCAAATAATCAAGTTTAAACAGAATGTTTCACCTTTACCGTCTGTACCAGTTGTGTAATTTCTGAGTATTGTACGTTTTAACCCAATAGGACCGTTCAATTAGGTCAAAGTTTCTTAAGATTCCAAATTCTTAGGTGTAATTTTGTAATATATTATAATGACAATATCTGTATTAAATACGCGAAAAAAAGTAACAACTTTATTTATGCCCGTATAAAGAACTTCTCGCTTAATCATAGCTGCATAAGCCAAACCTATGTTAATATAAATTTCAACAATAAATCCAGATAGTTTCAAATGTCTCTACCAGTCTTAAAAATCTTAAGTCGATAATGCTTTTATTTTAGCGCCATCTAGTGATGAATTTAAAAACGCAAATAAAAGTCGACTTAACGTTATATAACGAGGTTTTCAGCGTAAACGAGAGATAACGCTTTTAACGACAACAAGTACATACTGTTTGTAAGAACTATTATTGTGTACAAATTTCTAAAGTTATAAAACTTGCGATCAAGGTGTTGATTAAAACATTATTTTTATATAATTGTTGTAAACTTAACCGTGTCGTTACTTTATGGTTATCAGTGTCAAGTTTGCTCAAAATATTTAAATAGCAAAAATTATTTTGTACACACGTAAATATACAAATATAACCTCAAAATTGTAAACAATCGTTTGAAAGATTCACGGTCAAAGAAATATCGGTGGTCAAAGGTGAGTAATATTTTTTTCAATATCACATATTTTATCCTAAATAACAACAACTTTTATAAACTACATCATAGTGAAAGAAAAAAAAAACAATAATAAAATACATAATTTTGTGTGATACACCTTTTCCATCATTATTATCCATACCTACGTTTTCAATAGACACGCTACGACTGCATTTACGACATATTTATGTATTTAACTAATTACTTGTTATTTTTTTTATATATAAGACAATAACATAAATCATTCAGACTTATTTTAACTTTTTTCTCTTAAATCGCTGGTATTTTTTTCTCTTTTGTTTAAGTTCGCATGACCGAGGTCGTGATAGTGTTAGAAGTTGTCAAAAATGTATGTACTTACCATAAGCGATGCTAAAATAAGAATTTAAAAAATAAAAAAAATAGACGATTATCTTAGCTACACCTGTTCACAACACTAAGAAAAACTCATTAAAGGTCAAAACAGTTTTACACTAATTACTTTTAAACGGACTCACCTAAAACGTTATCGCATCAAATAAACAGAACTTAAGTGAGTCGACCGCAGTACTGGCGAAAGTGACTTCTTTTTTTTTACACTGGCCGCGAGACGATACGCAGGCATATCCGTCGTTATGCACAACACAGACGGAATTATTTTAACACTATATCACTGCATCTGCGAACAGCAGTATAACTTATACGGGTTCCCGTCGTTTTCGCTTCTGTTTGTCGTTTACTGTCGCCGAAGCAACATCGGCGAAGTCGCAGCTCGACTGGTACGAGATTTCAAATGAATGACTACGAATATACGAACAAAGGAATAAACTGTATTTCTGTGGTCTGGAGTAAAGCGAGAGTTGCGAGCTCTTAGCACTGACTAGAGCGGGCTCGACACAATACAGGAAGCGAACCATTTCGTTGATTATAAAATTGTCGAGCGCTTGTACTAGTGTGCTTTCTCATCTTAGTATATTGTCACGAACGTGACTGTACTTGTCTCTGCTTATGGGATATATCAGGTTTTAAATGATATATAGGTTACAATCGGAACACCATTTCAACTTAAGTGATCATGTAGTCGAATATGCTAACATGCTAATTCTAATCCCATTTTTGTTACGGTTATTGGAACCCAGCCTAAACAAATACCAACATATTTTTAGTTTGAAGATATAACTAGCCAACTGGACACCAGAAAACCAAAAATTCTCATCTTTTTTTAATTATCGAAATCCAACCCATGTCGTTCGCTACCATGTTCCAATCATAAACTTACTACACATTTAACAATCTATGAACGGCAAATTTCAAAAACAATAGCAATTACCAAAAACCTGAAAGTCCTCGGACATCACTAACTTAAAGATTCGATAGCCATTAAAAGAATATCCCAAGGACTTATCAACTCGTAACTTTACTTCTACTACAGCATTAACAGATCATAACTGAAGGGAATGAGATGAAATGATATGGACAGGATCTAGGGTTACTCACGCTAGTTTAGCTAAATTGGACGGTTAAGTGCCGGCGGTGTTGAAGCAGACCGCTTCCGTTCGTGGTCCATGTAGGAACCGAATGATGTATAATATGGAAATTATAAATTCATAAACGATTGTTATTAACGATTAGCTGCCTGCCCCAGCTTTACACGGGCTTAATAATGAAGAGAAAGAGACCAAATCTTCCACCTACAGTTCAGTTTACAGCACAGTTTCATGTAATGAAATAAAATGGCAACCGAACAACTGAATTTCCACTTGTCAATTCTGTTAATACTCTTAAAGATCTTACTGTCTTCGTTCCCACTCACTCATTTTTGTATGGAGATTATATAACTAAAATTTTTCACTTCTCCATACAAATTTCCAGACATTTCCTTTCATACAAATATTGCCACAACTAAAGAAGAATTAGCGAAATGCATGCACCCGTTCTGAAGTGATACGTTCACATACATTTGGCAGTAGACTTTTACGTAGAAAGATTAATGCGACCGGCGATTTCTCTTACACTTTTTGTTCTAGAAGGAAATTAGCCTATACTATCACTGGGCAAAAGTCTATGAAAGAAGGTTTAACTGCGTCACGAAGGTGTCTTTTAGTGACCTTTTAACTTAATTTGAAAGCTTAATTTACTATCCTCGACCATACGGTATTGGTAAATAAATTATAAGTGTGGCTGTTTGGTCATCACGAGGTGGCAAGTGATCTCTGATTCTATTCCTGAAGTAAGCCAAACCACATCTTATCATGTTATGTATCTCAGTTACGCCAAATGTTTTTTTAATAGTTTATAGGTTGGCGTTTGACCACAATCTCATCTGACGTTAAATGATGATGTGGTCTAAGATGGTAGTCACACTAAACCTGGAGAGAGACTGGCTCTCACGTGCTGCTGCCGGAACACACCAACAGGTGCTTGGCGATAGATTTTCAACATGAGGGTGGTAGCTAGCTAGACGGAATTAGAAAAAAGCCCTACCACCATGCTAAGGTTTCATCACGATGTTTCCCTTCACCGAAAGCTCTGACTCAGTTGCTAGGATTCGAACCCGAGTCCTTCGACGCTGTGTCCGAACACACCACCAACTGAGCCATCATCGATTCGTTATGTATGTATTATACGTATTTTCTCCATTCCTTTCTCTCCTGGGTGAGTTCCTCCCAATCGACGTAATCAATCATATTTCCCTTGGTGCAGGGTTAAATCAAAGTAATAGTCTTCCTACGTTCCTCTTTATATGTCTTACAGCACCAAGTATGCTGAGCTTTAGTATATGGAATACATCTATATAATATACATATTTATAACAGCGAAGATGACTCTGTTTTAAGAATAATGTAGTAGTAACATCTTATTAGTGACTCCAAACAATGAAAACAAGTGGTAGAGCATGTGTGAGGTTCGGCGGCGGAAGCACCAATTCCCCACTTATTTCTGTCACAAAGCAGCAGTGATGCAGACCAAAGATAATTTTATTCTATCGGCTTTAAGGCTTATGAGCGAAATCCATCACGCGCTGCATAAATCTGGTTCAAACGGGCGATTGAATTCAAACGTCGGGGGGCTGGAGCTGAATCCGAGGCCCGTTTATACGATACAAAAGTGTCGTCCTCGTTCCTTGCGACCGAATTCGATCTAATGGACGCAAAGAGTTCTTTAAGGTCGTCGAATTTATATAATAAATCAAGCAGACCCAATTTGTTTCTCAACAGGATTTCATACACAATAGGTACACACGTACATATATTTCATATTTACTGATCTTTTTATGGTCGTCTAAGATAATGTAATTAGGTATTCAGAAATACTTTACTATACAACCTTCTTGAATTTACTAAGATACATTATACTCCGTACTCCGTTACATTACTCCGTTCTCGTGAATATGGTTTTGTAATATCATGGGAACTACGTATTTTATCTGTTACATTTGTCAACTATTTTAATATTTCAATTGGAATTTTGTCATTACTGCTTAACCTCTATGTAAAAATATAATTCACGGCTAAAACAACTTCTGCGTCAAATTTCATTAAAAACCCTCCAGCTGTTTAAGTGTTCATAGTTCATTGATCGACAAACATTGAGACCTACGTACTTTCGTTTATATAAAATAAAATATATGCTATAAATTTAATCTTAATAGTCACTTTAAAACATTCAAATTTTAATTTTTGACCGTCTTTGGTAAGGTCCCTAAACGGTACATAAATTTTTAGTTAACGTTAGTAAAGCGTAATTCAACGTACCTAAGTAATGTAAATATTCTTAAAGTAGAGGTTTTCTATTTGCGTAAGATATGATATATAACTTCTTTGTCTTTTAAAAAAACTAGACTATAAATATAGTACAATGACGCGGAAGGCGCGACTATGTTGATTCATAACTCGATAACTGTTATGGCGGGGGCAGCGCCGTCACACCACCTGTTTCGACCAATCACAAGCTGTGTAGCCGCCATGGTGTTTTTACACCATGTTCTCGTGTTACTTCAAAACGAAAGTTTATACTTTGCTATAGATATAATATGTTCTGCGACCTACAAACGTCTTAGTTTATTTACATTTGAGTTATAAGTAAAAATGTAAACGTCCGCTTGTTCAGAATCTTCATCGTTGAAGTTTTGATATAAAATTTGATATAAAAACGCTGCATTCGAATAATACCTGCTACCGTTTTTCGTATCAAATATATTGATTTTTACTGTAGAACGCCATCTATTGAGCGTAACAACAACCAATGCTAACTACATACCGCGTTCCAAAACCAAAAGAAGTTATCATTTCAGCACGTCGTAGCTTCGAATTAAAAAAATTATTTCCAAACAAAAAAGAAAGTAGTGCACCATTTTGACATAAATCTCTATCTAACTGTTGTATCGCAATACAACCCTTTTGCATATTTCATTCGATATATTACTAAATGTATTGTAACTAATTCAGTTTCTTGACTACTCTTATAAATAAATTGTAGCTAAGAAATGTTAAATAATTAAATACTTTTAAGGAGTATCTAATCACTGTTTTAATAGAAATAGGCACAATCATTATCTTTGAAATTCTACTTTTGTACTATAAGTCAATTTATCGTTGTTTCTTAAAAAACACATATTTATGGCTTCACTCTGCAGTATACAACCGTTATAATTACTACATAGTATAAAACAAAGTCGCTTTCTCTGTCCCTATATCCCTATGTATGCTTAAATCTTTAAAACTACGCAACGGATTTTGATTCGGTTTTTTTTTAATAGATACGAGTGATTGAAGAGGAAGGTTTATATGTATAATAACATAAATAGTAATGAATAAATCAAAACTACTGGATCGATTTTAATCACTTTTTCAGTGAATGACGTAAGCTATATATTTTATACCCGTGCGAAGCCGGAGCGGGCCGCTAGTCATCTATATATTAAAATCACTGGAAACTCAAATTGGATAAATTAACTTGCAATCAACGACGCAACGAGTGAAACCTTATTGAGAAATGGAATAGTTAGGTCTCTGAACAGGTTGAATTGTGAGGTAATTAATTAATAAATGTAACTTCAACGGCTTCTGAACTGCAATTCCCAGATATGAATACGTATGCGAAATAGCTACAAATTAAATTAATTATTGCGTTGAATTATTATTTTTATTTTTAACCTTCTCGGAGGACTTTTTTTTTCGAACTGACTACACTGTTGACCTGGCAAGGCCTCTACAGTTTCACCGGGCTACCTCTGGAGGACTTTTTTTTTTTCGAACTGACTACACCGTTGACCTGGCAAGGCCTCTACAGTTTCACCGGACTGCTCTCGGAGGACTCGCATTGTATGAAAAGTACATTAATTTTAAATTTTTAATGTAAATTGCAAAATTACTGAGTCCCTTTAATATTTTCTTTTAGTATTGTTTTTTTTCTGTTGTTACAATTCTATTTTGATTTTCTTCTACTTTATAATGTAGTGTAAGTTCTTTCATGGCAAGCGATTAGACGTGGCGCTGTTGCGAGTGTAGATTACGGCGAGACGAGGTCATAGACTCTTTGTATATACAACCACGTTTATATTTAAACTTTTCTAGTTACATGGCCTTCATATCTCCTCATGTCATGCCCGTACCGTGCTACCTATTACTCCTCAATTTCTCTCTCACCGGTGCTGTTTTACATAATTCCTTTGATATACTCATTTTAAATCTTATCGATTCCAGTTACATCACACATTAATCTTAACATTCGCATCTATGCCAAATGTAGTCTTCTATTAATTATTATAATTATTTTTCTTTAATGGCAATGTTTATTGTTAGTGACACATTTCGTTCAATTGGGGGTCAACAAAACAGCGAACAGTTTATTTGAATTTAAGAGCAATCAGTAGCTTCAATCGAAGTCAATTGATAATATCACGTGAACTAAGTCGACTAATGAAAGCGTCCAATCGATTGCGATCGTTATCCATATTATATAACTGTCGAGAGTCTGATGTATTGATAGTATAGACCAGCGGTTCTCAACCTTTTCACTCGGCGTCCCACTAACATACTCTTTACAACTCGCGACACCTTTACATACTTACATGCTAAAATTTGAGTATAAATTAATTCATAAAAATATCGTATTTGTAAATCTCGCGAAACACTCGACAGGCGCTTGCGAGAGATTGAGAACTTCTGATATAAGACACACACTCGACTGCAAATATCTTTTGAAGCGATGATGGCTCAGTTGGTAGTGTGTTCGGACACAGCGTCGAAGGACATAGGTTCGAATCCAAGCAACTGAGTCGGAGCTTTCGGTGAGGGGAAAACATCGTGATGAAATCATTGTATGTTGGTAGGGCTTTTTCTAAGTCCGTCTGGCTAGCTACCACCCTCAAGTTGAATATCTGTCGCCAAGCACCTGTTGCTGTGTTCCGCCAGCTGCACTCGAGAGCCAGTCTCCCTCTAGGTTAAGCGTGACTTACCATCTTAGACCACATCATCATTTAATATCATATGAGATTGTGGTTAAAACGCTTGCCTATAAAGTGTAAAAAATATGAACAATAGAATTATCTTTAGCTTTGGATTTGGCTAACAATGTTGCTAACTAATTGCCGCCCATAACATTTTGATCCGATATACGCCATGAGCCAATAGTTGATTATAAATTATAGCAATATGAGGCGAACCAATAAAAATAAAATGATAGTAGATTTCTGAAAACTAATTATTTATATATAAAAAAGTCAGGTGCTGTATACCGAATAATACACAGTAAATTAGTGTATTCGATCATTCTGTTAATATTATTAACGAGAAAGTTTGTGAGGATGGATCCAATGTATGGAAGGATGTTACTCATTCATGCAAACACTACATAGAGGATTTCAATTAAACTTTACACTAATTTAGCTTATATATAAGAACAACCAATAGATTATATTATATAACGATAGTGTTCAAATCGGTCACGATATAACGAAAAGTGTCAAGTACAAAGCTGAATTTTCAACGCGTAATGCGGCCATTTTGTAATTCGCCATTTTGTTTTTATTTCATACTAGCGGCCCGCTCCGGCTTCGCGCGGGTATAAAATATATAGCCTATGTCATTCACTGAAAAAATGATTAAAATCGATCCAGTAGTTTTGATTTATTCATTACTCTGCCCGTGGCCCGCACGCGTTAAATTTGGAGTAACCTCAAAAATAACAGTATTTCTCAACTATTTAATTTATGTTATTATACATATAAACCGTCCTCTTCAATCATTCTATCTATTAAAAACAAAACCGTATCAAAATCCGTTGCGTAGTTTTAAAGATTTAAGCATATATAGGGATATAGGGACAGAGAAAGCGATTTTGTTTTATACTGTATAGTGATTATATAACGATAGTGTTCAAATCGATCAAGATATAACGAAAAGTGTCAAGTACAAAGCTGAATTTTCAACGCGTAAGGCTGGCCATTTTGTAATTCGCCATTTTGTTTTTATTTTATATTCGTGTATTTTCATCAGGACTGAACAAACATGCAAAATTACAAAGTCGTAGGTCTAACGGAAACGTTTCTGAGTAATCTTGCATGATTTGATCTAAACAAACTGACAAGTATTGTAGCTAAATAAAAGTTTATAATATTAAAAATAATAAAAACACGAGAGTCAGAGATACGATCGTGACTTACATAAGTTGGTATGATAGAAATTCGTCTACTTTCTTCTCTTTATAAGGCAATGTAAATAGTCGTCTGGAAAATGACCGTTCATTTCTATTTACCGTTTGAACAAGGAACTGTTTCGCGTAATCCGTTGATTTATTGACGTCCAGTTGGAATCGGTACACGTAGCTGTCGAAGATTAATCTTTTGCGCGTAACATGAATCGTTGTTCCTTAGCGTTTTAAATTACTTTTGGTTCATCGAGATAATATTTGATGTAGCTTTACATTATCTTGACGTCGGTTTCGTTTATCTGACAGTTTAGCATGATATCGTATATATCAGCCGCCCGATTACGTTTTTCGCAAAAGTAAAACGATAGCAGAAGTATATGCCATGCGTAAGTCGTAGCTGTTCGTAGAACAAGAATGACGGTGTTGCCACTCTATAAGTAATATAGAAATCTTTCTGGAGCGAGACTATAAAGAAATGTGCACTCTTAATATACATTATGAAGCCAATGTATAAACAATTATGCTATTATTTCGCTCTTGTGGGAATAACTAGAGATTTTTTTTTATCTATATTGGTTTCTTTAGGTTATCTAATAATCAAAAATGTATCATGAAAAATAAATGAAATTATGTTTGATTGTTTGTAAAAACCGCAAAACTTCTAGAAAACATTTCTAATATTTTTATGCTAATAAAAATGCCATAGTTTTAGTATCGAATAGATTAAATATCACAACCAAGGTGTGCATTTAGACTGTGTGTCATGTAAGTTTGTAAAACATGAACTAGGGCTCAAAAGAGATAAAAAAAACATCAGTTGAGATGTTCTGTCAGACACGAAAATATTTATTTCTTAAATGGTCTTGTGTGTATTAAACTTTTAAATTTTTACTCCAACTTCGAAATCAAGGTTTCATTTTCACCGTCTAAATTACATGATATTTTTCTAGAAATACTTAATTTAAACCCACCTAACAATTCTTACGTCACGTATGGCGAGTATTTATCTCTCAATTGTTACACATAAATAATTTTGATCGAAGTTATGAACCTTCGATAGCTCAGTTGGTAGAGCGGTGGACTGTAGTTGTTTGATATGGTTATCCATAGGTCGCTGGTTCAAATCCGGCTCGAAGGAGGTGTATTTTTATTATTTCAAATAATAAAAAAATGTCTTTTGAAATTAGTAATGTTTATTTTAGAAGACAAAGTTTTCTTTGTGTAATTTTTATAAAAGAAAACGGTGATATTGATTAATGGACAAGCATTTATTAAAAAAAAAATGATAAAAAAGGAGTTCAAAAAACTGTTTCCGCCCGGGATCGAACCGGGGACCTTGTGCGTGTGAAGCACACGTGATAACCGCTACACTACGGAAACTTGAAGCGGTATGCTGAAATTACCGATCTATATAATTATTAGAATAAAACTTAAATATTAAGAACCAAAAAGTATTTGCAAAAACATGTAATATTTTATGTATCGTATTAATATTTTTTATGATAGAATGTCTATATATTATTACAGTAAAGTCTATTACAATTATTTCGACCAAATAAAACCTATTTTTTAAAATACATATGTTGAAAAAAAAAAGAACTTACCTTGGCAGACGCAAAATTGCCCTCCGTGTAGATGAAAATACAGTATACGATTCGAAAATAGAACTGGTAGATGCGAGCGAGCGCCTCTCCTGAAGACGCCTGAGAAGTCGATGCCTGAAAGATGCATCCCTTCCTTTTTATACTCGAGAAAATTGTACAAAGCTATCGCCCACCCGCTGAATAGAGCTCATTACATGGGTGCGTTTATGTCCTAGCTAATTTGTAATCTTATTCACACCCTACGCCAGGGCCGTTACACGAAGGTTACATACCCCCCAACATGCAAGAATACTTGAAAAAATTACCTAGAAATAATTTTTGCAGGTGGTATAGCTACGCTGAAACTATTACTGGTTTCAGAATGAATGGGTCGGCTCGCCCGGGGTTGTACCACCCTCTCACAGAAAGCCGACGTGAAATAACAGTGCTTGCACTGTGCGTTTCGTTCGGTTAGTGAGAGCGCCGGAGGCCCACATATATTAAAAGGCCGGCAACGCACTTGCGACTCCCCTGGTTTGATGGTGTGGTGTGATGTGGTGACCTACCTGTTCGTTTGCCACCTATAATATTAAAAAAAAATTGTATCGAAAACAATCATCATCAAAAGTTTTACTATCTATCCTAAAATACTAAATTTAATGGCAACACGACTTCGACGCAGGCGATTCAATTGTTACAACGTAGTAAAGGTTTTCAGTCACAGATAACGTCATGAAATCATATCATGCAGACACGGATATATTAAGGGAGAAGCAACTATACCCATTGTAAAAAAAAAACATTTTCTATTTTATAATTTCTATTTTTTTAAATTACAGACTGCCTAAGCATTTTTTGTTTTCGAATTAAGGCTGTAAATTAAAAAGAAAAAAAAACATTTGCATATCTATTATTTTATTCTATAATATCAGTGTTAATCTTCTAACAGGCGTAATATAAACGCGAAACTATAATTACGCACCCATTACCCCATTTTCCTTTTTTTTTTTATTAACGTGAGGATATCCCTAACGGATACCCGTCCTCCCGGCGGAGAGAATGGGTTATGTCCGATTCGCACGGACTAAAACCTCACCGTGTACCGACAGACCGTACTTGTTGGGGACGGCAAGGGATCATTCAGAGCTAATCACCTTATGTAGCCGCCCCAACGGTCCGCGCTGCAGAAGGTGACCGCCGGGCTCTTACTTAATATAGAGACAGACTGAGTACACTCCAGCTGCCTCTCCACGTCAGCCGGACCTGTGCAATGAAGAGATGGGCCCCCCGGCCCATCCCCTCAGGTCCGGTTACGGTGGAGGTAGAAGGCGGGCAAATCACCGCCTCCTCCTTCCAGTTCTCCGTTGGCGGAGATGGCCGCTCAGAGGGTCATCTTCGCGGGCGCTCTCCGCCGCCTCCTTCTGTGAGGACGTCATCTCGCAGAAAGGAGGCCATCGCTTCTCATGCCTCTTCGCTGCCGAAGCATGTTCGAAACCACACTCGGCAGTGACAAGTCCGGCCCTACCGCCACAGCCAAAATGCGGCGCTGTCCCTCACACGCAGCTCACTCAGAGTATGCTGCGTGGTGTCCTCCGCAGCGCCGCATTCATGGCATGCGGCGGTTGGCTCCCTGTGAGCGATTTGGTGCATGTAGCACCCGAAACAACCATGTCCGGTGAGCATACCCCATTCTCGTATATCAAGATAGATGTACTTTATTTTACCAATTTCAAAAGTAAAAGTGTTATTCCGTCGTTCTAAACTGTTGCAATATCATGTGTTTATTAAATGACACGGATAACTAAATAAAATGTCGGGAGATTTTCTGAAAAATATGTGATATACACAAAAATTGTCTTACATACACATATATAGATAGCACAGTAAAAGCACAGCTTATTCTATTACTTGCCGACAGATAACGCTATCTGGCAACGGCAACGGCAAGGCGACGGTGTATTTTTCACCATAAGGGCTAACCTAGTTATCGGCATACAAAATTCATGCTAAATAAAGTCTATACTAGAGTCTTGCTATATAAATATTAAAATTATAAACCTCCCTTAACAACATTTTCAAATACGTCCCTGTATTTTTTTTCAACGCATCTTACACTACCATCACTACCGTTCCCAGATTCCAAGACATCAATTGCTTCCTATACATTGCCGCTTTAACTTAAAGGTTTTAATTCAGTTTTCTATTAAAAGGTCAATGTACATTAAACTTTTAAATAATAGTTGCACACTGAATGTAGGTAGCCTACGCCGTAGTACGTTGGCTTTGATGAAAATATAAATCGAATGTTGACATTTAATATTGTTTTATAATACTTTATAAAAAGTAGGTTATAAGCAGCGTTAGCAGCGCAGTGTTATTTTTTTTAATGTACTTTATTATTTTAAGAGAAATTAAGAAAGACAGCCCCCGACGTTTTGTTGAAAATGAAAGATTAAATCTTTCTCTCTATAATGAGTTTATTGTTCTATGGAAACTACGTGATTAATCTCTATTAATTTTGTTTGTCTTTTTATTTATTTAATTTTAACTTTTACAACGTATATCGTTTCTTTGGAATTAACTCCCAGCGGCGGCGTTCCCGTACCAATATAACTTACAGACCTTCAAGCAACGAGTCTACTCTTTTTCAACAGCCGGCAACGCATCTGTGATTCCTTTAATGTCGCAGGTGTCCATGGGCGGTGGTGATCACTTACCATCGGGTAACCGGCATGTTCATTTGCTTCCAGTTGCATAAAAAAACATCATTTCCCGATTTTAAGTAACTTCTGTTCAACTTTATCATTAATGCGTAACCTCTATAGGATAGCGTGATTATAACTAACATAGATAATATACTAAAATATATCACCTGTCTGTTAGAAATACCCCTATATAAAATCGGGTCAGTGTCTTAAACGCTCCCCTTAGTAGTCCGGTGAAACTATAGATACCTATACCTATATAGGTACCTATAGATTTCATATTTTTTTAGAGGTTTTTCCCAACTTTTGGGAACACTTAATAGTTCCATTCACATAGTAATATTTCTGAAATTAATATGCGGTGAAATGTTTGTAGGTTTTAGGTGTAGGTACGCTGAAGCTATTACTGGTTTCAGCATGTATGGGTCGGCTCGCCCGGGGTAGTACCACCCTCTCACAGAAAACCTACGTGAAGTAACAGTGCTTGCACTGTTGCGTTTCGTTCGGTCTTTGGGGTTAAGTGGGGATGAGATACTTGTACCTCGGAACCGCAGGGGGTGGACCCACAGGCGAATACAGTTCCCTCGTGGAGCCTTAGCCTGCCTCCCAAGACCGTCAGTGCGTGGTGAAGAGCCACATCCTACACGAGGTGACCCTGTCTAGCAGAACACTACGGATCTAGGCTAGAGAGCCGATAAACACTCCTGGGGCTCGGTTCCAGAACCGGGTCGGGGCGTATACCCCGGCAGACGGCGCCCCTCGCAGTACCCCTCTGCTTATCAGAGGGGACAGGGGATGGGGTTAGGACGGGCCTGCTTTGGTTCGCCCGTCTGAGGGTGGAGGGAGAAAACCTCCTTAAAAAGTTACCGTGGGAGAAAACCACGTAAAAAAGTTACGGAGGGTAGTGCCTTCGGGCGGCGGGAGGGAGGAAACCTCGGTAAAAAGTCACCGTGGGAGAAAACCACGTTAAAAAGTTACAGACGGGTGTGCCTTCGGACGGTGGGAGGGAGGAAACCTCGGTAAAAAGTCACCGTGGGAGAAAACCACGTTAAAAAGTTACGGGTGTTGAGGAGACAACCTCGTTAAAAAACAGACGGGAGGCCTTCGGGCGGAGGGAGGTAGAAAACCTCGTTAAAAAGTTACCGTGGGAGGAAACCACGTTAAAAAGTGACAGAGGGACGGCCTTTGGGCGGAGGGAGAGGGAGAAAAACCTCATTAAAAAGTTCCTGTGGGAGGAAACCACATTAAAAAGTGACAGAGGGGTGGCCTTCGGGCGGAGGGAGAGGGAGAAAAACCTCATTAAAAAGTTCCTGTGGGAGGAAACCACATTAAAAAGTGACAGAGGAGTGGCCTTCGGGCGGAGGAAGAGGGAGAAAAACCTCATTAAAAAGTTCCTGTGGGAGGAAACCACATTAAAAAGTGACAGAGGGGTGGCCTTCGGGCGGAGGGAGAGGGAGAAAAACCTCATTAAAAAGTTCCTGTGGGAGGAAACCACATTAAAAAGTGACAGAGGGGTGGCCTTCGGGCGGAGGGAGAGGGAGAAAACCTCGTTAAAAAGTCACCTTGGTAGAAAACCACGTAAAAAAGTTACAGGTGGTGGTGGTTGGAGGGGGTGACCCCTTGACTGCCAAACCGGACCAAGGAGGGAAGGGGCTGGGGACCTGACTTTCCATTGCACATTGGTTCGGTAGACGGGTAGGCAGCTTGACCGGGCTGTCGTCGCGGTCAGGGCGTTCGCGCTGGGCCTTGTCGCCGGGGTGGCATGGTGCTTGCTTGTTCGATCCCGTGCCACTCCATAGCGCGGCAGACGGTATCTTGTGGGTTTTTTTTAGTCAGTAAGAGTCTGACACCCCACAGCTCCCCAGGGCTGTGGGTGTCCAATGAAGGATTTCTTCCCACATTAAAAAAAAAAAAAAAAAAAAAAAAGGGAGAGCGCCGGAGGCCCACATATATTAAAAGGTCGGCAACGCACTTGCGACTCCCCTGGTGTTGCTAGTGTCTATGGACGGCAGTGATTACTTACCATCAGGTGACCCACCTGTTCGTTTGCCCCTATAATAAAAAAAAATGTATTGAAATATAAATGTTTGAAGTTTTCTTTTACTATGTTTACTTGATATGGCTTGCTGTAAACGATTCGCGTTCCTTTGATTAGAACGTTTATTGATTAGGCTGGCGCGTGACAAGCAACGTGCAAACGTGAGCTTCTAGACGGTTCCTTTTCGTAGGAGGTTCTTCTATCCAATTTAATAATGCCTTTAGAATGCTGTTGGGACTGCCATGGCGCTGTAGTGCGTCGAGAATGTTCGCAGAGGGGCGTACAGATGGTTTCCATGGCATCATGCGAAAGAACGCGGCCTCTTTACTGCAGCGCCTTCATGGTAGTGACAACAGCATTTTGAAAATGATTGCTGCCAGACCGGACTGCCCCTTCCAGAAACATTGGATGGGGACAGTCATAAATCTCGAAAATAGATAATCTGTTTTAAACTAACAATACTAACCTAGTGACGTAAGCACTATTGTTACTAAAACTAAAAAGTATGTACTAACAAAACTATGGACTGTATGTAGTCTTCTTCTTCTTCTTGTTTTGGCACCGCAGAAGCATTTGCCTGTGTCAATGTTTTGTTTCAAGTAAGTGTCTTGTGATAATTATAATGTTCTAACAAGATGGTGGTTTCCTTGTTAGAACTTTCCATGGAGTTTTGGTGGCATCTCAGAATGCACGCTCCGTGGTATTACTTTCCATCCACTTCACTTGTGTATAATAACCGACCTATATTACGTAAAACACCACCAATATTACAAAATATAGAGTCCAATAACACAAGATTATGAATAAAATATAAAAGCCACTACATGACAGACCAAGATCCCGCCAAAAACTCAACTATATGTATGTAGTCTGAGATTAAAGTTTATTTTTTTTTAAAGATAGCTAAGGGGCTGAGCGCTAATGATAAATATTAAAAAATGATACATAGAAGTGGTAAAACCTTTATAAGAGGTTAAAGAGTAATTATAAAATACGTAGTCCCAATGATACAACAAAAACATTTTCATTGTCGTCAGTTAGTTAATCTATTGTACATTAATATATCTATAAATATTATAAGGCAAAGGCAAAGCTTTTCGTATCTGTCTGTAGGTACCTAAGTCGTTTTAAACTGCGCAACGGCTGTTGATGCCGTTTTCACTATTGTTTAGATAATTTATTCTAGAAGGTTTATCTATCTATATATATGAAAAGGAATTACTGTTCGTTTGTGTCACTAAAACTTCCTAAATGGCTGAACCGATTTGGCTAATTTTAATCTTGAAATATTTGTGGAAGTTCAGGGAAGGTTTAAACGGCGAGAAACATAAATGACATAAATGAATGATAAAGGAAAATATTAAAATAAAACAAATTTAATTTTCAAATACAAAATGTTCCTAGCCATGAAACATTTTTTATAGGTGCGTTCAGATATTTGTCTGTTACATAGCTGTAGTATGAGGTCCGATCTCTTTGGTCTATTCTCTTGGAATACAGAACAGTTCTGTCTCAGAAATAAAAATTGTACATGAGAAAGCTTTAAATCGATTAAGTGCACGACTGTGTTGCATTTATAATATGAATAAAAATTTTGTATTAAATTTTGACCACATTTTGCACAAACATATATAAGTGATAGGAAGTTCAGCGGGTTATCTAGTATGTGTATATATATATATATATTTCGGAAAGTTACATAATACATTGATAACGCTGACTAAATCGACAGTATATACCTATCCACTATGGATGACCCAGAGTAGTAATTTTTATCATTTGCATATTATGTATATATATAAAAAAAATGTTATTTAGGACAGTACCTCTTTCGACTGATTTAGTATTAATACTTCAACACTATAGTTATATTGGCCATTTAATGTAAATCAAATCAGCAATCATTAGAGCATATCATGTTAGTGTTTACTCTTAGAAGGTACACAGATTTGAAATTACAAACAATAAATAAAACTTGTTTGTGTGAAAAATCTTATGTAGCTGCTATGACTTTGATTAATTTAAAATACCAAAACTGTATAAATGAATCTGAATCGTTTAGACGGCTTATAACGCGACATTACTATAGCATAGCCATGCAAAGCCGGTCGCTAGTCGCTAGTTTAATGTAAATTATGAATACAAAACTTTTGTTTTTCCCTTAAAAACAAAATGGTCACGGGTCTTTCAAAAGTTGTGTTAAATAAAAATAAAAAAAAGTAAAAGTAGTACATATTAAAAGTGTTCCTAGGTGGTCACCTATTCAAATACTGATCGCGCTCGACGTTGCTTAACTTTGGTGATCGGACGAGAACCGTAGTGTTCAACACTTTACTCGACACAGTGTTTACCTCCACCACTTTTCTCCACGCAAAAAGGTTGCAGATCCGAATTTCAAAGCCCTCCTGTAAGAAGTTTCACTTCAAAAAGATCTATGCTTTATTCCTCCAGAAACATGGCAGTCGAAGGCGTAATGGTTTCGTATAACTTTTGCGAGGACAGAGAACGCTCCGATATTCTTACAGCGTCAGCTTCCGGCATCCGATTCTCTGACAGATGGGTCCTGACGCACGGTTCGATGCTGTTACCATTGAGGGAAGCAAAAATCATTCAAGACTTGAAAGGAAAAGCCATTCTGAACGATGAATTCTATTCGAAGCTTCCAGAAGTCTACGTGACTTGCGAGAGAAAATCGATGGGGCCAAACATTTACGAGAATGTAGAAAGATGAGTAGAGAGAGAAATATAAAGTCTGGGCTAGATTTAGAAGATAGCAGTTACTTAATGAGGGTTTTGACGGGAAGGTAAGACTTTTAGTATTTATAAACCCATTTTTGTGTCCTAGAGCTTCGACCACAAATTCAACTCAATGGCGAAGTGGCAGAAAACATTATAACTTTGGAAGTCTTGAAGAAGTGGAACTATGTGTCCAATTGAAATCTTTTTTTCTTTATTCATCATCATCAGCATCTAGAGATCCATTGCCTCTTCCCGAAGAGAGGTATGGGCACATTAACCACCCCAGTCCACGATGTAGTGGCGATTTCAAACTCTGAAAAATTTACATTTCTATATTGTTCCCACATACGGTGGTACTTCAAAAACATTTCTCGAGTTCAGGATCTCTTAGAATTTTTGAAGTGAAACTTCTTTAGAATCGTTGTGATTTCAAACCGGATGCAACGGAAAAACGACAGGTAAGAGACACATATACGGAAAGAATGAGACAGAAATATTTATACTATTTTATATTATCGGTCTTTCCTCTTTGTGCCATGCTTCGTAGCATCCCCACTCTCGTTTTCTAAGCATAGTCGCCTGTAATTAGTGAGCCAGAGCGAGAAAGCAAATGTCGGTGTGTATGTATATTGCACACTGTTTAATACTTGCTTGTATTTGAGCATTTAACATGTGTTAGTATATGTGAAAAATACGTGTACTACTGTACACTGTATGCGGCTGCGTATTACAGCTTTTTATTAAGAAATCAGCGGGGTGTGTTATTATTTAACAGCGTTTGTGAGTATTTTTATATCTTGTTTATTGAAACTGAAAATATGGAACTTGAGCAATAAATTATGTAACATATATTAAATAAAATATATTTTAAAATTAATCAAAATACTTTAAATTTTAAACAAATAAACTTTGTAATTATCCTACCCTTGTTGTATATATTCATCTCATTATTTTGTCGATTCACTGAATTTTCACTTGTATCCTGTGTGAATCGCACACACAACTTTTTTTATTTTTTCACCATCAGTCGATAGTATTAACAATTTAAATTAGTAAATGAACGGGAATTCTGAAAAATTCGTTAGTACATCCCTCAGTTCGAACCTGCTTACATAGGATTCATATTACACAGGACAAACCACTAGACCACCACTAGTAATCGTCCGCTACTTCGCCCGTATTACATTAGAATATACAAACTTAATACCAATAAGATATAAACTAGCAACACCTTTTTTGAATGTTTTACATTTAACCACAATCTCACCTGATGTTAAATTATAATGTGGTCTAATATGGTAAAATCACCAAACCTAGAAGGAGCACTACCTCTCAAGTGCGACTGCCGGAACACATCGAAAGCTGCTTTTCCAGAGTTTACCAACTTGGGAGTGGTAGCGAGCCAGGTGAGTTTACAAAAGGCCTTATAACTATCCAAAAACTGGCAAGTCATAGTGAAACGGATAGTATAAATACCTTCTGCGTGAAACAACACTTGAATCCACCTGAACACATACAGAAAAATCATCAAAATATGTCCAACCGTTTATGAGGAGTCATATACACAGTCATATACACAGGTACAAATAATACAGTAATTATTATGGAATCAAGTAAAAATGTGACTGATTCTAGGTATGGTTAATAGAATAGGCTGTGGATGGTTGGCGACAAAAAATTGGTGATTTCCACTACACATAACGCGTTTTAAGACCATCATCTCTATCATATACACTAGTAGTTACAAAAAGAACTACATTCCAGAATATGCCACGTGTGGCAGTGCCCGTTTCTGGGAAGATGCGTAGACGAAATCTTGTACAGCTGGACCGTCGGCTATGTTGAAGCTCACATGGAGAAACATACGCAGCTCAGCCATACCCTAATGTCGGTGTTCGTGCTCATCGACCTGAACAGTGACGTCACAGGTACGTCATACATCTAGAGGTTCTCAAACTTGTTAACATCGTAGACGAGATATTGGTTATTTACTAGCGAAGCTTAACTTATTGTCTACCTTGTGTCATAAACCTTTAATAATCTTTAATAATCTTCTTCTTCTGAATTTTTTGGCTCCGTCACGGTTTGTGCACTAGCCAGCGTCAAGTAACAAGATTTTGCCAAGCGTCTTGTGATAATTATAATGTTCTAACAAGATGCTGGTTTCCTTGTTAGAACTTTCCAGGGAATTTTGGTGGCATCTCGGAATGCATGCTCCGTGGTATTATTTCCCATCCACTTCACTTGTGCATAATAACCGAACTATATTACGTAAAACACCACCAATATTACAAAATATTGAGTCTAATAACACAAGATTATGAATAAAATATAAAAACCACTACACGACAGACTAAGATCCCGCCAAAAACTCCCTTTAATAATCTATTAACGTTGAAAGGCTACCAGGAATCTCCTTACTAATATTACCTAAATAAGTTTATGTATGTAAGCTTGTTTGATTATTTGTTTGTTACGCTTTCACGCTTTAACTAGTCAACTGATTATCAAGACATTTAGCATACTTATTGTTAGGTGTACAGAAAAGGACATAGGATTTTTTGTTTTATATAATAGGGGGCAAACGAACAGGTGGGTCACCTGATGGTAAGTGAACACTGCCGCCCATAGACACTAGCAACACCATAGGAGTCGCAAGTGCGTTGCCGGCCTTTTAGATATGTGGGCCTCCGGCACTCTCACTGACCGAACGAAACGCAACAGTGCGGGCGCACTGTTACTTCACGTCGGCTTTCTGTGAGAGGGTGGTACTACCCCGTGCTAGGATATCTTTCATCGAGAAAACAGTACTGTTCCCAAGGGACAAGCCAAATTTACATTAAAACGAGCGAAGCCACGAGCAAAAGCTATTATATATTAATTATATTATTGGTATGTATGTTGTACATGTGATACAAACTGTGTGATATTGGTTTACATCAATGTGATATATTATTTGCATTGATTATTTGAATATTATTAAAATTCTCCTAAAAGAAGGTATTTCTAAAGGCTCTTGTTAATTAAAAGCAAGAAGACTTTCGCCGGTGAGGAATAACATGCATAAAATAATAAAACGCATGGACCCCAATGGTACGTTCCAAGCGAGTCTAAGGCAGCTCGCTTCATGTGATGTCTCTGTCTAGACATATTCATTGACCAGATTTTCTATCCCTAGACTATAAAGAAGCGATTTACATTGTACTGCACTCATCGGGTGAGTGCCTTAAGCGCTCCCCTTAGTAGTCCGGTCGAACTGTAGAGGCCTGACGAAGCCAACAGTGTCGGTCTGTTCGAAAAAAGAAAAAAATTGTACTGCACTCTATTACCTACACTGTATACACTTGCATTTCATAGCAATATAGCGTATATTGCAAATAATCTTATAAGCCATATACGTCCTAAATAAATAAATATCTAAGATACATAAAGATCCTTGGATCTGGTAGGTCCAAAATAATAAAACCCGTGCAATCATTTCAACATAATAAAACTTGATTTTAATTTCTAATTAAGTATATATTTCTGCACCAAACGAAATTGTTTAGTTCCGTAGTTATTTGGATTTCCCACAAGTATGTAGCATTTCTGGAAGTAAAGGAGCCTATTTTATATATATATTTTTTTTACACTTTGTAAGTTTTATAGTATGATTACAGTCTTATCTATGAACTAAGATGCTTAACTTAGAGAGTATTACGTGCAACTACCGGAAGACAACAATATATGTTTGGAAGTATATTTTTAACTTGAGAACGGTAAATAGTCCAGGCGGGCTTTAGGCTATAGATTAAACCACGTCCATCGACATTTTTCATATTTCCAAATCTCTTCTTCAATATTATAAAAAAGGAAATCGAAAAATTGCTTCCAAAGTATACGATTGACTAGTTTTAGCGCTGAGTACCAGCTCCTTAAGTTACGCCCTTGTCATAATACATTTTACTTGGACTCGAGGAATATTTTGATGACGGGGGATTTGCTATAAATCTTCAAATGTCAATAGATTAAGAGACGTCGAATAAGCTTTGCAAACGACGAAACCTACTTCAGCTGTAAGTGAAACGTGCAAATAAAAGCGGAATTATAAGAGACTGTGCAATATACTTGATATCACTATTATCAACCCTCATACATGTGACTGAAATATTATACATGATTATAACGTCTAAGTTTTTCTTGAAATAAATGTCGACGTTTTAATATTATTTGCTCCAGACAAAAGTGGTAATTTTGACGGCCTTACTCATTTATATCACATGGAATACCTTCATAACTCCATATAAAAATGTTACATAATGTCCGTCAGCTTGTATGTGTACCGCTGCTGGGCAAAACTGTCTGCCTGGAGAAATCAACTAACATAATCTTCTAATCAGCCCACATCATTGTAGTAAATGAAGCGAAATCCACAGTTACATAATGGTACTACTACAAAATAATCCCAAGGAGGGTTGATGTGAGGCGCGCGCAGCTGATCGTAATAATTAAGCCAAATCATACATCACAACCTGACAAACATGTTGTGCCGACCATACTTAGGTGGGATGAGGGTAAGAAGAGGATGATGATACAGATGATGAAAATTAACGAAAAACAGCACTTTAATGACATGTTTCGTAAAAACAATGGTTAGGTAAAAATGGAAAATGGCTGCTTTTGTATACTCAATACCATAATCTTGCCATGAATCTACAAAGAATATCTATCCTGCAGTTTATGTTACGGCTGTTATATAATTTGACAACCACACACCAGGTGTGCCATCCGTCATAGTGGAACCGGTTAGGTGTGACGTGTTTCGGGAACAAATTATCCGGTGCATATCCAATAACCAAGCGCGAGGTAATACGATGTACAGAGTACCAGATTGGATCGTTACCGCGATACACATAATTTAACTGGAAGCGATGTTCGCTCATTCGTTACGGTATTCAGACATCGCGTTGCCCAACGTGAGTTCGAATCCTTACGAATGAGTCGGAGCTTTCGGTGAAGGAAAACATCGTGATGAAACCATATAGCATGGTGGTAACGCTTTTCCCAAGCCCGCCTGGCTCGCTACCATCCTCACGTTAAAAATCTGTCACCGAGCAACTATAGGTGTGATCCGATTTCACCTGTACAGCCACTCCCTTTTGGTATAGCGTGTTTACCGATTTGGACAGTATTGTCATTTAACATTAGGCGAGATTGTGGTCAAACGTTAAATCCTAAATAGTATTGAACGATGTTAAACCAGTCACTGTGGCTCAATTGCGTTCGCCGTGTTTCGGGATTTAAAACTATACATGTAACTATTGGAGAGGTACGCAGGCTGACGGTGACGGCTGCACTTGGGCAATATATTCCTCGGTTGTGATTATTTTACTGCGTAGTTTCAGGTACAGTGCCATTATCTTGACTTGTACTGAAACATTTATTTGTCTACCTACTATAACACAACGCACGGCCTAAACCATTGGGGCTAGGATTGTGAACATTTGCAAGCGGATCCCTTTGAGACTATAAGTGAGAACTAAGTATTTTTGGAAATTCATCCCCTGAGCTGGTGAAAAGGGGAATGAAAGTTTGTATGAAAATCCGTAAGTTTCTCACTTTTCAGTCAGTTATTCTTTTGTATGTTTAAATATAAAATAAACAGTCGAAAATAATTACTGCATAGAAAACCGCTGCATAGAAATATAACCGCGCTAAAATAAAAACAATGTTACCGTCTCTAGGATCCTTGGCCCACGTACGATCATGTCTCCAATTCCTAACAGTATTCATATGTGAAGGGGCAATAGGAAATAAAATGGTTCCAGTATCGATGGCGTCCTTCTTTACCATACCCGCAACGCCTAGAGCCAACCCGCCAAGTAGGATAGCGTGCTTCGAACCTAAATATGACGCGAGGATGGGACCGCACGCCAAGCCACCTGAAAGAAATATCTGTTAAGTCTCCACTCAATAAATTGGATCTCTGTGATTGGAGAAGCGAACTGACAAAAGTTTGAACTCAGTCCTCAAGAAGTTTTGTCCTGACAACACTTCTCGCACAAAAATGTAATGCAACACCCCGTATACGAACTCGATGTTACAAATAAACAACAGATGACTAATCGACCGTTAGAGCCCGAAACAATAGGGGAGCTAAAAATAGTCAGTTTTCATGATTTTCGAATCGTTCGAATCATGACGTCAGTCTGCTAGAGTTTTCCATCCTCCTTTCTTGAAAGGTATATAAGTGCGCCGCGATGTGTCCGAGTCGAGTTCTATTCTAGACGTCGGAAGCGAATACGAAAAGAAAGGAAAAAATCTCCAATCGTACTGCGACTACAGCATTATAAGATGTATATACGAGTATAGTGTAATTGTATGATATGGAGTCTATTTACAGCGTTTACTTTGTATATTGATGTAACTATATGTTACCTAGAAAGTAATTGAGTCTGTCGTCCTTCTCCCTTACTATTTGAACACCATTGGCGACGAAAGCGAAAGTTGCACCCATCAGGCCAAGCGGCAATGTATGATATATATAACTGAAATGTAAAAATATTGCATTTATATTAATATAACTGGCAGCGTCTTTCTCTGCATTTACATTTCAATAAATGACGTCACCATACATTATTTTCTTTTACGCACGCCGAGATAACTCTCAGATGACTGGATTTTTGCAAATTTTACTTGACGCCTGTTATATTCTGGTCGGTTATAAATGAATAAATATAAACTATGAATTCTGGATTCGCCTGATTTGAACATATGAGACATTTTATGCGAAATAAAATAGTTTGAAAAAAAAATTCTATTTCGTGATATGTTTTAGTACTCCTCAAATTAGCCCTCCGGTATTCATTCAAGTTTTTTAGACATAAAAATAGTCTAAATTTGATCCTTTTTAAAATTTTTGTGTTTTTACATGGCATTTGTAGAAAAAAGTAATGAAAAATATAAAAAAAAATATTTAAGAATTTAAACTGTTTTAACTTTAAATCAAGGTTAAAAAAACGAAAGTGTATACGTATATAAGCAAATTGATAAATTGCGTAGAAATGTTTTTGATTTTTTTATACTATGTCGTACCCATTTTAATAATTTTAAGTAATGATAGTGTTCTAAGTAAATACATAAGGTTGGGAAAAAAGTGTTTCATTATTGTACGAAAATTGCAAATACAATTTAAATGAAAAAAAAAACATATTTTCGATGAGCTTATGAATCTATATAGCTCTTTTTTTCCTAGTAGCTATAAGTAGCCCCCAAAATATAATAAATATTTAAATAAATCGGTGCAGTCAATAGAAAGATTTTTTTCTGTTTTTCCATATTTTTGTTTCTCAAAAAAAACCGAAACTTCTAGGATCTTAATATCTAATTAAATAGTTCCTACATATCTCCTAAGTACCGTTTAAATATCTTTCTAGGGCCGATTCGCCACGCTTATATCTCTATGGTCTTTACAATCGTTTTTATTCGATGCATATAGAGAGAGACCTGTGAATTCCAGACGTCACCATCGTTCACATAATGTTCCACGACGCTATAATAATAGCCTTTTGATACCAAAAGTAGCTTCACATGACGCTTACACTTACGGTTCGGTAATTCGGTAATATGCTTTGGGATTTTGTTGTAAAACCAAACACTATTGCCTACTATTAAACTGTTACCGGTTTTACTGAGTAAGAAAGAGAGATATACCAGTTTGTCACAGTCTCTAATATTTAAATTATTATTCAATTACTCTGAAAAAAATTATATGAAATTTCCCGCGCAGTATAAATAGTGCCTTAATTAATCATTTGGTTCATAATAGTTTTACAGGTAGTATAAAACGAACGCCGTCTCGTTCACTCACGTGGCCACAAGGCACGTGCTGAAAAGAAACGTGACGTGGTGTTACTCGCCCGTCGGGAATGGCTTTTGTTCTATTTTGTTACGAATAACTATTCCAATCGGTCGAACTTTGTCACGTTGACCTGGTTATTTCTGTATGTATTGATATTTAGAGTGTTTCTGTAATCGAACACCACACAAAAAATATTCTAGAGCCAGGATAGAATTCTTAACCCTTAATAACCTAGAGTTTCAATTTTGATACCAATCTTTTAAACCGAATGTTCACATTACTATTAGATTTTTTTATAGGTTGGCTGTGCGTTCTATAATATTCTTTCCAAAGAAATTTAAAAAAAAAATCATTTTTCTAAATAAATATGTAAAATAAATATTGTGATTTTTTTAGCTATTTTTGCCTTCATCTATACCCTCAAGCAAACACAGTAATATTAAATAAATCAGGCTACTAAGAGTTAATATAAATGATTATTGAAAATAAACTTACCGATTCAATATAGGGCCTAAGCCAACAACACGAGAGTACATAAGGACATCGTACGTAGACATAATAAGGCCACTTATAATTCCGTATCTCGCAGCCACCATCGCCTGAAAAATAGGCATATAATGTACTGAACAAACATTTTAAACATTACTCTCGCTTAATCGTAACATAAGAGCCGTTTATGCGGGACGGCATGATAGTTTTTTTTATTTATTATACTGTATTTATGTTAAGGCAGAATGCATCAACAATTTTTTTACATTATCTCTACTATTTTCTCCAACGACAGGAAAACAATTTAAATTAATAGCTTGTCAGATCGATACTCTGCCATTCACAAAATTGCGCAAAATGCGCATACAATTAATTGAGCTATGGGTTTTTTTTTTCCAACTGACTACGCTCTTAGCGTGACTAGCCTTCACAGCTTCACTGGACTACATTGGTCTATGGCTTTATTGTAGAGAGGACAAAGCTCTGGTACACAGACTCTCTCATTTTTTAGATTGCAAACGGCTAAAGGGCATAAAGTGTATTGAATTAAAGAAGTGCCAGTCAATTCTCGTGGTGATAAAATGTAGCGAAAATTATTTTACCTTTTTCTCGATATCGCATCCATCCGGCGTGTCGTAATATCTATAATAGTTACGAGCGGTTTTTTGATCGCATTCACAGGCCATATTCCCAGAGATATTTACTTAGTTATGGATATTCTATAATTTGACGTATCAAAAGATTATGCCATGTATTTTTTCTTCCATGTTTGACAGTTTATGAAATGATGTTGTTTTGAATAGTATTTAATTTATTTTACTCGTTGTTATATAAACGATTAAAGTCAAAAGAGTTTATTTTTAATTTTTTATACATTATTATATTTTTTTATACTATAGGGGGCAAACGAACAGGTGGGTCACCTGATCGTAAGTGACCACCGCCGTCCATAGACACTAGCAACACCAGGGGAGTCGCAAGTGCGTTGCCGGCCTTTTAAATATGTGGGCCTCCGGCGCTCCCACTGACCGAACGAAACGCAACAGTGCGGGCGCACTGTTACTTCACGTCGGTTTTCTGTGAGAGAGTGGTACTACCCCGGGCGAGCCGAGCCATTCATGCTGAAACCAGTAGTAGCTTCAGCGTAGCTCTACCACCTTTAAATGTACCTAAACCTGTATATATTTGATGGCAGTCTCATCTGATGTTAAATTATGATATATATATATTTTTTATACATTATAGGTTAGCGTTTGACCACAATCTCATCTGATGTTAAATGATGGTGTGGTCTAAGATGGTAAGGTCTAAGATGGTAAGTCACGCTTAACCTAGAAGGAGACTGGCTCTCAAGTGCAACTGGCGGAATGGAGCGGGAATGGGAGCTAGCTAGGCGAGTTTAGGAAAATCTCTACCACCGTGAGATGGTTATAGTATATGAAATATATAAAAATGCATTAGTTTTATCTAATGATTTATTTTACGGAATTACAGGGACAAAGATCTTAAGGCCGCTATCCTCTTTACTGGATGTAGTGCGACATCCTCCAGATCGTGGTTCAACCATTGAGATCCATTCCACGCCATTTGGCTGCGAAGTAAGTTCATATATTCACGCTAAATAATTAATCTTCATTTAACTTATATATAGCTAGCTATTTCTAGACAAGAAAGCGATTCTTGAAACGATGATGCCTTAGTTGATAGCGTGTTCGCCACACACGCACGTCGAAGGACGTAGATTCGAATCCTAGCAACTGAATCGGAGCTTTCGGTGAAAGGTAACATCGTGATGAAACCATGGTATGGTGATAGGGATTTTTCCAAGTCCGTCGCCCGCTAGCTACCACCCTCAAGTTGAAAATCTGTCGCCAAGCACCTGTTGGTGTTTTCCGGCAGCTGCACTTGAAAGCCAGTCTCTCTCTAGATTTAGCGTGACTACCATTTTAGACCCCATCATCATTTACCACCAGATAAAATTATGGTCAAATGCTAACCTATAAAGTATAAATAAAAATATAGTCGTAGCTTACAAATATGACTCATGGTCAAATGGAGTTAGCGTAACCGTTTTTCAAGAACCAATAGATTATGACCTGTTCTTATCAACGGTTTTTCTCTTACCTACCGTTCTTCAGCACCGTTCTAAACCAGTTCACTCATTCTTTACTTAGCCATTCTCATGCAGTTCAGAGTCAGTACGGTGTCTATGACACACTTACATGACATAATTAAACGTTGTTGTTAATACCCAGACGTTTCTGAACACTACTACTAAAGGACTCGTATGTGGAGTACTCGGTAAGACGACCCACGCTTCTGCTTACTGATGCGGCCACAGCCTTGGGTTGCGAAGGGGGACCGGTTTTCACCGAAGGGCCAACGTGAGTGGTGCGGCTTATATTATTTTCTATACCACATATGAAATACCCAAATTTACCATTTTTATTTGATTAAGTAGACAGACATAACTAACTCCATCAATCCCATTTCTCGGTTTTATTGTTTTTACTCAATACTTACGAATCACATTTTTGTTGACACTATATCGAAGGTATATTTGTCATATATACCTGTATGTAATATTATTTAAAAAATATTATAAATCAAAGTCATCCGCCGCGTCTGTCTGTCTGTCTGGATGTTCGCGATAAACTCAAAAACAACTAAACGGATTGTAATATGCTCTTCATCAATAGATAGAGTAATCCACGAGGAAGGCTTAGGTAAATTATTTATGAAGGATTTTTTTTGTAAATTGGTTTAAATATAATGATAATCTCGTTGAAAGAATCGAAAAAAGTCAAACCACTTTAAGCGTTTCATGTCATAATTATATATTTTTTTTATTATCAGGACAGGACAACGTCCGCCGGGACTACTAGTTTAAAATAAACTAGGGTTACATAACATTCCAGAAGGCCTTAAAATCTTTAAATACCAAAATTACCACATGTAACGGTTGCATTTACAAGGATGAATCTACCTCTCTCCAAATCGCTGAATAGCCAATTTAATAACTCCGTAACAGTCACCACGCACAGTAATCCACTTTAATAGCATTTCTTGTCATCCGGCAAAACATCTTTACTAAACGTCACCTGATTAAAATAGCTTACATAATGAGTTTTCCTGATAACTCAGCTCAACGTTACTCAGCTAAAGAATCTTGCGTAAGAGATTTCCTGTCACACAACGAAGCATATCTACATCATCCAATTAAAAAATCGTATGGAATGAGTTTTCCTGTCAATCACCCAAGCATATGTACTAGGGTGTGCGAATAATGCTCGAATCGAATAGAATAATGATTCGTATTCGAATATTTTTTAAATAAGAAAAAATTATTAAACTAATAATTATAGGAAAAGATACAACATTGTTGACTGTTCGAATATTTCAATTAAAAATAATTGTATTTGATAATGGTATATATGTGCATATACATGTAAATGTGGGTAGGAATAAATAATACAGAAATCAGTCTCGAAACTGTGTGTTTCATTGTGCGGCGCCTCCGACTATTTAAATTAAAGATATTCCATTTGGCGATGAGGATGGGATTCCAGATAAATATCTACTTAGTTAAAATTATTTGAATTATTCGCAAAAATTATTTGAATAATCCGAATAGTTGTAATAATTTAAACTAATCGAATATTCGATTCCCTGTCGAATAATTCGAATATTCGATTCCCTGTCGAATTATCCGAATATTCATAAACCCACAATATGTAATTATTTGCGCCTAACAATTAATATTCCATTTTTCATTTCCCAGCAAGGAGTTGATAGGCATAGTGATATGTAGTGTGTCTTGGTGCCGCGGGGAATGGGTTGGTCTTAATATCGTAGCGCCCCTCATGTCGGTCCTGTCCGCCAAGCTGCATGTTGAGTTGCCAAAGGTACCGCGACCGATGGCAAGGTATCCTCAGAATAAAATATTAGGTGAGTAGAACGTCGAATGTCTATCTCGTTCTAGCATTTTAACAAAACCACTCCTGGAAAGAAACTTGGTGGGACGTCAACCTTAGAAACAGGACTAGCTCTGAAATATAACTGCAGGAACTGAGCACCGGAGGCCCACATATATTAAAAGGCCGGCAACGCACTTGCGACTCCCCTGGTGTTGCTAGTGTCTATGGACGGCGGTGATCACTTACCATCAGGTGACCCACCTGTTCGTTTGTCCCCTATAATATAAAAAAAAAAACATACGAATAAGTGTTTCGTAATTAATGTTTAATTTGTAGGAAATACTTAGCTTGGTGGTATTGCGTCTTGGACAGGATGCTTAAAGTATTAAGAAAAGTACTCATACGCAGAATGTTTTCATTTCTTCATTTTACTTTTATTCAAACTATAATAAAAATGTGTATGCCGGCACGTGTGCCGTCATATGCACTTAGCAATGAATGAATCTGTAAACAACAGTATGTTAACTGTATATGTTAAAAAGATAAACCCGGTCGATTTTCTTGCCGGTTCTTCTCGATGACTGGGATGTTTTCCGAACCGGTGGTAGTTTTGACGTTCATAAGCGCCTTCTTAGGGCTCAAATTGAATAAAGTATTTTTGATTTGATTTGATTTGCTTTGATTTGAACACTTGCACCTCCAACCCCACAGAGCGCGTTATTCAAATACCCCCACTCTCCACACACCACCACATCAACATTAAACATCAGATGAGATTGTGGTAAATCGATAACCTATATATACGAGTATATATAAAAAAAAAACAGATATATTGCATCGTGAAATTTGACCGATTTCTTGTGTTTTTGTTATCATGTAAACAGTTCAGTTAATTAAAGGGTATGTTACTTCCAGACTGTATAGACTCATGTATTATGCTGGTGCGTTGCGGTGCGTCCTGGGGCTCCGGTTTATACCTAGGCGCTGGGTTCGTGCTGACTTGCTCTCATGTCGTCAAAAACGTACGTACAACCCTACATTTTTTTTTTTTATATTATAGGGGTCAAACGAACAGGTGGGTCACCTGATGGTCCGTGATCACCGCCGTCCATAGACACTAGCAACATCAGGGGAGTCGCAAGTACGTTGCCGGTCTTTTAAGCATTGTTACTTCACGTCGGCTTTCTGTAAGAGGATGGTACTACCCCGGAAGAGCCGACCCATTCATGCTGAAACCAGTAATAGCTTCAGCGTAGCTCTACCACCTCGAAAATTTATTATTAAATTACATTAAATGAATAGAAAAATCGAACATTAGGAATTATACTCATAATATAGTTAAAAAGCAGATAACAACGGTACTACTATACTGCTTCGTAACCACCACACAACAAGTCTAAAAATATGCCGCAATATTAATACGCTTAGACGAATTCAAGCGAGATGTTAGATATCTGTACTCGATTTAATCGCGTACACCATTCCATCCTTACTTCTTCTTACCCTTATTCCATCTAAGTAGAGTAGTCCGGTGAAACTGTAGAGGCCTCCGGGTCAACAGTATAGTCAGTTCGAAGGAAAAAAAGAAAAAAAAATCTAAGTAGGGGGTCGGCACAACATGTTTTCCTTTACTACGCTCTCATGTCAGATATCATCTCAGTATCCACATCTTTTATACACATGGTCGGTCATTCTTCACACAATCCATCCATACTTTTTTTCGGTCTTCCTCTACTCTTATATCCATCCATCCTTATATTCAAAACCTCTTCTATTCACATGACTTTCATCACATCTCCACTCACCATTCATTCTTACTATCATTCCTAACATTATATTTACGAATATTTGTTTATTTCCTTGCTTGTTTCTTTGCTTGTTTGTTTGTCACCCTTTCACGTCTTAACTACTGAATCGATCGTTGTTAAATTTTGCATACGGCTTACACAAAAAAAAAATAGTACTTTTCCGGAGGAATAGGTTAAATTTGCATTAATGTGAACAAAGCCGCGGGAAAAAGTTAGTAATTAAATTTGTAAAAATTGTGAATAAATTATTTCAAACAGATGTGAAATACAACCGGAATAATCGCACCTATTTGAGAATAGCCCAAAATTGGTATTCACATTTAGAACGATTTTATTTACGAAGCGAATGTAAATAAAAAATTGTTGTTTTTTTTTGTCTCAGTATAATAATTATAAGATATCTGTGTATTGCCAAGAAGTGAAAGAGACGGCAATAGTCCGATACAAAACGAGAGACGAGAAAGCTTACGACTTGGCCGTACTATACACTAACCCACAATATTGGGTACATTTAAAACCGGCTGTGTTTGCAGATGACCCTATTGAAAAAGGTGAGTATAATATTGATTTTGTATTATTTTTTTATTATTCTGCCTCTGTAAGTAGACATGTAAACGAACTAGGGACTGTACTATAGGTTTTACAGATTTTAATGATTTGTCCCAAATATTCACCAGCAGTGCTTCTGGCGGAAACGCGGAGAGAGTAAAATACACGTCACAGGGAAAAAAAAAAAATCACTTGATCATGCCATATATGTGATAAATATTAAGTCTTAATAAACTGGTCAACGAACAAACTGTATTATTTGATTTTAATTTTATTACTAAAATACCATTAAGATGACCCCTGAAAATCAAGGAATACGTCAATTATTACTATATTAATCTGTAAATCTCGCTGCAGGTAGGGTCATAAATCATATTTCCCATAGTCATGTGCACGGACAGGCGCGACGATATACTATGTGTAAGATCGGAATAGGGTGACTCATGCGCTCGTTCGTTTGTAAGTCTGGCAACGCGTAATTCCTATTCTATGGGGTCAAATAACGCTATTACATGAATGAAATATTATAACCACTACATGACATTAAGTTCCCCAAACTTCTTATGGGAGGGTTTGAAATTCTGTTCGGTAACCTTTTTGTGTGACGAAAAGTGGTGGAGGTAAACACTGTGTCGGATAGAGTGGGAGCAGTGTCTCACTTGCGTTCGGATATTACAGAACAGTGAGACATACGCTCTACTCGCTGTCTTTCTTTCTCATTGTCCGTGGTTCCGATACACTGCATTAGGATGACGTGGTGATCAATGAACACAGTCTATGCTATTCAAAAGTGGTTGACGAATAAAGAAAATGTTTTCCTGTAATATAGATGTTTCACTTTTATCGTGTGTTTTCACGGCACATCTAATTTTTTATTTTAATTTACAGGTGAATCAATCCTAGCGGCCGGTTATCCATATTTTAACGAGTATAATTTACCAGATTTAAAACCGACCGTTACATCGGGACACATTAACAATGTGTCCCCGTCCTTAATACAGGCGTCATGTTGCGTTCAGTCCGGTTTTAGGTATGTATTTAAATTTCTGTATCTCTACATGTGCACCATGTGTATATGTAACGTGTACGCAAAATTTCATCATAAACTATAGAGTAGTTAGTAAGTGAAAATGCAACAAACAAACCTAATAACAATCCTCTTATGTATTTACAAGTAGTTCTCGAGTTGCATGGTGGTAGAGCTTTTTCTAAGTCCGTCTGGCTAGCTACCACGCTCAAGTTGAAAATCTGTCGCCAAGCACCTGTTGGTGTGTTCCGGCAGCTGCACTTGAGAGCCAGTCTCCCTCTAGGTTAAGCGTGATCTACCATTGTAGACCACATCATCATTAATATCAGATGAGATTGTGGTCAAAAACGTTTACCTATAAAGTATAAAAATCTTTCGGAATCCGGACAAATACTTCACGTTAAATTTTCTGCCCTCCAACAATTGAAACTTCAAAATCCCGTTTGCTCGTCCGCTTAGATTTGAGTCCGCTGATACACCGAACACCGAAACAATGATTATACCTTAACATAGAAGACGAATCATGGTGGTCGAGTAGTTTGACCGGGGAAAAATCAATCCGATGTCCGCGGGTTCAGGACACCGGCATGTATCCAACAAAATTTTCGGAATTCGCGCATATTTACTAATTAAACACGTTCCTGGCCAAGCAAATTCTACCTGAAATGTCGTTCAGGTCATTTGATATATTGACTAAAAATTGATATGTTATCATATGACGTTACATTACAATATTAATACATAACTTTATCACATCGTGTAAATGTAAGTAAGTAGTGTATATCACAATACAAGTGTGTGGTACACGTGCCCTAAAGATCAAGCTTAACGTGTACCACCGGTGGTACACGTGGCCTAAAGTTCAAGCTTAACGTGTACCACCGGTGGTACTACGTGGCCTAAAGATCAAGCTTAACGTGTATCCACCGGTGGTACTAGTGGCCTAAAGATCAAGCTTAGCGTGTACTAACGGTGGTACTAGTGGCACGGAACGTGTTAAATTGGTAAGACTATTGGTTAACGCTGAAGGGAAACATCGTGAGGAAACCTTAACACGAGAAATGCTCTTGTATTACCCACAGTATGTGGGAAAATATAGAATTATGGGTTTCTTGGAGTTTGAAAGTCGTCCGATATATCGTAGGCTGGCGTGGAATTATGGGACATATATTCCTACGCGAAGAGGCCTATAGCTCTGCAGCGGGTCTCTTACAGTATAATGATAGAACTATTTGTGTTCATAGACTATTTTTAACTACCTTACAGCGGTGGTCCAATACTCAGAATAACTAAAAAAAGTTCCGTGGAAGTGATCGCTATTATAGTAAGCAATGCGAAGGCCGAAACGGGTGCTTACTATCCGTACATAAACATGTCTATACCGGTTCAGGTCTTCAGACGTGCTATACGACAGTTTATGATAGACAAAGGTAATTTTTTTTTAATAACATATCTCTGCAAAATTGTTCCCTTTCCTCTGATAGGGAGGGACTGTCGGTTCTGGAAATATGAAAATCAACTCTTCGATCAATCGTCAAAGTATGAGAATGAACTCGAAGTATAATGATACTTTTGAAACAAAATAGGGGAGGCTTTGTTGTTGTGATGTACAATAAGTAGCTTTTCGTGGTTCTTAGATAGACGCGATTACTAAGTGTTGACCGACATACCACCTTCCCATTTGTAATCTTTCAATGAGTATATCATATAAACATTACAAAATCTTCTTCATACTTTATTATACTATATTACACTATTGGTCCTTATCTAATAAATTAATTATCATGTCCTAATTTGATATAAAGTTTATATTATTAAAAAAAAAACTGCGATTTTTATATGCGCTACGCATTCAGGTTGTATGTTTTCTTACCGTGGAGAAGTGAAGCAAGTGGTGCGGTGCGCATGTGCAGGAGAGTGGATGTAACCGGATAACTTTGTTTACAATAAAAATTTGTAAGCAAAGAATATTTTTGTTTTATTTTTTTTTTCTTCTGTACAGACATTATATTATTAAAACAATAACCAACTCATGGCTTAGTGCTTAGGTAGGTTTTAAACGTGTGTCAAATTTCCAAGACAGTTGATACACTGTACAAGTTCTTTTAAAATGAATGTAATTTTTATTCACAGATGTAACAAAACTACGTGTCATGGAAAACAGTAAAGAGATGATTCAGGCGCAGTGGAACCTACTCCCGTATAAATCGAAGATATAAAACGAACCGGCATATTGTTATTTAATTTTATATAGTTTTCGCTTTGTTTAAAGTTAATAAAGTTTATTTGATGTCGCATTTTTCATTTATTAATATAATCCCTTTTTACCTACTAGCTATGGCCGCGAAAATGCGCGCGTTTTAATTAATTAACTAATTAATTAACTTAATTTCCAAAAAACCTATTCTTAGTGCTCACTTACAGCATAATAGGAAAGTGCATGAAATTGTCATGGTCCTAACTCCAATACTTTGGGATGTGTGTTCATATGTCAGACTATCAGTCAGTTATTATTTTAAATATAGAGATATGTATTAGACAGTGACAATTATTTTTTTGTGGAACACATCGGGGTCACCAGTATTGTATGTTAAACATAAGATGAATGTTAAAATAAAGTTTGCAAGTTTCTTTTGGCGCGTTATGGAAAAATGTGAGTAAATTTTTACGATGCGCGCACACACCGTCACGAAAAACCGACACCCTCAAGTTAGCTATAGTCAACATTTAAAAAAAAACGTATGTATGTATTAAATACCTTTTTTCTATTGTTAGTGTCCTTTTTTCTACAAACGTACATTAATGCGAAAGACAAAGACTTTTGAAATATTTTTATCTTGTTACGCCAAAGAAGTATAAGTTCTAAAACGTATACATAAGTACACACACAGACTTTTTTTTTGGCAACAAATCTTCTAGTAACTTATTACTGTCATTATCGAGTAGATGCCATTAGTGAGTTTTACGTTCATTACAATGAACTAACAAGATGGTGGCCGTCTTGTTAAAACTTTTCCACAGCGAGTTTTTGTGGCAAGTCAAAATACATGTACCGTGGCATTATTTCCCATCCACTTCACTTGTGCACAATAACCAAACTATATTACGTTTTACAAAATATAGAGCCAAATAACACCAGATTATGAATGAATTATAAAATCAACTACTTGACATTCCAAGATCGCGTTAAAAACTTCAACGTATACTTTACTACAACGAGCGAACTGACATCATCCTGGAAAAATTGTACCATAGAGTGTATAATTCTTTTTCAAGTGGCCAGTCTGCATAGGATACCTCGTCGGCCAGTACGCTACGATTCTTTTAAACCGAATTTGCAAAATGACAGTTTGCTGTCACGAAACATAGAAGAACACATCTTTCTGTCAAAAAGTGACGTATTATATGTTATATTGGTGTGTTCAGAAATGGCTCGAAAAGGACAAATCGCCATACAGGACGCCGTAGAGAACAATGAAGAATTTGAAAACTACATAATCGCACACGCGAATCAGCTGATTTGTAAGTTAATTATATTTGATTGATGTAGGCGTTACTTTGTGGTCATCAATCGTAACTACAGTCCGCGTCAGTCTTTCTGGCCGCAGACGGAAACGACACAGACGAAGTCGCAGGTATCGGCTAGTTATACGATATTAAAATTATGCTGGTTATTTACAAAATCTAGCGTTTCTATTTAATTGTTTGAAGAACTATACTTTGTGAAGTGAGAAATCTTCGAGAAATTTCTACGAAAATGCAAAATATTTATCAGGCGTCGTTTTACATAAAATGTCAATAAAATGAAACAAGTTAAAAGTTTTATTATCAATTACTGTTCAGGTATGGAGGTGTACTCTGAATTTTGCGGTTTCTGTCTGGCGACAGGTCACGCTATTCGTAAAGGAAAACTGGAGATTGGTCAAGATCGTATAGCTATGGTGAAGGTATATAAAGACATCATGTTTTTTTTTTGTTTTTTTGTCTCTCCCAACTATCTACATAATCATAATATTGACAATTAAATGTCTGATACGACTATAAGACATTGTAATTTTTACACGTTATTCACTTAGTATTTCAACCTTCAATATAATCCAGATTTTTGTCATTCTAAGATAAACCAGATCGAGTTTCTTGCCGGTTCTTCTCGATGACTGGGTTGTTTTCCGAACCGGTGGTAACTTTAACGTTCATAAGCGCCTTCTCAGGGCCTAAACTGAATGAAGTATTTTTGATTTGATTTGAATTGAAAGATGACGTGATTTGAACATGAACATGCGATTGACTTTTGCAAAAACATTGGGTCTCTGTATGTGGTATACCGGATGTATAATGGAGAGTGTTCTGAAAAACTTTTGATATGGTGCCCTCACCAACGTTCCAAACTCATACCACTCGCCGCTGGCTGGTTGCCCATCCACATACCCTAAAGCCCAGCAGAATGGCGATCAACGTAAGGATTTCTAGAAGCTTTATTATGTGTATACTAGCGTTGTGGAATGGATTACCCAGCACAGGTTTATGACGTTGGGCTCATCAAAAAGAAACTGAGACACGCTCTTCAAGGTCGGCAACACAACAGGAACGCCCCTGGTGTTGCAGTTGTTCATAGGCGACGGTAACCATTCGATATCAGATGAGCCGTCTGCTTGTTTATTGCCTTTTGGCATAAAAAATAATATATATACATATATATATTGATAACTCATAGGTACAACACGGGTAGAATGTCGATATCGATGTAGATTCGTATCCTATATCAAGCATGAACATCAAAGGTCTAAAATGCACAGTAATATTACAAATGCGGAAATGAGTTTGTTTATTACACTCGCACGCTTTAACTACTTAATCAATCATCAAAAAATGTACTGTTCCCGAAGGACAGGTGGAATCTATAGTATAAACGCAAGCCAAACCGCTGGCAAAAGCTAAAGTATCGTAATAAAGCGCAACATTCCGTAAATCTTTACATTCATAGCGTCAGTGTTGCGGATAACAGTCTCACTAAAACACGTGCACGCGGGAATACTACGGTCCATACCGAAGTCTGTATTACTAGCATAAGTAAAGAAAAAAACTGTAGTTGCTTGTTGAAATTATCGCTGTCTGTGGATTCAAAAGATATCATTGAGTTTTTGGCGGGATCTTAGTCTGTCATGTAATGGTTTTTATATTTTATTCATAATCTTGTGTTATTAGACTCTATATTTTGTAATATTGGTGGTGTTTTACGTAATATAGTTCGGTTATTATGCACAAGTGAAGTGGATGGGAAATAATACCACGGAGCATGCATTCTGAGATGCCACCAAAACTCCATGGAAAGTTCTAACAAGGAAACCACCATCTTGTTAGAACATTATAATTATCACAAGACACTTACTTGGCATAATCTTGTTACTTGATGCTGACTAGTGCACAAACCTTGACGGAGCCAAAAAATAAAGAAAAAGAAGATATAATTATTTAGAACAATGACACTGTTATTTGTGTTCAAAATTTAGATTAATAATTTTCGGCAGTTAATCAGAGGTTTTACTTGGTACATAACTACATAATTTGCTTTCTCGTGTATATTATGAAGAGTATTCCGTAAAGCTTCAGAAACGAATACTAGAGTAATCATATTGTCATTAATTACTTTTCAATTGACTGCACAGTGCTAACGCTTTTTGTATTTTAATTCGCTAAGATAAATTATCACAGAATTTGTCTATTCACTAAGCGCTGAACTGCAAATTATTTTAAGAAATGCTTACGCTATTATATCGTAGAAAACAACAACCAAACCACACTCTACCAGCCTCACGAAATAATAAGCGAGAGCGTTGTCAAATATCAAGGATCTTATATAAATGGATGATAATGTATTGTTTCAGGCTCTCGCTGACAATATCGGGCCCCTATCCAGATTTAAAGACAAGAGTGAACCCGTATTCCTGTTTATTACGGTACTATTCGTTGCTCAGTATTATAGTGATGCGATGATGGCTGAGTGGTTCGCGTTTTAGGATACAGCATCAGTCGATGTAGGTTGGTTCGAATCCTCGCGACTGAGCTGAAGCCTTCGGTGAAGGAATACATCGTAAACATAGAACACAGCTTGTTGGTAGGGTCTTTTTTAAGCTCGCCCGGCTAGCTACCACCGTCAAGTTGATAATCTATTGCAAAGCACCCGTGGACATTTTCCAGCAGCTTGAATTGAGAACGAGCCCCTTTAGGTTTAGCGTCATTATTATCTTAGTTCACTTCATTTAACAGCAGGGCAGATTGTGATAGAACGCCATACGGCTAAACGGTATAAAGTATAAAAAACTCCTTTAATAGAAATATCAATCTTCTTCTCTGTACCATTTCATGGGAACTACGTATTCTTCCTAGAACAATGGTAGATTGTCTTCTATTTTATGATAGTTTTCTCAGTACTACCTGACTCTTACAATCCTTTGAGCGATGTAAATTTACTTCATTTAAATTATGCCATTACTGCTTACCTCCCAAGGAAAAGTGTATCGATATTTAGCCTAGGTGGTAGCCATAAAAGTTATTTATGTGCCTGTAAAAAGTCTCGTCACAATCGGTGTACTCCTTTCGGGATTTGGTACTAATTTCGCATACTGTTAATTGAAGTATGCTTTAAAATGGCAACAAATTAAATCTAACTTGGCGTCCATCAGCTCTATCATTGTAACACGATCGCTTAAAAACAAGCACAAATAAAAAATCCAATAAATAAGTTTGTGACAGTTATTGTCTTTTAGAAAGGTAAGCTTACTCGTGCAATGTTCGGCGCAAACGGTATAGAGCTGTGCCGTATTATTGAGGAGGAGTTAGGCTACATGCAAAGGAAATTGAAACCGGGATAGAGAGGAAGAAGCAGGAGATCGACGAGTTGTTGGCGGAAGAAGCGGTACTGACTTTTTGTAAAATAATTTATGAAGTTACTTATTACACCATTGTATGGGAAAGTAAATGGACTATACGTTCACAGTACGAATTACACAGTTCGCGAAGTTTAGTACCAATGTGACGACAATACGATCGAACGCCTAGGGACACGATATTTTCTTAAATGCATTTGATTTTTTAAAAGCCCTCTGTAAATTTAACCCTTAGTAGCCTGATTTACGAAAGTGATTTATTTTTAATATTACTGTGTTTGCTTGAGGGTCTAGATGAAGGGAAAAATAGCTTTATAAATATAGCTACATAATTTATATATATAGCTTATAAAAAAAACTAATAGTAATGTGAACATTCGGTTTAAAAGATTGGTATCAAAATTGAAACTCTAGGTTATTAAGGGTTAAGTGTATATGAATTAAGAAATGGTGACTTTGTGATACTAAAGCTAAACTGATTGACTGGTTTGAATCTTGTTTGACGGATATGCGTTCATGTCTTTTCATAAATGAATTTTCCTCTGAATATTTCAACATTAGGAATGTAAACAAGTAGAAGGACCAGAAGCAATGATGGCTCTCTTGTAGCGTTTACGAATAGCTAATCGATCTACATGGGTTGGAATCCTATAAATTTGCAATTTGGAGTGAAGGAATACATCGTGATGGGAATAAGAGAAAGTTGAAAATTTATCACCAAACGCCTACAAGCTTATTCCAAATGTTACAATGAGAGCCAGTCTTGGTCTAAGTAGCGTATTACCATTTTAGTCCACAGGGTCACTTAATATCAAATGAGATTGTTGTCAAACGGTTCCATCAAGCAATGATATCAACATTCCAATTCTCTCCAGCCATGACTTGAAAACAGTATTTGTAGCTTAGTTAAAAGTAACGCTTGAAAGTTGACCTTTAACCGACACAACACTTACGCACACCATTTTTCGTCACACGAAAAGGTTACGGATTACAAGTTTCAAAGCCCTCCCATAAAATTTAAATTATCTTAGTGTATATGCCAGATAAACAAGACAGTTGACTCAAGCTGGGGCCCGGTCCTGAAGATTTTGGATCGAGGACTAGTGTTGATAAACCTGTCAGCTACAATTTACTGTATTGTAACAAATAAATATTAGGAAAAAATCGAAATGGATCTTCGGCTCGAAGAGGAGTACCGCGAGTCTGTCGAGCGGCTTCGAGTCCTAACGCTGACAGCTCGAAAAAAGCGGGTCTGTGAGCGGCTAGCCGCCCACGTTAAGAGGTTGAACTATATTATGTTCTGGCCGCATTGCCACAAGGCCCACTATGATCTATATGAAAAATGGGACGCTCTCAGTTAGTACTTATGATTTTACTTATTACCTGGCCTATTACACATATTACCTCTTCGGAAAACTTACTTAAATATACTGCAAATGTAGGCGTTTATATATCTCTCCTGTGTCTCTGTCTTATATTATATGGCGCTAAGGTACTATCTTAAACTTGCCAACTAAGCTACCAGTGTCGAATTCATATCTATTGCAGTAATCTATCTATCTATACATATAATTTTTTTTATTTTTTTTCGAACTGACTACACTGTCAACCCGGCAAGGCCTCCACAGTTTCACCGGACCACCTCTATACATATAATAAAAATGAAGTGTCTGTATGTAATATCAAAATAACGAATTTTTACTGATTGGATATGAACGTATACACGATACTGATAATAATAATACAATTTTAAAAATTTTCGTCTGTCTGTCTGTTTGTTTGTTCCGGGTAATCTCCGAAACGGCTGGACAGATTTTGACAGAAATTTCACTGACGGATAGTTAAAATTACAGCGGGTGACAAAGGCTACTTTATTTTGAACTAGCTTTTACCCATGGCTTCGTTTGCAGTACTATCTCCAAAACGTTTGAACCCTTTTTCACTGAACTTTCACTAACAGATAGCTGATTTTATAAGAAGTAATTTACAATTATAAAAAAAAAACGCATCCGGAGCTGCGGGAAACAGCTAGTGTAATATGTAAACGCAGGATTCAGTAGTCATTCTTCACTAAATACCTTAATTAATAAGAACCTAGTTAAATACATGAATATAAAATCCATAGACTTTTCACTTTTGACGTGATTTGTAACTGGAAGGATATATATCTTTTTGTATTGTATAAACTTCCATCTATATATTCTTTGGCTTCTCCAAAGTATTTGTAAGTTACTTTATGTTCATTAAACTACGCTTCAAAAACGGCCACCGCTTGAGGTGGGATCTGACACTAGTGAATCTCGGAGGACCGATAAATTTTTGGCTGTAGTTTCGGTCGATGTGACCTAATTCAGCACAAATAGTCGCACTTAGGTGACGCGACTTATGCGCCCTATTAACCCTTTGAATCATGCTGTAGATCTACAAGTGGCAGCAAAAGAAACATTCCAACTGACGGAGGAGAACATAAAAGAAGCCTTATACATGAGTGACGTAGATCCAAACGAGGCGTGTCTACACGCTCTTCTCAGTGGAGAAGTTCTCGTAGTCTTATTCAAGATGCTGGAAACGGATACAAGGGATTTCATCGGTGAGGAAAGAATCAGTTTATACAGAAAGTTGTTGGATATTACGTGAAGGTATTCTTTATAAAATACATTTTTCTATATAATTATGACATTGTCGACATGAGAAATTGTTTAAAAATGTTTGGAATGTTTTCCTAATAAATATTTTAATTTTGGTATTCAGAAATTTCTTGAATATATGTTAAGAGGTAGATCTGATATGTTTAATATTTTGAATTCTTATACAAATATATTTAGATTAAATATACATATACCCCACGCAAGCGATTTTAAAGTAAAATATTTTCTGATAACTGATTCTGTTTTCACCACATTAAAAACTATTTTTAGTAAATCGTTAAGTGTCAGCATATTAAACAAGATAATGTTGAGATATATAGCTAAAAATTACAAAGAAAATCTTTAATGCGATATTTATTTATATTTGCTATGAGAATACCTAAATATAACCTTAAAAGAGTTATTATAGTACGTTGACTATTTAAAGAGTACTCTCAATATATTCTTAACCCTTAAATGGACAATGTTGTTTTTAAACAACATACTAAACATCACAGATTTATGACAACTAGTTTTTATTTCTGAACAAATTTTGTACTTTTTTTAATGTTGGCAAAAAGTATAGTAAATTCATGTCTAGATTTTTTTTACTCATTTTTCCTAGACAGTAATACATGTTACACAAATATATTTTTTTAAAACGTGAAACAAAAATCGTCCATTTAAGGGTTAAAAACAAGCTGATGACAACACGTACCTCTGCTATATGTTTTTTTTTTTTTCGAACTGACCTACACTGCTAGCCAATAAGGCCTTTACAGTTCCACCGGACTACTGATCCACTGGACTACTCTCTGCTATATGACATGTGCTGTGTGTATGTATAACTGTTAATTACCGCCACCTGGCAAAACATTTTTTAGGATTATCCTATGTCTACTGTTGTGTGAGCTCAGAGGTCACTAAATAATAGGCCTGTAGATGATGGACGCTTGCAAGACCGTCACGGTTACTTATACGTTGGTGAAAACAAAATCACCCTAAGCTGTATCTTAAATATTTAATAAATTTACGTTACTTCAAATATGTTCCACAAATTTAGAGGGCTTTGATACAAATTGGAAAAAGACTAATTACTGCTACACTGTCCCAGAACTTCTACGATTCGGCATATACGAAGAGATCCCCGTACCCAAAGAAGACGTTCCTCCAGAGAAGCAAGTGCCACCGATCCCCGCTTACGAGCGGTATGCGTACATCAGCAAGACGGCCCGCGAAGTCAGACGAGACAGATACGGAGCTAAATTACAGAAACTTGTAAGCCTATCAATGGAATCTGCAAATTCTGTTCTTGGTGGTATCCTTTTAATAATCTTCATCTTGCATGTCAACAGTTGGGGTCAAAATCCGGATCTGTTACAAGCTGTCTGGGTTTCTTTTGAGTTTTTTTTTTTTATGTAGTGTCTAAATAACTACAATTGGCCTGATATTGTGATGGGACAGTTGAAAATGGTAATACTCTAAGCCTAAACAGACTACGGGAACATATCGAGAGATCTTTAACGACAGACTTTTAACTTGAGGGCGGTACCTTCTCAGACAAGTTTAGAAAATACTCTACCAATACTATGGTATCATCAGAGTGTCTTCCGTCACCAAAAAGTAGGGCTCGCTGTACGATTCGAATTTACGTGGAATGGGGTCTTCTTCCTTTCACGGAGCCGTCATCATTAAGTTTGACTGAAGCCTTAATGATATTCACGTACGTGCAATTCCATGGCTTAAATAATATACATACTGCTTACTGGGTGTCGCCTATGTATAGCCTAACTGACGTCATAGTCGTTCATCTAAATAAGAGTGGCCTTCTTGACAAGCCATTCCCGACAAGCATATTCTTTTAGCAGTAAAGCATAATGTTGTGGTCAAGGCAGAACTGTTTACCATAGCTTAGTACTAGAGGTTGTAAGCTTTTCAAGATTTATTGTAAGCCACGTAAAACAAAGAACGTTGTATTTCGTTTTAACAGCGTGAAGAGAGAGAAGAAAGGGAGCGCTTAGCTGCCGAGCAGGCCCGACTTGCGCGAGAAGCGGAAGAAGACAGACAACGTTTAGAAAAGCAGAGGCAAGACGAAGAGAGGATAGCTAGAATTCAAGCTGGGGTAAGATGGTTTATCAGTATTGAGAAAAGACTATAACATTCTAAGAAAAGTGATGCATAAAAACATTACGTTAGTACTTCAAATTTGTCTGAAGGTGAGTAGCAATAGAAAAAAAATGTTAAGGGACAAATCCCTTCATAGGATTTGAACAAAGGTGTAGTGAGATTACTTATTAAACTTCCAACAAGATAATAAATAGAGAATTTTTAACATTCCTAGTTACCGGCGGACCCTGAGCCAGAAGAAGTAGGCGAAGAAATCGAAGGAGAAGAGAAAACAGAAACTGAAGTTACAGATGTCGCTGTAAGATTATAACATAAACATTTATTTTGTTTACCAAAGGTGTTAAGCCATATAATTATAGACTACAGCACAGAATGGCTGTATACCATGTCATCATATGTTGGTATACCAGCATATGATTAAATAAATTGACAAATGAAGCCATTGAAAAGGTTGTTGATGAACCATTTAAATCATAATACGCTATATAGCAGGAAGAAGAAGAGAACGTTGAAGAAGAAGAGGAATTTCACTCTGACGTATCGATAGAGGGAGAGGACTACATACCGCCCGGAGGACTGTTCGTGCCTGGGCTGTATTCGCCTGCAAACGAGTTAGCTAAAGCTAATGGTTTAGCATTCTTTTATCCCAAAGTAAGTACGTCTTACAAACTGTTTGATTTAGAAGACACCGCTTTGGGGTTTTTTACATGTTTCATAGGGATTCAGTTTTGAGGCATTTGAGTACACTTTAATGTTGAATATTAAGTGATGATGTAGTCTAAGATGGTAAACACGTTAACTATGGACTGCTGAAGCACACCCGTAGGTGCTTCGAGACAGATTTTCCACTTGAGGGTTATAGGTGGCCAGGGGGCATAGAAAAGCCTTACCACCATGCTACGATTTCCATCACCAGCAGTAAATAATGTTACCAATATAAATTAGTAAATGTACACAAATTTCAAAACATTTTTTGGTACATGCCAGAGGGTTCTGATCTGCCGTCATCGAATTGAGATTCCACCAGTCAGACCACTTGTCAACCACGATTCCTTTCAGATTAAATTAAACTAACTGTTAAAATGAAATTAGGCCGGTTCATTCGTGCAAATTTTAAAGCAATACTCTGCCTGTAGCAAATGATTTGTGATGGTAACATGAGCATGAGAGATGGTCTTTTAGTACCACCATATTGTGGGAACAATATAGAACTTTGGATTTCTCGAAGTTTGCAATACGTCGTGTGTTGACGCGGTGATTATACCTATACTTTCCTTCAAGAAGAGGCCTATGGCACTACAGTGGGTCTCTTAAAGGACGATGTTGTAATTGCGGTGCATGCCATAATTATCTTTTACAACTAACTACATATAACTATTGATAGGAATAAACACCGGAACATTCTCACCCTGCAGATAGTTCAACAACTGGCCCCGATAGAGACCGGAACACCTACCACCTCACGTCCTGGTCATGTTCACTGTGGACAAACGACAAGACGTGCAAGAACTAATGAATCAGTATTCTGACGAAATAATTGCCGTTAGTTACTTTTTAAATGCTACTTTAAATCGAATGTTTTAAATACGAACGTGGGTTTGTTTGTTACGCTTTAACGCGTTTAAATAATCATTTTGAATGCTGACATTTTATCAGGAGCACAGAAAAGTGTATAGGATACTTTTCATTCGGAACATAATATATGTTTTTATAGTAGACCTAATATATCGCTAGAAAACCAATCATAAGAGCTGTCCATTACATCTCACATAAAGAGGTATAACATACATAATTGTTAGTATCAGTTTTGTACTGTGTTTAACATTAGGCACAGTGCAGTCACTTTGCCGTGCTTCAATAAAAAGAAATCTGTGTCACGGCGAGTGTTCTGAAGAGCTGTTCAATTTAGTCCCTCCCTCTTCTTTCCACAACCGAACCACGCGGACTGGTCCAAGGAGCCACAGTTTCACGGTAAATTCTATCCTAGGCACGACTTAAAAAGTTCGCAACGTCTCGCCTTTGCTGTACCGTGAAGCTGTGGAACAATTTCCCAGGCAGTGTGTTCCCTCCTTCTTACGACATGGATTCCTTTCAACAGACATTTTCTCAGGCCGCCATGACAGCGGCGACTGGCGAAGGATTATTTGCCTCTCGGTCACTTTAAAAAAATATTCTTATTAGAATAATGCAACTGTAAAAAAATGTATGACTCACTGTTGATTTTATGATAAAAAAAATTAAGTTAGGAAATATAATTTTAGTAAAGCTGTTTCAATTTACTAATTTATAAATTAAAAAGTTACTAAATGTATGATGTCACACCAAGGTCGAAAGAGTAACACAGATGTGTGACAAAAACGGGGACCCCAGAAATAAAACAATTAATACGATGTAATTCTATATGATGATCCCCTAATAACTATGCCAAAGTTACCGCCTTCTTAATAAAATTTCAAATCCCAATAACTCTAAAATGTTTACATGAAAATAAAATGGTCTTAAATAATTTTAAAATCGGGACGGGACGTCCACACTTTCCAAAAGTTCACTACGTAATGAACGCTGTGAAGTATCCGCGGATATATTTGTTCTGCAATTTTAACATCAACCTTATCACTACATAGTATAAAACAAAGTCGCTTTCTCTGTCCCTATATCCCTATGTATGCTTAAATCTTTAAAACTACGCAACGGATTTTGATGCGGTTTTTTTAATAGATAGAGTGATTAAAGAGGAAGGTTTATATGTATAATAATATAAATTAAATAGTGGAGAAATACTTTTATTTTTGAGGTTACTCCAAATCTAACGCGTGCGGGCCACGGGCAGTAATGAATAAATCAAAACTACTGGATCGACTTTAATCATTTTTTCAGTGAATGACATAGGCTTATATATTTTATACCCGTGCGAAGCCGGAGCGGGCCGTTAGTTATTTTAAATTTATAAATACACCTACACTTGGCTTGTACACATAATCTTGCTTTTATACACAGACTGGAATATTCGTTGGAGACGATCCGTTTTCAGCAGAACATGTCGCCTATACCATCAAACAATATGACAAAATGGAGAGGTTGAGAAAACAGTACGTAAAATATATATTTTTAAATTAAATATCTGTTTTATGATCCTCCCCTCCCATATACATATGACGAAGCTTCGAATAAATCACGCTCTAAAATTAACATCAAAAGTTATTCCCAAAAATGTGCAAATAAAACGTTCCTACATCGTTATCATTCCAATAACTTTAAAACAGTGTCGGCTAAACTTTTCTGCTGTTTCTAAAAAGCATCGGTTTAGTTTAATCTTCCTGCGTTCATCGTCACTTAGCCTGATAATTCGGAACGCATGATAATAATGTCTTCCCACACGTACATTTATTACGACCATAGACAAAAATTCGTCGCGATACGCGCAAGCATGGAAGTTGAGTTTTTGACGGGACCTTAGTCTATCATGTAGTGATTTTTTTTTAATTATATTTAGAAGGTTCTAAACACGGGTCCACCATCTTGTTGGAATATTTGAAATTATCACAAGACACTTATAATACTGTTACCTACTCGACAGTAATAATAATAATCTAGAAGATTCGTTGCCAAGAATTAAATAAAAAAGAATAGATATTGCATTAGACTATGTTTTATTAAAGATATTGTTAGTAATACTAATTCACATTTTGTTTCCTCTGTCATCCAAATTCTTCACGTGAGACCATTGGTTGAATAATACATTATATTTTCCATACCTTAAATAATGGGTATCCCAAAGCCCGCAACTCCACAATCCATTGTCCACTTTTTCGTAAAATCCATGTCGGTAACATGCACCCGCCTACAAATTTTATGAGAGTCGATTCCATCCACTTTAGTGTACTAAGATCCTCATGTTTCTTCCCGCAGTAAAGATAGACTAGCTCTAATGGTCTCCCGTAAACGGAGCTTGGCTTTACTCCAACTAGCTGGTCTTAACCCTTGTTATATAAGCGCGGATGTCACTTCCGGTGAAAAAGATTGTCTCGCCATGTTTCCAGTCGGCTACGGGGACGGTTACATGGAGGAGGAAAGTGTTAAAGAAGAAGAAATTGTGGTACAAGTTATTAATAATCGTTCTAAATATATGTAGAAGTGGCGTTGTTATGTATATTTATGAAGCAAACGACAGAGCTCATGCTGCTAGTTTAATGTCAGGGGCTTCCTTATGCTACCTACTGACCTAATAATGATTGACTTTAGTGCTGTCATTTTCTTTAAATTGTCTTATAATGAACAATACAAACTAAAGCGCGCTTTAGATACAGTTGAAGTAATGTTTCTCTGTTGTATTATTGTGATAAATAAATACTGAATTAATTTTATATCGTTAAAAGGTACTCCTACATGTGATATACGTCGTACATACAAGCGATAATCGCTTTTGATAATATTATTTAGTTCTTCAATTATTTTTTTAATAAGATAAGAAAATGATGTCTTTTGATTTATTTCAGTTATTTAAAAAAAATATATGAAGAGATTACTTTAATATATTAATACTAACAAATAACTAATGCAACGTACACCTAAAACGGCAATAATCATCACCAATCATACCACGTGTGGGGATGATGATTTATAGCAAAAATCGATTTTAAATCGATACTGAACAACGAATCGTTACAGTGAATCGATCTCTGACACTATAAAACACCGCGAGGCGTAGGTTTTTTTAATTATAAAGTTTTTATAACCTTATTAAAATTAAAGACGAAGAAACATCGATTATTATTATTTTTTTCAAATCATGCTCCGTAACAATTAATAAAGTAATCGATTTTTAATAATCGATCTTCTAGGCCTAGATTTTTCATGAATCGATTCCACAGGAACACGATTAAAATCGATTTTATTCGGTAAGAATCGCCATCCGTATTGTATTGTATAGATGTGGATATTGTCATAACATCCGGTGCTGAAAGGCGTGGATTCGAATCTTAAACGAATCTGATTTTTCAGTTAAATACAGTTTTATGTTATCAGAGTGTTACCAAATTCTAATGATAGAACGACCTTTGATTTGAAAACATGCTGGGCACAGCCAATCATCGACAGCCTTGTGGAAACATGAGAGGAAATGAAACACTGTGTCTCAGGTTTTGTACAATTACTGAACTATATATAAAATAACTAATTGAACAATATATAAACGACTATTGTCAGTTATTGCGCATTGGTTGGCTAAACAGTTTGTATATAGGGGTGTTCAAAAAAACGATTAATCTATACATTATAAAATTAATGTGTCTGTTATACATATATAACATATTTAGGCTTGTCTCCGAAATCACTGAATCGATTTTGAAGTGATTTTTACTGGCATATAGAGAACTTTTCAGAGTATTATCTGATCTACATATGATTATGTTTTTCTATAGAGAGTACAAAACAATAGTAAAATTTAACAGTGGCAACTATAAGTCGATAAAAAAGTTGTACGGGTTTAAATAGTAAAGAAAACATAAAATAAAAACCACGATAAAAACAGAAAAAGCCCGTAATTAAAAAAAAATTTACAAAAGCATTTTCGCAAGAACCAAGTCGTAGGCATCAGCAAGTAATAAATGGCTTACATATAACCGTAATATTACTCTTTGTTAACACAGGTCATCGAACAAGAACACATATTGGAGCCGGAGGTAATATTTTAGATTTTAAATTGCAACACAACACAAATTAAGTTTATCATCGTTTGATCCATCCATCTCTCTCTCTCTCTTTGTTACAATTGTATTTATCGACATTGTTTATGTACTTATACAACGAGGAGTATGTTAAAAAACTCAAAAACCACAAAGGTATTGAACTATGTAATTACACATAATACTTCAATGAAAATCAGACATTGACATTGGCAAATGCTACTACGACGATAATTGAAGAAAACAAAACAAAACCAACTTTTCATTATTTGCTAAATCGTAACATCTGACATTAGCAATCTAAAATTACGTTACATATTTTCAGCCCGAAATTGTTGACGAGCCGAAAGAAGCTGAAAATGTTAAAGAAGAAGGTTAAATATCTTCTCCTTCTATATATTGTATTGGGCACAATAATTGAGTTCTAGTTATATTGTTATGTTATTAAATATAAAATAAATTATGTAAACGGAAATGTATTATTCATTTTTATTATTATCATCAACCCTTTAAAAAGCACTGCGTAACTTACATTACAATATTACATACTATTATAAGGCAATTAGAACTGACTACTGAACGACGAAGTAGCATACGTCTATTGACTTGTTTCTGTGAATATATGTGGATGGGTTGCAACCCACCAAGGAATCATCCAACTTTTTGAGCACCCTGATTGTAGTTGCATACAACACAAATTTAGGTACAAATAAGTAATAATCAAAAAAATGGTGGTGATAGATTAGTCTGACGGGTGCAATATCAATGCGATGTGCGTAGATTCGATTCCCGGTAGGTAGTAACGAATTTTTCGTAATTCGCGTACATTTACTATTTTAAATTCCTAACACCATCGGCTGACCGTGTAGGAAAACATTGTGAAAAATCCTAAACCTGGCAAATGTTTGTATAGTACTACTACCTTTTGTGGAAAAAATAGATATTTCGCAGTTTGAAATCGCCAATATGTCATGGGCTGGCGTGGTTACTATGCCAATACCTTCTTTCGGAAAGAAGGCTATGACTGCAGTGGGTTTCTTACAGGCTGATATGAAAATTATGTTATATATTAAAGTAATAACATCGAGACAACTTAAGAATAAATAAATATCAAGTTTAGATTATTTATATTTCAACTTTATTTTCTATTACACTCTAGACGATATTACGCGCAAGCCCAAACTTATGGCTTTATTCAGAGCGGCCAAAAAAGATTGACGCGTAGTGTAGAATATTATTGTCGATCAATGTGTTTTTTTGTTTCTTCAGTCTGTCGTTTACCGAGTTCTAAAAAGTGTGCATTTATTAATGTTAATTATATTCTGTTAAATTACAGTACAGTTTAATGAGAAATAAACGTATGTTAATAAACATATATATGTATAAACATATCTGTCGACGAAATTAACCGGTGGAAAAATTTCACGGAACAAAGAGCTTCTTTCTTGCTTCCGTGAAATATTTGCTCTTGCAACTGTGTACATGTAAATTATAATCTAAAAACTAATAGAGTATAATTACTAGCCTCGCTATTTCTTAGAATTGGATCAGTAGTTCCAGAGGTTATATATAACATTAAAAATTACATAATTTTCTTTATATGGTTGTTTTTTTTTAAGTGAAACTTCTTTATAATCGTTGTGATTTCAAACCGGATGCAACGAAAAAACGACAGGTAAGAGACACAAATAAAACATGTGTATCCAGAACGAGAGAGCAAATGTCGGTGTGTATGTATGTTGCACACTGTTTAATTATACTTGCTTGTATTTGAGCATTTAACGTGTGTTAGTATATGTGAAAAGTACGTATACTACTGTACACTGTATGCGGCTTCGTATTACAGCTTTTTAGTAAAAAGTCGGCGTGGTGTGTTATTATTTAACAGTGTTTGTGAGTATTTTTATATCTTGTTTGTTGAAACTGAAAATATGGCACTTGAGCAATAAATTATGTAACATATGTTAAACAAAATATTAAATATTTTTTAAAATTAATCAAAATACTTTCATTTTTAAACAATTTTTATTTTTTTTATTTTATAGGGGGCAAACGAACAGGTGGATCACCTGGTAGTAAGTGATCACCGCCGTCCATAGACACTAGCAACACCAGGGGAGTCGTAAGTGCATTGCCGGCTTTTTAAATATGTGGGCCTCCGGCGCTCTCACTGGCCGAACGAAACGCAACAGTGCAACCACTGTTACTTCACGTCGGTTTTCTGTGAGAGGGTGGTACTACCCCGGGCGAGCCGACCCATTCATGCTGAAACCAGTAATAGCTTCAGCGTAGCTCTACCACCTACAAATAAACTTTGTAATTATCCTACCCTTGTTATATATATTTATCTCATTCTTTTGCCGATTTATTGAAGTTTCAGTTCTATCATGTGTGAATCGCACACCACCTTTTTTTTATTTCATGTAAATAGTAATTATAAATATGTTGGTAATTATGTTTATAGCGATAGTATAACGAGAAATTATAATTAGCTGTAGATATTAATATTAAGATATAGAGGCTATAGCTACCTTACTACTGTAACTATAACGTCGTGAAATTACTTTTGTTCCTATTATGTTGCGAGTGATAAGTTACGACTTGTTATCTATGTAAATAAAATAAATGAGGTCTGCCTAAGGCCTTCATAAAAAAAAAATATTATCACAATAGCTTCATTGAATGTAAAGTTATTAAAATTTTATTAAATTACGATTTTTATACTCCGTAGCATAGATTAGAATAGTACACTCTGTAACGCAGTGTGAATTTAAATTACACATACCTACTTCAAAATCAATTGTCAATTTGTAGGGAATTCCTCAAACTACTGCAAATATAAATTTCCCCAGTTCTGTGGGGATTTGCATGATGCGTAGAAAATGTTGCTATGACTCAACATTATTAAGCACTGAGTATTTATTTTAAAGAAATTAATTATTAGTAAAACATAATGTCAAATACTGCATCGAAAATGATTGTATAAAAATCTAAAAGATATGGTGTTTTCAACATTCTACCCGACAGTGTTTACCCCACGGTTTACCCTCACCACTTTTCGTCATACAAAAATGCTACCGATCAAAATTTCAAAACCCTCCCATAAGAAGTTTCATCAAAGTCTATCCAACCGTATAGGACGAGTTTATTTACACACACACACTTACAGAACAATTTATATCTAAACGTATATAAAATCGGATGCTTTGTAACTGTTACGATTTAGTCACTATAACGACACCCAAAGCATATGCATACTTACGACCATAAGACTCGTTAGTCGCACCTACATGTTTTACTGCAGAAAATATTTGAATATTGACTTCATATTGAAACTTAGTTATTTTTCTTTTAGTAATTATGCGGGGATTCTTGTATCTGTTTTGGGGGTATTAGATAATTAGCGTTGGCAACGCTGTTTGACTCTGTTTGTGTTTTTTATTCTGTAGTTACAGTATCATTAGTATTTGTCACAATATGGGTGTCAGTGATAAAAACAAAACATTTTAATAAAAGGGTTTTTAAACTGAACTAATCGTAATGTATATGGCGGAATAATTAAATTTATGGTGATAATTAAAAATCACATAAATAAATACGCCTTTATATTCGCTTAGTGATAAATGATGACTCTCACGAACAAAAGCAGTAAATATAGTGTAAAAATGGATTATAATCTTTTGGTTTTGATATGGAAGCATTCTATGGTTCGTATGAGACGGTTTATTCACACGACCGTGGAACTCATATCTCCGATTGTGTTGTTTCTACTGATGTATTCCTTCAAAGACTTAACGAACCCCGTTCCGCTTTCACAAAACATAATGGAATCCAGTAAAGTTCAGTCCACGGTAAGCGAACTGTATTACGTTTTTTTGTTGAGTAATACATTAGTATAGTTTGATTATAATTACACTACGTAATTAGTGACAACTTGCTTCTTACTTGTATAACTATCCGATGTTCTGAACTCCGAGAGTCTCTGAAGTATATTGATTATAAATCACTACTTTCATCTAACTCTATGGTCTCTGGTGAACTCTTATTTCTATAGATAGGGTTGTAGAAACTGAAGACAATATTTTTTTTTTCTATAGTTTATAATGTACAAGAATTGTATTTACATAAATTTTTATTTACATTTTCAGCACATATCCTTAATAATTAAATAACAAATAAAAAAATATTATTTTAATGTGTAAAGAGAAACAGCATTATATGTTGAACATAGTTTCTAGATAATGCTCTCATTTACACTCTGATGTATTCATAACTAACTTTTACCTATGGTTTCATTTGGGTTAATGTATATTTTATGTATTCTTTATCCCTCCAATACTATTCGTCTGAAGGAAAAGAACCCTATGTCCTTTCCATGCCCTAGACAAACTCTATGCAATTATATATTTTCTCGAACTGAATACACTGTTAGCCACCAGGCCATTATAGTTACACCGGACTACTCTATGCAAATTTGTGATCATTGGTTGAATAGTTAAGGCATGAAAGTGTAACAAAAAAAAACGTAGTCCTGGTGAAACTGTAAAGGCCTTGCCAGGTCAACAGTGTAGTCAGTTGGAAAAAAAAGTAACAAAAAAACAAAGTCACATTAAAATTTATGATATTATTTAATTCCTTTAGAATGATGTGATATTAATGGATGACCATGAGGCTAAATACTGTATCATATGACAATCTACAACTAAACTTGATTGCTGGACAATGTTGAGTCACTATGTTATTACATGTTTATTACTGTACATAAATCCATACATCATTTAAGTATACATTACTTATGTAACGTCTAATTTTTTCCTTGCTAAAGTGCAAAGTAATATCCACTTTAGTAATTAGTGTACTTAAACAGTTTCTCTGCATATTTTATGTTACTTTGATTTCCCCATACAGTCCCAGTTAAATAAAAAAATATTGTGTACTCATAATTCTTTATGGTTATTTATAAAATTGTTGGTGGGGAGTTGGTTGACCTCTCAGCTGATTTTTTAAGACACACATCTGGAAGTGTCTGATTATCTTTTTAATTTTTTCTTTGTAATAAATCTGATATTTTTTTAAGCTTATGTTACCAACAGTCTGTTGACCTGTGCCTCATGAGGTCTATATTTGTTTATATGAAGCTTAGATTTTTATGGTTTTGGACAGTTGAGGGGATAACTATCTGATGCTCCCTTAACCTTCTCTGCAATATAGTGTTTTTAATGTCCACTGCCAATAATCCTGTCACCTGTGATGTGACAGTTCAACTTCAGATGCATTTGTTTTTACACTTGTCACATTCAGTTCTCAACATAAATGCCAGTCAATGTTGTCTAACACTTTCCCTTGTATTGTATGTATTGTCGAGATACTAATTTTTGATTTTTGAGCTATTTAGTTCTTCCTTGCATTAATTGAAATTAAAAGTAGATATTTATTTCTTAGCATAGTTAAAACTTGTGATGTATGCTTTTATCAATGATCAAGTTGTGTTCACTTTTTTAATACACACACACACATATACACATTTATATTTAGTGTTTACTAATGTGTGGTGCATTATTATTGGTGTAATGTCTGGTTTGTGAACTAATAATTAAAATAAAAAAATAGTTTTGCCAACATCCTATTCTAAATGGCTGTACAATTTTTGGTATACTTCTTCACCATCTTACTGTCCGTTACCCTCTACTCTTCAATTTATTCTTGTTGATGAAAATATTAATAGCAGCTGTTATTCCTCAGGAATCAATACCACTGATAGATCATAAGATATCTTCAAGGATATTTTACTACCCTGATACAAGGCTGACTGGTTTACTCATGGATTCAGTTGGAGAGGATATTCACTTGAAAAGGCAACCATATAGACATGGTAAGGTGAAATGTTAAGTTTTAAAATATATGTATATATTTGTTGATTTCCTATAGCTTACTGGTCTGTATTTCCTGGGCAACCTTATGTGGATTCAAATTTGTGCAGTACAGTCTATGACCTGTTAATCACCGGTCACTGATATATTATAATAACCTGCAAGCATCTTGTCTGCTGGATTTGTGGTAAATGATCCCGAAAGGTGATAAGCTAAAATAGAGTCACTATTGCACTTGAGAGCCAGTCTCTCACTTGGTTCCCTGTGCTTACAATTTACGCCACCTCATCATTTAGTGTCAAATGAGGTTATTGAAACCATAAGACTTATAGAGTATAAGAAAAATGTTTTTTTTTATATATGTCATTCATTAAGTACTTTTGTGTGTCTTTTTTTTTGCAACCCTTTTCCAAACAATATAAAGCAACTTTTTTTTGTATAAACTTATAGGTTTTTTTTATTGTAAGTAAAAGACAGACTAAAGTACAGACATATAGTCGTTATTTTGATAGTACATACTACAGACACTTCATTTAAATTATATGTATAGATGTATGTGTGAACTTTTATATGGCTTTTTTATGTTATTACTTCTTTATTTGTTCTTTTGCTATCTGTAAGATTATTTATTAATCTAAAAAGAAAGTGAAAATGATGTCACCGTTTATAGAAATGCAAACACGCTAATGGCGGCCGCTAGTAAATAAATAAATGTTTGTTTTAGGTGACTACAGGCGGGGAATTTATCCGTTAGTGAACGAATCGCTGATACCCGAACTCCTACTAAACCCTATGGATGCAATCATTTTGTTCCAAGTGAGTTATTCAGCTTTCATCTATTAGAAAATGTATTTAAACAAAGCATTGTCTACACTATATCATGAGTTGTGAATACAAATTATATCTATAAGATAGTTTGTTCTTGTTCGGTTGCAAATTGTCTATATGTATGTTTATATTGTTAACTAGCCGTTGCCCGCAGCTCGGCATATGTTTTTTTTATTAATTGAAAGTGACTTCTTATAAGATCAGCTATCTGTTAGTGAAAGTTCCGTGAAAAATGGTTCAAACGTTTTGGAGATAGTACTGCAAACAAAGGCACCGGTACAAGCTAGTCCAAAATAAAAAAAGCTTTAATAATTTTTTATAACGTTAGCTATCTGTCAGTGAAAGTCCCTTGAAAATAGGTCCAATCGTTTTGGACATCGTGCTACAGAAGCCACTTATGACAGCTAGTCTAAAATAAAGTAGCCTATGTCACCCGCTGTAATTTTAACTATCCGTCAGTAAAATTTCTGTCAAAATCGGTCCAGCCGTTTCGGAGATTACCCGGATCGAATAGACAGAAAGACGAAAATTTTAAAAATTGTATTTTTGATATCAGTATCGTGTATACGTTCATATCCAATCAGTAAAAAGTCGTTTAGTTATTTTGATATTACATACAGACACTTCATTTTTATTATATGCATAGATATGAGAGACAAAATCAATAGCTGCCTTTATACGACACGTTGTTTATCACTCGTAATTGTAATATACTGTTAACACATTTTTAACCGTTTAATTATTCGCAAGCGAGTACCCGCGCGCGTTTTTTTTTAATCGCAGAGGAAATAGCGCTCGTGTATAAAAAACACGCGCGATACTCTGAAAAACGCACAGTGTTATCTAAACATGCGTGGTTATATAGAGATGTTTTGACTTGCCAATGTTGTATAATTCGAGGTTATGTTCTTGTAAAACGGACAGAAGAGACACATTCCAAGCGATTATGTTCGCTCGCCTCTTAATACTTACAAGGCTTAATAATTTGGTAAATTTAGGTGAATTTAGAAAAATACGTCGGTACATGTTAGGGCCGGTATTCGGACAGTCATACCACTCGACCACCACGGCGTAATATAGTCATCAAATGTTTTGTGAACACGCAAATTATTTGTAATTTTGTAAATACCACTGGATTGATAATGTTGGTATTAGGACAAGACAACAAAATATTTGTTATAATATCAAATAACAATAGTAATTTCCCGGTATGCTACACCAAGGCCACAATAATGGCCATTGTTAAAACAAACAATGGTGTTAATTATTCTTATTGTGTTTATTTCATCTGTTTACACAAAGTAATGGTAAACTATTTATATACATACTAGCTGCCCGGTCCGGCTTTGCACGGACGTGAATCCAGCCAACGATTACCTTATAACGCCATCTATTATGATTTTATCGAACTAACAGAGATACTCATGACTCTTTGTTAATAAACAAATCATTCGCAATCAAATAATATTGCGATTATAAATTAAGATATAAACTATCCTGTCTTTCAAGTTGGGTGAAGTTGCACACAGAGTGCAAAATTTTATTAAAATCGGTTTATTGGTTTAGGAGAGTCCATTGCGGACAAACAACGTGATACGTAATTTTTATATATTAAAATAGGAGTACTAACAGATCGTGCAAGTAAACATAATCCTTGTCGCAGACCTTAATGCACCATGACAATGATAAATATTGAAAATATGAAAATATGTGTTTATAAAAGTAAAAAGGTTCGAACCCCGTCATGTACCAACGGGTTTTTCGGAATTCCGGTACCTTTATCAATTTAAATTGGTAACACATTGTGAGAAAACCTGAAACAGATATGTTCTTGTAGTACAATTATATGTGGGAACACATAGAACTGTGGATTTCTTCAAGTTTAAAATCTTCATTACGTCGTATCGTGAGCTGACGTGTGTGTTGATTATGCCGATACCTTCCTTGGAAGAGGTCTACGGCCCTGTAGTGGGTTTCTTACAGGCATTGCTTTCTTTTGTTATCAATCGCGTTATAAACGTAATGTAAGCTTAAAATATATATAATTAATAGTCACACAAATCAATCGAAACACATCCGAAGTATGTGATTATTTTTAAAGACCTAACCTTAAAAGAGGTTTTTATAAACTATTTGCAAATACGACTCCTAATAAATCACGGCATACCAAAAGGGCAAAAGGCAAAAGGACTAATTTTCATCGCAATTATCGTAGTTAGGTAGTCGCAACGCTTTCTCTTTAAATATTTAGCTATTTGTAATGGTTACGACACCTGAAAGATTCAGTAACCTTGTTCGAACTAGTGTTGCCAGTTACAATCAATATTCGAAGCAGTCGCTATCTGTCGGCGTTGCGAAAATTCTTACTTTATCATCCACGGTCCCGATTTATTTTCTTTATACTACCCTCATATCATGCTAATCTATTACTTCTCAATTTCTCTAGCCACACACTTATAATAATCAATATACCTAGTCGGAGTCATAAGCTCTGTCACTACCTTTTTAATTTTCGAATACTGGCCAGATATACTTCAACTAATTTTGATAATAAACGTTCGTGCTTTTCGGAAATAAAAAAGAATTTTAACATATTCCTTTTCGAAAATGGAATCATCGCAAAGGGTGGATATAGTTGAGGCGGTTATCGCGTTGCACCGCTGTCGGTTACGCGCCAATACAAAATTTTGAACATTCGGTAAAATGTTTAAATAATACTACGGTTTATATATCGTATTAATCAAATGGTATACTGAAGATTAACGCTTTGAAGATCCTAAGAGAAGCGGCAGACCTCGCACAGTCAGGACACCAGTGGTTATCAAAGCAGTGAATGCGCGAATCTAAAGAAAAAATTCCGTGCGTGAAAAATTTTAGTGCATCAGGTTGGTTTAAGCAGAACCACGATCAAAAGAGTTTTAAATGAAGATCTAGAACTATGAGTTTATCGCAAAAAGAATAGTCATTATTTGAAAAAGCGTTAAAAAAAATATGCTATAAAGATTCCGAGCTTTGTTACGCGGGAAACAAATACCGCGAAATTTAGTTTTCGGACGAAAACATTTTTAACATTAAAGAAAGTTATACAAAACAAAAACATAAGTTGTATGCCAACAGTAGTGTAAGGGCGAACGCGGGTATTCCGAGGGACCAGCTAGGGCATGATTCTTCGTCATTTACAGTTTCGCTTGGAGTTCCATATTCTGGCTTAACTATGGTGTTTTTTCTATTAAAAAGAAACAATATTCGAAAACGGACACTAGATATTCCAGAAATATTTTGCACCAGCTCATAAGACACGAAGCACGTAAAAGTGGCTGACCGCCCGTGGAATTGGCTTCACCGCCGCGTCGCGTCATGGGATCGCACGCAGATGTGATACATCGAAATCGATTGTTATTGAGGAACACGCAAATCAATAAAGTAATCAAATAATAATATAATACTTTTTAAATTAATAAGACTATTACGTACATAGTTATCGCAATTGCGTATCTACAAATCCTGTTACATTCACTAATTGGTTTGTGCAACAGGACGAGGCAAAATTCTTTGGATTTTATCTGCAGAATTAACAATAACAAGGATTAATCTCTATGTTACGTAGGTATATTATAACACACACAATTAAAGTACGCACGTAGTTACAGCAATAATTTGTGGTCCACACAAATAACTGTCCTGTGTGGGGCTCAAATCCTCAACACGCAGCGCCGTGGTAGTCGTGAAGCGATCGCTTCAACCGCTGATCAATTTGGGTAATTGTTCTGATCGATGGCCGATACATAAAAAATAGCAGTACACGTATTAATGCAGTAAAGTGCGGATAGATGGCGTTTAAATCAAGTTTGATAATTACGTGACGGGATGTATGTATATCCCCATCTTTATTCGCATTATTAGACGTTCCATATCAAATATATTACTTTATAGCGAACTATATTTATTATCTAGGTGCCATGTCTGATAGTATTTAATGTGAAAGATCCGATGTAAGAAGCCCTACGGTGAGATCTGAAGGAAACATACATATTACCACTACTAGAAATGAAATAAGCATATGAAATTTTGTACCATATCTTGCCCAGGATATGAATGGAGAGGAATGGCCCGGGACTCTCAACTACACTATACGTATGAAGGAAGAGTTCAACACTGAAATCATTGAGCCGTTAGATGGAATGATACAGCCGCATTCGAGTTACGGTAAATATTGGCATTTGCGTTTTTTTTTTTTTTTTTCACCCCATTCGATACTAGATGTACATCGGTTGATCATAGAACGCGAAACGCCTAAAGCTTTTCACTACGCATGGTGGATGCAATCGAGACGGACACGAGCGTAAATCTGAACTAATATAACAAATGTGAATATCAGTTTGTTTGTAAGGTGTTTCAAGCCTTTTAACAGGGGTACATAATATAGGACAAAGGGTAACCGTTCATGCTGAAATAAATATTGTTCCCGAGAGATAAGTCAGATCTGCAGTAAAGCGAGCGAAGCCGCGAGCAAAAGCTAGTGTTTTATCATTCTGTGTAGTCGTTATTTAAACAGTTGTTAATATTTACAGGAACGGATTACGAACCATTTATGAGACTGCAATGGGCCGTGGATTCGAGTTACATCAAGTTACTGACTGGAAAAAAAATTACCCAGGTAAATATCTATATGTGTATAAATCAATTCGGTACATTTTTCTCCTGTGTTTCTCTTTTTATTTTATTTTAACAAGCTTCAGTGTTATTAAAATAGAATAGATCTAATGAAAGGTAATGCATAATGGCATGCGCTGCAACTAACTTATAAGAAGAAAAAAAACATATAATAATTATAGTGAGTAATTATGATAACTTATGGTTGAATTCCAACCACTGCAGGACCATTAGTAATAAAAAATATATAATTAAATAATTATTTGTATATTTACTTTTAGTGTAACTGTACTACATACTATTCATTTATATACATATATAGAGTAGTATAATTATAGGTCAAGATGATAAAATAGAAGATTTTCTTACATGAGGCCAGGTCCTCACTTTGGAAGGACGATTTATTATTACGTAGATACGTTTCTAGAACATTCTTACCTGTTGCTAGGCGTTGTTATATAGTATATTTTATAATATATTTTTACTATAACAGTATATAATGTATGGAACATTGATGCGTTAAAATTGGGAAAAGCAATCTCTTGAACTTTATAAGTTAGAAGAAATAAAACTGAGCATATTCGAAAGTAATGTACAAACAGACTAATACTAATGTTAATAATTTCAATTTACAAATCATGAAATGTATATAATACAAACTATAATTGATTTCAAAGTTCAATTTAAAAAATGTTTGGGTATATCATTGTGAACACACGGTAGAAGTGTAGCTTCTTTAGCTTATATGTATTAAATTATATATACGTATATGACAATGCTCGTAAACTATAGTCCCGTTGTATAAATACTTAACTATACATTTACTCATTTTGGTATACTACTAGACCCAGCAGACACTTATCCATACATACACACGTATAAATTTCTCACGTTTAATGCGTAACGAAATTTTTTCCCTACCGTGCCATAAGAAGTTTCACTTCAAAAAAAAGAAGTTATTTCATAATTTTGATTTTTCCATTCTGACGGTCGTCCTTACGACTGCCTCGACTGGTTTTTTTTTATATTTACGTCTTTAACGCCTGGTTTTTATCTCTAAAAAATTATCATTATAGTTTTATTGAATGTAAACTTTTGAAGCTTTTAAGGAAGAACGAGATTTTTATTAAGCACTACGTGTTCAACGATGTGCATTTTTTGCCGGGAAGAAGTGGGGCAAGCGGTGTGGTGCTTATTTTTCACTTTGTACATAAAATATATTGTCAATATATAATAAACGACGATAACAGCTAGTTGACCAATATTTGTATTCATCGTTCTTATTTCCTCTTATTACAATTCAGTCTCTTAACGACCTTTAATCGTTTGTGTAACGTAACACAACCGTTGTAAATTTAATATGACCTATTTTATAGCCTGGTCTTAAAGACTTCGGTGAATTTATAAGGTATGACTTTACAGAGAAACGGATGTTCTTTGATATAACAGATTAAGTGCGGGATGATCTACCATAGATTATATAAAAATTCACAACACATTAAGTATGTCGTATTTCGGAGTCAATAGTTATATCCAGTATTCCAACCAGATAGTAGCGTTTTTGTACTAGACTGAACGCCTCCCACAATTCACAGTGTTTTAAATGCATCACAGTTACTGCATTTTAGTTTCGATACCAGTCAATAAATATCGATTCAAATACCGAGTGGTTGCCTGTACTCTAGATTCGTGATGGAGACTGTAAAGTTATACGTAAGCACAGAGAAAAATTACCTTTTATATGCTTGGATCTGATAACTGTGTCCGAAATATCTACCGATATAAACTAGGTACACGATAGAAGCAAGCTTAAATTCGCGATGTTTGTCAAGTTCTAAGATGGAGTGAGAAATTATATATATATATACCCGGATAGATCACGATCCCCTTACGCATTTTAATAAATCCTTCACAGCGACTCTTTTAGTTTATAAGTTTACTAGCGGCCCGCTCCGGCTTCGCACGGGTATAAATTATATAAGCCTATGTCATTCACTGAAAAATGCTTAAAATCGATCCAGTAGTTTTGATTTATTCATTACTGCCCGTGACCCGCACGCGTTAAATTTGGAGTAACCTCAAAAATAGCAATATTTCTCCAATATTAAATGTATGTTATTATACATATAAACGTTCCTCTTCAATCACTCTATCTATTAAAAAAAAAAACGCATCAAAATCCGTTGCGTAGTTTTAAAGATTTAAGCATACATAGGGATATAGGGACAGAGAAAGCGACTTTGTTTTACACTATGTAGTGATAAAATTTGCAATTTGCCAATGCTTGTGCGCCGTGACGGTCTCGACCAACGATCGATGGATTGGTCGTCGATTCTTTTTGAATTGCATTGCACTTGAGATCATTCAGAGTGCAGTTATTTAGCCTTGCGTAAGGCATACGATAATAATGAGAAGCGTGTACAAAACCGCATGTCCCTTTTTAATGTTATAAATGCGATTGTTAGTTTGTTTTTTACACTTTCGCGCTTTAACCCATTGGCTGATTTTTTGAGACCCAGACATCCAAATAGTGGATTATGTATTTATTTGCTTTGTTTTTTTATTTTATTTCACCACATCGTACATTGTAATTTGTTTATTTTAGTAGGAATAAATTCATACAAATGGAAAAATAATTTTAAAATATACTCTACATATACATTGTAATTTTACAATAATACATTTGGTATTTTTCAACGTTTTATAATAAATCCGGTATTTTTAAGCGTCTGTTGATCATGAGGTCTACGTTCGTTTATATGGAACTTAAACCTTTATGATTATAAACAGTCCAGGGGTTAACTACTCAACCAATCATGATGAATTTTTGCATACTCGTTGTCAGGATTACAGGAAACGACATGGGAAAAATCATCCAGAAAAAAGTAGTGTACCCGAGAAATAGATGGAATCCACATTAGAAGCTATCAAGCTGTTTCTTAATCAGATTTTTTTTTTCTGTAAATCAGATTTTTCTTTTATTACTTCTTCTCAACAGGAAGTGTTAGTTCAAGGAGTTCCCATTCTACAGGAAAGATGACAACCAGATAATAGTAATGCTATGTGAAATGATCATGGTGCTCTGTTGGCTCTCGCTGATGCTGGTCTTCGTGTTCCTCGTGTGCCGTCTCCTCGAGGAGAAGGCTACAGGCATTAAGGTATGTCGTATATTTGATTCTCCTTCCCCGTAAGCCTAAAATCAAAAGCCGTTCAGATATACATACTACCAATCGCTCGTGGCTTCCTACGTGTCAATTTAGATAAATTGCACCCTATAACCACCCTTGGGGTGTAAAAGAAATAAGAGATCTGGGCCTTCGGGTAGCAAATTTAATATACAGAAAAACACAAGAGTAAATTTTGAAAAGAAAGAAAACAAAGATAAATGTAAGAAGTTCTTAAGTAGTCATATAAAACAAACATAGTGAAAGGTAATGTTACAATATAAGAAAATTAATACTCATCTCACTCGGCTAAGAAATGTAAAGTAATAGGAAATGCAGTCTCTGTGTGTGAGATATCAAGGTTGTAAGTATACAAGGCAAGGGTCCATCGAGGCAAGTTGTAAGTCTAACATCTGATTAAATTTAATTTAGAGTATTTGTAAGTTTCTAGAACGTGGTAGAAAAAGCAATTGCCTAATATATGTAAGCGCATCAGCTCAGACCAGCTCCATGTATATGGCTTATTGTTTGTTGTTTTTATAATTATTGTCAATACTATAGGTTTGTATATAAAAAAAAAATGTTTGGAAAAGCGAAAGATTTGGGTTCGAAAATCGCCATATATAAAAGGAAAGTTACAGGGGAAACACAGAAGACGGTAGGGAGACTTATAAAAATATTGACAGATTAACGTACAGTTGTACAATTTTATTTCATTTTATCTATTCAACCGCCGTAAATTAATGTACTTGAACATTCACTTATATAGCTTATAGCGAACACATTGTATGTTTCTGCGTACTCGTCAACAACATGAAACCGTATTATATTACAAGTTTCTGATTATTCTTATAACTATAAATTGACACTGAATGCCTCGCACATGGCCCGATGTTTCCACCATATTTTGTATGTGAAATTAAATAATATATTTGTTCGAACGTTTGTCCTTCCTTATGATGACAGAAGAACAATAATGTTTGATAATTCTTATTATTTCGATACCGAAAAAAAAATGGGTTTTATAATATTGACATTTTAAAAATGTTATTCTAGAAAAAGTATGTTTGTCATTATTTTTATTTGTTCATGCTAGACGCGAAAATAATTACGTATGTGATAACGGATCCGTTTAGATATACCTATATACATATTATTACTAGATATGACATCAGCATCGCTCTCGTAATTTTTTTATTGTTCTTATATTGTAACAGCTGGTGTCCGCGACTTCGAAAGTGGTTTCATTGTCTGATCGAACTCATTTTTTTTAACATATCTGAAGAGATTATATTGCCTTGAACACAAATACCGCGATTTAGAACAAACTAACAATCCAAACGAGCTAAGTTAACCATACATTTATACGTTGGTTTGACACATATGTTCGGTAACCAGCATTATTCTAGAAAATACCTATATTTTTTTTAAAGCGAAACTTCTTATGGGAGGGTTTTGAAATTCTGATTCGCAACCTTTTTGTGTGATGAAAAGTGGTGGGAGTAAACACTGTGTCGAGTAGAGTGTTGAAAACACTGGTTCTCGTCCGATCATCTAAGTTAAGCAACGTCGGACATGGTCAGTACTTGGATGAAAGTTTTTATGAGATTTCATCAATTTTCTGTGGGACAGTAGGTCAATTATTATATAGATACAAAATAAAGAGCGCGAAAATAAAAACTGCATAGGCAATGAGTGCGAAACCGCGGAGAATTGCTAATATTTACATAAATTATAAAAAAGCCAATGTATTCTCATGAATTCGTATGAAAGAGATTTCGGGCGCTTATATTAATAATGCTGGCTAAAAATAATGAGATACGTAAGAGTAATGTAGTACAATATTATTGTACATGTTAAAATGGCTAACTTAAAAAGTGGTTTTCTTCCCTCAGGAACTTATAAAAATGGTTGGCGTTTCGTCGAACACACTCGGTATATCGCATTTCTTGAACGTTCTATCCGGGCGGCTTATTGTATTCAATACTCGGCGCTATCTTCCTGACGATAACATCGAACCCTATAATACCGAACACGAACGGGGTTTTCATATTCATTGCGCTTATACTACATTATGTAACGGTCGTCGCGCTTGCCTTCGCCTGCAGCTACATCGCCAATAGCAGTAAGTTACTTTTTCTTTTCTTCTATATCGGTTGTAAAACTACGTCGCATCCTCCACCATCCACCATCTTTACCGGAGAACTGTCCCGGTTACGACCATCAGACATCAAATGTAACACCTGTAATTATGGCATACTCACATTTGTCGCGTTCCCAGATCAGTCACTATTCAGTGTTTGTGAAATTTTTTGGTCACTGCGAAAATAGATGCGAAGAACACAATTTTAAGTATAAATACTTTTAATATTATATGTACAACATCAAGACAATTTAAGGATAAATAAATGCCAATGTCACATTCGCATACATTACATGCTATTTAACTCTGTTATATATTAAACACTTGGCTGTATTATGCGCAAGCCCGAACTTAACTCTATATTCAGAGCGACGGAAAAGATTAACGGAGATTGTATGTCCAGTAGTCAAGCGAGATGGTAGGAATCTGTACCCGACTGGGGAATACACACAATGCACACGGTGATAAACCAATCACAGTGAATCATTTCATTTATCATAAGAACGTTCAATCAATAGACTAGTTCACAGATATAATGTCGCTCAGCGACATGTAAAAACATAAATTCAAGACGTTAATTTGAAAATAGAAACTGAAATGTTGTTATCAGGCAGATAAATAAGCAAATTTCAAAGTAGGCATATACCAATTCAAGAATCACTCCTATTTTTCACATGAAGTGAAAAATAATTTGTCATACGAGAATTGTGAATTTATTTCACTGCAATTGTTCATTTGGTATGATGATAGATTAATTGTTTTCTTAAATAATTGTTAATCTGTGTCATTTAGTGAAAGGTGAATATGATAAATAAATTTGTAATATTGCTATTTTTAATATGTAATGAAAAATAATTTACTATATGATAGTTATGAATTTGTATCACCGTTATTTTTCAGTGATATTTTATTTATGATTTTTATTATTATTTATTATTTTTATATTTATGATATTTTATTTTATTTATGATAATTTGTAATGTAATAATTATGGATCTGTATCACTCAGTATATAAATATGATAATTATCATAGCAATATCACTGCTATTTAAAACATGAAGTGAAAAATTATTTATTTCTGTCACTGTATATTTTTCATACAATGTGAAAATTAATTTGTTATATGATAATTACTAGTTTGGGTTCCATATAAATTAATTTGTTGGTGTTCCGTAACTTTTTTTTCTTTTTTAAGTAAATACATGGTCTATTGATTCTGACTCCGAATTGTATAAATGGATTCTTTATGTTAAAAATGTTTTTATAGTACAAAAACGACATGCATTTTTTTTAGTGAAATATTTTCAGATATGTTTTTCGAGTGTCTTTGAGGTTTGTTTCCTTTTCAGCTCAATACAGCGTATCGTTATCGGTGTTCTGCTACGTACTGCTGTGGATACCGACGCAGGTTATATTCCTGTACAGGTTGCCACGCGTTATAACTATTACGACGGGAGTGTTGCCTCACGTGCCGATATATTGGTTCTGGAAAGAGCTCGCCGCCCTCGAACGCTACGGTCAGTCTTGTCAAATACTAACTAATATTTTACATCCGATTGTCTGCTTGTTACGCTATCACGTCTTTAACTACTAACCGATCATCATGACATTTTGCATATGGTAGTCCGGTGAAACTGTAGAGGCCTTACCAGGTCAACAGTGTAGACAGTTTGAAAAACAAAAAAAAAACATTTTGCATATATGTTGCCTGGGGTACAGAAAAGCAACACAGCAAAAATATTGTTCCCGCGGATTTGACCAAATCTGGTATTAACGCGAGTGAATCTGGTAGTAAAAGCTAGTTGTCTATAGATTTGTGTAAATGATTATTCTTTTTTTTTATATTGTTTACTAGTGTTGTTGAGGACACATGATCCGAAACAATGAATTCTGTATAATGTAAATACCTTTCTTTGTTTTATAATATCTCTCTTTGTATATCTTGGTATATTTCTTAAATTAATGTATTCAATGTTTTGTGAGGACAAGTATGTCCTAAATATATGTCTTTTGAAAATATGTAATACATTTTTATTCTCATAAATAAATAAATATACGGAACCAACAGCAATAAAGTAATGATAACAATGTTCATTAAAAAGAAAATAAAAGGTAAAACAAGTGCCACCTTTAGTGGCGCGCCACTCACTAGTTGTGAGGGCGAAAATAGGTATAAGTATAAGCGAGAAAAAATGATTAAAATCGATCCAGTAGTTTTGATTTATTCATTACTGCCCGTGGCCCGCACGCGTTCAATTTGGTGTAACCTCAAAAATAACAGTATTTCTCCACTATTTAATTTATGTTATTATACATATGAACCTTTCTCTTCAATCACTCTATCTATTAAAAAAACCGCATCATAAGCCGTTGCGTAGTTTTAAAGATTTAAGCATACATAGGGATATAAGGACAGAGAAAGCCGCTTTGTTTTATACTATGTAGTGATTATCGTTCTGTTCGTTTTTTTATAACTAGAAATAATTATGAAAAGAGTCTTATTGTTGGAAGATATATAAAACAGTAAAATTATAAATCAATTATACATTCTAACAAGTGAGTCATCATTTTGTACGAACATTGAAATCATTAAAAAAAAACACTTATTCTATAGCAGAGCTGTCCAAACTACATGGGACCTAGGGCCAACAAAAATGACTCAATACATTGGGGGGCCGCAAAATATTTATAAAAATAAAATACAAGTATAATAAGTATCATTATTTTATTATGTACTTTTTCATTAATTTGTCTTTTACAATTCTGTCAACATCAATCAATAGTGTTGTGTGCGGCATAATCGAATACATATCCAAAACATTTGAATTTCGTCGCAAGAAAAATAATTTACTCATTTAATGTATTTAAACAAAGAAGATAAAAAAGATTCTGCGGGCCGCAACAATTCATGCCGCGGGCCGTGGTTTGGACAGCCCTGTTCTATAGTATCCAAAAATAGCCACTTGATAATGGTAGTAATAATTTTCAATAGCAAAGGACTGTTGCTGTTTAACTCCTCGACTGTCCAAAACCATAAAGATTTAAGTTCCATACAAACGAATGTACACCTCATGAGACACAGGTCAATAGACTGTTAGCAGCAGCAGGAAAGCATAAACTTAAAAAATACCCGATTTATTGCAAAACTTTGAAAAATAACAAATTATGTATGGTAAGGTATAATAATTTTAAAGCTTAATTTATATGCAAAATGTATTTTTAAATTATTTTTACATTTGTACGAACTTTTTTTTTACTAAATCATGTAAACTACAATGTACAATGTTGTGAAATTAAAAACATATTCCGCCAATTTGAGATCTGGGTCTTAATAAATCCTTCGAGGGGTTAAGGTAACTCCGAACGGAACTCGAGGACTACCCGTATGTTATATTTTACAATGACCGTGCAAATATTGCTTCTCATCAGATTTATTATATCGCCCGTACAGGTGAAAGTATAAATTTATCGTCTATGATGAGGGTCCACGACGAGCACAGCGCGTCGGTGCTGCTCAGCTACGTGATGATGCTAGTGCAGATTGTTATCTTCTTCACCATATCGTGGTACCTGTCGCTCGTACGGCCTGGACAATACGGGCAGGCATTGCCTTGGAATTTCCTCTTTACGGTATCTTTTTTATAATGTAAATTGGACACATCCAACACAATCATTCAGTACACATACACAGTCATACAAATACATATACATACATACAAGTAGACTAACATGAATGCGTGTTTGATAGCACAATATATATACATTGTTTATTTATTATTTACATTTCTTAAAGCATATGTACAAGTCGGTTAAATAAACCTGGCATATACGCAGGCACGCACACACAACCACACACATACACGCACGCGCACGCACTAACACACGCACGCACGAACACACGCACGCACGCATTTATACACGCACACGCACAGACACATCCGCACACGCACACACGCACGCATTCACGTACGCACACACACATGCACACGCACATGCGCACACAAACACACACATACTTTTTATGATCTTTAAAAAAACACTTAAGAACGGCTAACATTACACAAATTGGACTTGGCTCATTCTGAAATTTAACGACACATGCACATGCACAGTGCAGTCACTAGATAAAATAAAAATACCTAGTAACGAATTAAATTCAAAGATAAAAAATGGCGTCAATAACGATGATATATTTCAGGAGCAATATTGGGTGAAGAACGTAGTCGGTCCGCAGTCGCTTTTAGATGAAGAAGAAGGCGACGAGCATATTGCACAGGATAAGAGTTTCTTCGAGGAGGCGCCTGAAGATCTGGACGTCGGTATCAAAATCGTGAACGTTTCCAAGGTAAAATTTCGTTACTATATCATTATATTCGTGGCAACTGCCTGTTTTCTTCTACAATAGTCCTGATTACTAATTAGTCTAAGAAAAGCGTAATGGATATGTATCTTAAAAAACACTCTTAAAATTGCTATATCTGGCAATAGAACTCTCATTAAAATCGGTTCAGCTGCTTTTATAAATTAGCCCGAACAAATAATTGATGTTTCCAATTTTATATGTATAGGCTATCGACATTACAATATGTTGTAGGTCGTCGGGTAATTAATCCTCATTTGTTTGCAAAACCTTTGTAACTTCAAAGTCTAAGTCTAACTTTCGAATTATTATTATAAAAGTGAATACCAGTTTGTTTGTTTTTTACGCCTTCATGCCTTAGGGAACGTATCCATACTACGTCAACTATTGTTGGCAATTATTTTAGCCCCCTCCCACCCTTGGTGACCATCCGTAGTATGTGAAAAAACTTCCCCGATCCCCACCCTGAACGTGTCATGTATTATGGGGGGTATATTCCCTTAAATACTAAAATCATGATGTTGCAAAGGCCGAAATCGATTCTACATTAACGCGAGCAAAACCGCGGACAAAAATTAGGTAAACATATGTAATTATGTAGCGCGACTGTCCATTTGACAGGTGTTCCCGAAGCAAAAGGCTCTGAATAACGTATCGTTGGAGGTGTACAAAGGCGAGATAACCGTTCTACTGGGACACAACGGCGCTGGGAAGACCACACTCATGTCTATAATAACTGGTGAGTATTATGGAATATCGACACAAAAAAACCCCTTCACAAGATGGCATTTTGCTTGCGTTTTTTTTTTTTCACAAATTTCCTTCAGAGTCAATGAAAGTCATTAAGAAATCTTGATACTTGAGAGAAAAGTCAAATGTCTTCCTGCTGAGCTTCAAAGCGTTCGAAGATACCCAGCACATTCTCGAGATGTGTTTCATTTAGAATGAGATGTACAACAGTGGAATATTTCACTATGTATTATTGCAAAAAAACTGTACTCTTGAACATGTATACTAAATTTGAAATATCGCTATTGGAAGAAAAAATAAATTATTAAATTAATAATATTGCCATGTGCATAGTAATCGCTTATAATATACGTTGAAATCTTATTCGATATATAGATAAAATGATAGAGGCAAGTGGTTGTATGCGCATCAGTTAATAACTGCTGGATTGATTGCGATATTTTTTTCTCTTATCTTTTAGACACTTTGTTCTTCACTAAGAAAAAAATTATCATGAACGCGGTGTGGTACTTATTATTTTTTCCTATATACGTAAAATATATTGTTAAGATAATAAACGACGCAAATAAAATCGTGAGTATATGCTTGTTAAATGATTAAACGCAATAATTACATGCAAAAGTTATAGGATGAAATTCTGATTACAATTAATAAAAACGTTATTTTAATTTTTGGTTCTTGTGAATGTTAAAGACGTTATAATAAACTTGTTGTAAAATAAAACAATATCAAGCATTTACTTCAACGTTCACTGCTAACAATGTAGTACGATGTATGAGCGAATAGATGGCGTTAAAACAAATCTGATGATGACAGCGTTTAAAGTCGATTTCACTCTTAACTACTCTATTTAAAGCATCACATTAAATAATTTTAGGTGTCCTTACATTTTCTTTATATTATTTCTTTGTTAGATTATCCTCTTGAGCATATATTATGTTGTAGAAAAATCGGACATAAACAAACCTGAAAGACGGCTTTAATCCTCCCAATCTTCTTATATAATTCACTGAAAACCTACCTCTGAGGAGTGAGGAGTGACTACTTGACCTACCTAGGGGTGTCCGCTTTCTAAATACATCGATAATTTTATCGATATGCTTATCTAGACTATGTAATTTTATTATTCGATACATCGATTCGTAAAAACGGTCAGATTTTTTTCGAATTTCGAATATTTCGGTCAAACACTATTTCAGTTTCAACAATAGAGGTGTTTTTTAATAGAGTATTATAACGGGATAAATAACTACAGTTATTTAGTTATTTAAAGTAATATTTATATTTGTTTTTGTGTTCAGCTGTGTACGGCACTGTCGACTCTGTCAAAGATAATATTCTTAGTTTTTTGATACATACATATATGAAAACTAATTTTCACCTTATTCTGTGTCGGGATATTTTGATACGTCCTAAATAGTGTATGAGATATGATTGCACCGATGTATACAAGTTATCTCGGCCGGTTCATTCGATACATGCTTTACAAAATATCAAAGATCCCTACTTGTGCCAGAAATTGGTTAAATGTTTTTGTCAATTTCTTTGTTTCTACTCGTGATATAAACGTAAAACTGTCTCGCTTAGGTATGACGAGTGCAACCGAAGGCAAAGTGTATGTGAACGGCATGAACACGGTGACTCAGCAGGCGGAGGTGAGGAAGCACCTCGGCCTTTGTCCCCAGCACAATCTGTTCTTCTCCGATTTGACAGTCTTGGAGCACGTCATGTTTTTCACAATGGTAAGTTTCAAATTGATTGTGTGAATTCTCTATATAGCGAAGTACAATGTAACGAAAACTTCTATAAAATGTAGAAATAAGTAAGGTTTCTTCTGTTTACGGTGTTGTTTTAAACAAAATGGTATTATTATGGTAATATAATAGCGTTTGACCACAATTTCACTTGATGTTAATGAACGATGTGGTTAAACTTAAAGAGGGGAATTTGCTTCGAGATCAGCTGCCAGAACACACCTATTGATACTTGGCAACTTTAGGGTAATAGATAACCAGGTACATAAACCAGATAAATAGGTAACCAGGATAACCGGAGGCCCACATATATTAAAAGGCCGGCAACGCACTTGCGACTCCCTTGGTGTTGCTAGTGTCTATGGACGGCGGTGATCACTTACCATCAGGTGACCCACCTGTTCGTTTGCCACCTATAAGATAAAAAAAAGGTGGGCCTAGGGACAATCCCTACTACCATACTCATTGTTTCGTAATAATATTTTCCTTCATCGAAAGTCCCGACTCAGAAAAGATTCGAACCTGTGTGTATCAGTGTAACATCGGAACACATTAACCATTAAGTCGTTATCGCTTTAAAACACAACGATAAGATTGTCTAACTGTAGGTTATATTTTAATGTCCGCTGAACTTACTACTTGCTTACTATTCCGAATAATATAGAAAAAGTAACCGCGATCTAGAAAAGGAGTCGCGTTCCGTGAGAAAGCTAACTTTGCCTGACATATTGTTCAAGCCATTTGATATGTTGACTAAAAATTGATTTGTTGTCATACAATATTATATAACAACATCAATACATAAGTACATTTTTTCGTTTTCAGTAGGTACACGTGGACTAAAGATTACGTTTACCGTGTACCACCGGTGGTACACGTGGCCTAAAGATCCCGTTTACCGTGTACCACTGGTGGTGCACGTGACTTAAAGATTACGTTTACCCTGTACCACCGGTGGTGCACGTGACTTAAAGATCACGTTTAACGTGTACCACAAAAAGAAAAACTGTATTTATAAATGATTACGTGAAAACTGGAGGGAGGGGGTGGCGTGGTCTCCTCATATACCACGGATGGTCACCAAGGGGTGCTAAAAAATTGTCCGATATGTGTCACGTAGTATTGGTACGTCCCCTAAACAAAACTACAATTTCAAGTGTGAAAAGACATGTACATGTACAGTGTAGTTTTAACAGGAATATTTTTGTTAAAATATACTAATTTAGAAGAGAAAACGCTTGTAATACACAAGGCTACCGAGGGTCTACCGAGTCGGTTAGGATTGTCGTATAGGTAGATTAGATTAGTGGGTCGGGAGTGAAATGATTGTTGGTGTAGTTGAAGGGCGTCGGTTGCCGGGAAGCGCGCAGCAGCTCGCAGCTGCTGCTGGAGAAGCTGGGCATCGGCGAGAAGGCGAGCAGCAGGAGCGGCGAGCTGTCGGGCGGCATGAAGCGGCGGCTGCAGCTGGCGTGCGCGCTGGCCGGCGCCGCCGACGTGCTCATCCTCGACGAGCCCACCTCCGGACTCGACGTCGAAACCAGGCGCGGCCTCTGGGACCTGCTACTCGTCAGTATCTTCTATATCTAATGCACTCGGTTCATTCAGAATGTTCGAGACGGATCGCCGTAAACGACTGACTCGTTAGCGGGCACTCGGACCGCGCCACTGAATAAACGTTATCAACGCCACATATATATTATAAGGTTTACCATTTTATACTACATATTTGTCAATTATATATTACAGGCTTGACTATTATATATAACAGATTTAACAGTATATATTACAAGTTTGTGCATTACACAGGTTACAGGTTTGGCTATAATATGTAACAGATTTAGCAGTATTGTGCATTACATATTACAATTTTGGCTATTATATATTACACTTTTGAATATCTGCTCATTCTATATGATAGATTTGACTTCTTTTTGTAACAGGTTTTACAATGTTATCAACGCGTATATCTTTCCTATGGTGTAACAAACGCCTGTAGGCAACGGAGACCGTTTATTCAGGCGGCCTGTATGCTTATTTGCAACCGTCACGGTATATAAAATGACATCTCGGGTGATATTGAACTTGGGATTCTGTTGAAAATTGTAATTGAAATAAAACGGCGTCTACTCGTTTAGGACTATACTTAGAAGTTAGAACAGTTTAGTAGACTCGTAGTGACACTTTTTCAATGATTTAGTAACATTATTTTATAATAATAGATTCTCTGCAAGTTTTTTTAACTTGGACATGCATTTTTTTGTCTGTGTGTGGGCAGAGTCTCCGCGGGTCGCGCACGGTGCTGCTGACGACGCACTTCATGGAGGAGGCGGAGGCGCTCGGGGACCGCGTGGCGGCGCTGCACCACGGCGCTCTGCGCTGCCACGCCACCACCATGCATCTCAAGAAAGCTATCGGTAACTACCGACCGCCACCCGCCACACACTATACCGCCACCCGCCACACACTACACACCGCCACCCACCATACACCGCCACCCGCCATACACCGCCACCCGCCACACACCGCCAGTCTCTACACACTACACTCCGCCAAGCAAGTGCGCTTGTCCAAACACATTCTAACATACGCACAGGACTCTAAAAAAGTAAAGCACGAAAGGAGGTACTCTGTACTTTTCGCGCTCACGCTATACGTGTTGCTTCATTTTAGCAAGATATGATTGACGTATTTGTCAGTGTCTTGTTTTATACATACGTAATAGGTACAAAAAAAAATCACACTTGCGTTTTTTTGATGATTCCCCACTTTATTATCCAGAGAGTTAAATCGTCTATATGGTTTATTAAGCGATTTCAAAAACAAGAAAACTTTCAATTTGGTTGTATTTTTTTCTATGTTTGTTACCTCAGAACCAAGTTATTTATAAGCTAATTTAGAAAATTATTTTTTAACTCTAAAGGAATTATTTTCAGGGGGATATCATTTCAAGTTAATAACCATTGAAACTTGGATTTCGAAGATCCCTCAGGGAACACTTAAAAACCGAACAGGAAATGTATATTCATTCAGTTATTTATAGGTTTATGACAATCCAAGACTAGACAGATACAATTACAGTCTGTTTTAACGGGCTCGACTTATGAAATGTCTCATTTCAGGCACTGGATACCGGCTGTCGTTCACAACAATCGGCGCACCGAACGGAGAGGCGATTACGTCAGTGGTGACGTCACAGGTGCCCGACGCGACCCTCAAGGAGAAGACCATGAACTCGCTGTCGTACAGTCTGCCCGCGCTCAGAAGCGAAAAGTTCCCGGCGCTATTCACCGACTTGGAATCGAAACGATCGGAATTGGGCATCGACTCCATCGGTGTCGGGATATCGACGCTCGAAGAAGTTTTTCTCAAGTGAGGATTTAAAATTTAACTTCTAAATGAATCGTATAGAGAAACTGGTAAATATTCGAAAGATCATAGAAAAAATTGAATAGAAAAAACGAATAAAAAACGAATCGAACGAACTCTTCCAAACGGTGTCCACACGTTCCTTAGCTATCTTCACATTCAATTAAAAAATATATATATTTTTATAATCATTTAGGCTGTATGAAATGATTACCTTTGCTTAGTGTAAATGTGAAAGTGTTGTATAGTATATTCGGGATTGTTTTTTAGAGTATGGACGACGAGACGAGTTGTAAAAAGATGTGCTCTGCAGTAAATAAAATTCTGTATCCTACAATTATATCATAATAATAAATTATTAAGAAATTCTGCATAAAAAGATATTTATTTATTAATGATTTTACTTTATGTTTCATTATATTTTTCATAATTCAATAATCTCTACTGAACAGAAATATTCATATAATAGTATTTTTATTCCATTTCACAGAAGAACTCTATATATATATAATTACTTTGACATAGCACTTTAGACTAAGTCTTGATAAATTATAACAGATGAGGTGTAGTTAGATTGGTTACGCATTTTTTACCTGTATAAAATGAACGGCTTCGGGTGGTTTTTTTATTACTTTACTAAGAACTAACCGCTACCCGCATCTTCGTCTGTGACGTTTATAATCTTACCATAATATATTTTATGTACTGAGGGGAAAAAGCATAAGCACCACACCGCATACCCCACTGCTCCACGGCATGAAAACATACATCGTTATACGCGTAGTTTCTTATAACAATAATTAGAAGGTTACATTAACTTAAGCTACTGTATTTTTTTTTAAATAAAGAAAAATAAATCTACTGAGTACAATTTGTGTGAGGCGCACACAAACGCAGAACTCTCTAATTTTATTTATATTAGTAATCGACTAGAGGTCAAAATTCGACCATAATTAATTAATTTATCAAGTTTCGATATTAAGAAAAACAAAACTATTCAAAGAATATTTTCTAGATAATAATAAAGTTCCTAAATATCTACTAAAGAAAAAAAAAATACAGAAACAGTGGAACAAGATGTACTTAACCTACTTATGTACATACTAGCTGTGTCAGCGGACGTTGTCCTACCCTGACAATTAAATAAAATCCTAGCATCAGACCGTAGCGCCACCTACCGGGTCCAATTGTGAATCTAATCCATTCTCGAATCCACCTGAATAGAAAGAAAGTCCGGCCGTTTAGGTGAAGTTCAGTCACGTACAGATGTACATAAAAACGATATATGTAAAGATAGAGATTCTATTTGTTAAATACGTACAATGGTTTTTAGATTGTGCAGCGACGTCGACAACTCCCTCACCGATGACGAAATCGATGGTACAACTCATGGTAAGTAATCTAATACGTTTTTGTATGTTTCCTTTTATAAAAATGGCACAAATAAGGTCTCCTTTAAAACGCTCATAGTCCTGAACCCTTGGAGTCGTATAATTGAGTTTAGTTATACCACAGTTTATGCTATAAACAGCTATTACCAAAGAATCTGTAATTTTTTTTTACATGTAATTTAACTAGATCAAAACTTTGACACTGGCAAAACCGCCTGCCGCGCATGTCGTACAAGAAATAACAATTTGCAATATTCCAGGACGACAATATGAAAAACTGACGGGCGTACTGTTATACCTTCGACAATCGATCGTATTACTGAAGAGACAAGTTAAATATCTGATGTCCAAGAAATGGTCTTTCCTGAGCATGGTGAGTCAGTTTCTATATATCTAAATCAACAAGTGGTTGTCATGGATACACTGTTGAACATCGAAACTGTTAATATTAAATTGTCTAGTTAACAATCTATAAAATAGAAATTGATTACAGTATACAAAATAATGAATAGCTTGATTACAAATTTTAAAAATAAAATAGTTATATTATATGCCATTGTTAATATTTAATTAAGAGAATTGGATTAATGAAATAGTGTTTAGTACTATTGACTAGCTTAATTTTGACTCTTACTCTGTTGCTATTGGCTGCCCAATATAAAACGGATGCCTACAAAATGGTAGATGGCGAGGTACTCTATATCGCGTAACAAATGCAAAAAGGCGTATTTAAGTTTTTAAATTGTCATACAATTCCGTCTGAGTCCTGTAATACGCCCGGGCATTCGGCATTGAGATGTCGGAAGCGATTATCAAGTGTACCGCGAGATTTACAAATATAGATATTTTTATTTATTACGAACTTCGTACCGCCTAACAGTCAATTCTTAATTTTTTTTTATATTTATTCTGCTATTCAGGATGCTATATAATGTTAAATGTTGACAAATATTGACATTAATATTTATACGATACTAACGTCACTCAATTGTTTTGCCTTCCCGGAACCTCTCCACTAACACTTAAACTTTATGATATAGTATTAAAGTTCAAATTGAATTGTAAGTATTATTACGAATCGTTTGTATGGGAGTATAGAAAAGTGTTGCTTTTAGACTTTGTCAGGCAATTTTTTTTTAATTTTTCTCTCCGTAAGATTCATCCTCATACTTCAAGGAATATTCTAAAAAAAAGAATTAGCGAAATCGGTTCAGCTGTTCTCGAGATTTGCGCTTAGCAACACATTCAGCGATTCATTTTTATATTATAGATTTATTACTAAAAATTTTGCAATATGTAAGGGTGTCGCGAATTTGTGAAGAGTATATTTTATGCATCACTGAGTATAAAAAGTTGAGAACCTTTGTATTATCACATAGTTCTTCAAACTGTTGACATATCTCTACATAGTCGCTACTATATTCACAGTTGTTACCTATTGCTTAGATATTAGCTTTTACTAATTTTATATTAAACTTAATCGACAAAAGAAAATCATAATAATGACGTCACCGGCAATGACGTCATAAATTTAACAATTTCCCATTGTCGTTTCCTCGATTATACATTAAGGAGTATAGTTTTTAATGTTAATGTTGAAAAGAACAGTTAAATACGTGATGTCACATGAACGGCGCGAATATTATTGGTTATTTTTTTTTTCTTTACTGTGTTTACTTAATTAACTTAAGTTTTATTTTATAAATTTTATATAAAATTACAGCAAGTGCTTCTACCGGTGCTGTTATTGTGCGTGTTCACAAACACGTATAACAACGGGCAGGATGTCATGATCGAGGGTAACAAACCGATCTCTTTGAACTTGGACCTCTACAGCATGGTGAAGGACAGGCGCGCGTTTTACAACATCAACGCTACGGGGAGTCCCCTACGAAATGTAATCGATAAATATAGTAACGTCGTGTTCCAAGAGGCCTCCGATATACCTGAAGGTTAGTTAAGTATTCATTTATTTTACTACTAGTTCATACTCTTCATTATTTCATTATCATGGAAAGATATGTTATGTACGGAGGAATATACTGTGAAAATAAAACAGCTGAGAGCAAAAATATACTTCACTTGTAGAAGTTATTTGTAAACAATGTTATCCGTTTACATTCTCTCACCTACGCATGCGCACCACGCCGCTTGTCCAACTTTTTCACGGTAAGAAAACGCACATCGCTGAATGCATTGTGCTTAGAGGAATCCAAATTCCTTAAAACTGTAATAACTTTATATTAAACGAAGATACAGTGATATATTATAAATTTAGTATGTTAAAAAATATACTATGATTACAATGCTTCAAATGATACAGAATAGACATTTCTCAAAAATCCGATATATTCTCAATATCACTGTGACACATAAATATCGATAAAAATGAATGATTGTATTATTTCAGCCGCGCTCGCTATCGCTAAAGACGACGTCATGCAATATAAGAAGTATTTGATCGGCATAGAGTACAACGACACTAATGCTAAGGTAAAAAAACAAAAAACAAAAAAACATATGTGTGTACTTATGAACGCACGTAAGAAGTTGTAATTTTTTAGCTTTATATATATAAATGTATACAGAAAGAATCAAGTAAGATGCCAAAAATAAGTGGAATAAACTATTTATCAAATATAATGTATTAATAAACTATTTTCTCGCGGCTTTGCACACGTTTTCTATGCAGTAATTGTTTTCGACTCTTCAATTTATATGTATATATATATAAAAGAATAAATGACGGGCATAGAAAAGTTTGATGAATTTTGCATACAAACTTTCATACCTTTTTTCACCACCTCAGAGGGTTGAATTTTCAAAAATACCTCCCTAATGCTCACCAATAGTATGCGGGCTGCATTTAAATTTTCATGAAATAATGTGTTATTTTTCAGATACTATACACGACTACGGTGCGTCACGCGGCTCCCGTCGCTCTGAACGTGCTGTCGAACTTGTTCGCCTCCCAGTACTTACCATCGTCAGATGGCGCCACCATCACCACTCTCAACTCGCCATTAAACAAAGCGAGGACTTACAATCCCATGTACAAAGAACCGAAAGTCATGTTCTTCGGCATCATGTGGATACTCTGTGTTATATTCAGTGAGTTTGCTTACTTATTACGAGATTTGAAAGTTGAAAGGCTCATTGAACAGTGAACGAAAGTAAACCGTCACGCGTCGCTGACGTAGAGAATCGTGTGTACTCGACTCCGGTCGTCATCTACCACGTTTTACGACTTCTATCGTGTGGTCATAAGTACACAACCACTTTTTTTTTACTATAACACTAAATAACGTCGCTATACCTGATGGTAAGTAGGGTGTAATCAGAGCATGAACGATCGTTGTGAGCTCGAGAGTGGCAGACACGGAAGAGCATAACGCTTTTTCGTTATATGACGATTTCTACCACTATTACCTCGAGCTGTATCATAGAACTTTGGCCTAAAAAATGTGCACGTTTTTTTATCGAGGTACGACTTATTTTGTACCTGACAAAGTTACAATATTGTAATCAACGAACTGACCAATAAGAGAGATCATGCCGACCTGCAAACCTACCGGCTGATCTGAAAATTGATAAACTGAAAGTGAGTCACTACGACTGTCTCTGTACAACTATTGTATTAAATTGTAAATGAATGTTTTCCGTAGTAATACTCGCGACGAATATAAACGCTGCATCGTTGCCGTGCAAGGAGCGCGCGTCCGGCTCCCGCCACATCCACATAATGTCCGGGTGTCCCCCGGAGCTGCACTGGCTCACCACACTCCTCTTCCACATGACGATCTGCATGCTGGTCCTCATCATACCGACACTGCTCATCGCTAAACACCTAGATGGAGATCACACCATCGACCAGCCGGATTTCCTCTGTGAGTACCTAGATTTCATCCTCGCCGTGATATGCCAGCGAAGGTATAAACCTGAGTGCTTAATATCCATATATGTATGTATAATATATATTTTTTTATATATTATAGGGGGCAAACGAACAGGTAGGTTACCTGATGGTAAGTGATCACCACCGTCCATAGACACTAGCAACACCAGGGGAGTCACAAGTGCGTTGCCGGCCTTTTAATATATATGGCATATTATGAGAAGAGATGAATGTCGTGTAACAAGAGAAGTTTTGAGTCTGAAAGTGGATGGATTGTGTGAAAAATGATATGTGTATAAAAAGTGTGAATACTGAGATGACATCTGACAGAGGAGAGTGGAAAAGGAAAACATGTTGTGCCGACCCCCTACTTAGGTGGGATAAGGGTCAGATGGTGATGATGATGTATGTATGGTGTAAAAGCTTTTCAACATGTTACAGACTATGATTAGTGCGGATATAAAATTAATACGGGGCTATGAAATATAATAGAAACACTTCAACAGTTTCAAAAATCATTTCAATTATTGAAGCTCGGTCAAAAAGCTTGATAGGGTTTTTATTTGTAAATATTTTTTTAACATACATTTGTTTGATCACTGTCGTTTATTATTATTATTATTTATGGTGAATGTATAGAGAAGCAATAATTTCTAGACTGCATTGTTACAGTTCTTTTTTTATTATTAAAACCTTATTGAAGTTAAACTTCTTATGGGAGGGCTTTCTGATCCGATGATGAATTCTGATCGGTAACCTTTTTTGTGTGACGTAAAGTGTAACCGCCTGGAAACAGCTCGTGACGTTGGTTTTTTTGTTGTATTATTAAATTAAAATGGAGTATACAAAAGTTTCACTTCTATCGTGTGTCTGTCTTTACGACACACCGTTTTAAAAAAAATTTATTGCGTGTTATCTCAATATGTATTATTCAAAGGTTCTATGACACAAAAGAGATTTATACAGTATTTTTTGTAACTTTAAATTTTAAGAAGCCATATATAGTATTATATATCAGTTATTACATATTGGTAGTTTTGTTCCTATTATCTTAATTATTCTGTAACTGACTTTATATTCAGTTGTCTAAATAACACTAGAATGATTACTTATACCAATAAACACAATTAGATTCGCAAGAATTGCTTAATATTTCCCCATACTTTTGAAGACAATTCTGCTGTAAGGCTTTTTAACTTCCTAACCAATTGGACGCCAATCAGCTGAGCAAATTAATGTCAAATTGGTACAAAATTATTGGGTGACTATATATATATTTTTATTATAACTAAAATAAAACTCTTAAAAATAATTATAAGATTTTTTAAAATGTATTTATTACATATAATTTTTAACAGCAGTCATATACATGTTTGCTGTTCAATTAGAATGCAATTTGTTAGCAACTAACGCTGTCAATTTGACATTCATTTGCGACAGCAGTTTGACGTCAATTTGCGATGTAGTTTTATGTAAAATTACGAAGCAATTAAAAACTTCTCGGGTAAATGTTTCATGTAACAGTTTCTCATGTTCTTTCTGGTTTTTTTTTTTTTATTATATTTCAGGCGCTCTGTTCGTGATCCTGGTGATGGGTTGCCTCTCGTTCTTCGCGATGACGTACATGATCACGTTCTGCTGTACCGAACGTGTGGCCGGTATCGTTCTTATAGCATTTCTCATCATATTCGGTGAGAATCATTATATTTATCTCTTAGTTTTTAATAAGTGAGTTAGTTCTTTGTTCAATACTACTCTTAAGTAAAAAAGTATTCATTAAAGTACTGTATATATGGAGCTTTCGGTGAAGGAAAACATCGTGATGAAACCATAGCATGATGGTAGGGCTTTTTCTAAGTCCGTCTGGCTAGCTACCACCCTCAAGTTGAAACTCTGTCGCCAAGCACCTGTTGGTGTGTTCCGGCAGCTGCACTTGAGAGCCAGTCTCTAGGTTTAACGTGACTACCATCTTAGACCACATCGTTATTTAACATCAGATGAGATTGTGGTCAAACGCTTACCTATAAAGCATAAAAAAATATATATATATAGACATATTTGTTATCTTTTAATAATTGAGTAAGAATATTTGAAGTGGATACTGAATATCAAGATATACTAATTGTTATATTCTTAACGGTTTTATAAAGTACTACATTTTGCCCGCGACTTCGCTCGCGTTTCTGACACCATCTGTACCCGTGACAAAGTGTATGCAATATGTCATGATGATATCAGTTGAGTAGTTTAGACGTGAAAGTGCGATGGCATATACCTACCTTTTAAGGATAGCTTACTATACCCATTTATCTTTTAAAAACATGGTCACAAATAATGAGGTAATTGGAAGGCTATTTATACGGATACAGTATTAATCTTTATCAAATTGCATACATTAGTTATTTTAAGCATTTCATGCGAATAAGTATATATTTTTTATTATTAGGGCAGGACAACGTCCGCCGGACCTGCTAGTTATCAATAAGTGGTCTGTCAGCTTATTCCTCGACAAAGTTCTTTGCTATTGTTTTTTTTTTGTATAATATTATACTTATTATTAGGCGCTGTCTCTTAATTTCAGCATTACTACATAGTATAAAATAAAGTCGCTTTCTCTGTCCCTATAACCCTATGTGTGCTTAAATTTTTAAAACTACGTAACGGATTTTGATGCGGTTTTTTTATTAGATGGAGTGATTGACGAGGAAGGTTTATATATATAATAACATAAATTAAATAGTAGAAAAATACTGTTATTTTTGAGGTTACTCCGAATTTAACGCGTGCGGGCCACGGGCAGAGTAATGAATAAATCAAAACTACTGGATCGATTTTAATCATTTTTTCAGTGAATGACATGGGCTTATATATTTTATACACGTGCGAAGCCGGAGCGGGCCGCTAGTTAAATATATCGAATAAAAATCTTATGTGTATATTTCTTGGTGGACATTTATTTTGTTCGGTATAAATTTTTTTAATAGGTATTAGAGTTTAATCACACTTGATGTTCAACTTATAATATGGTCTAAGTTGATAACAAGTTACGCTTAATTAATGGCCCTAGATCTCAAGTGTGTAGCTGTTGAAATACAGCAAGGGGAACTAGGCGACGGATTGTAGGTACTCCTTAAGGTTTCATGAGCACGTTTTCCTTTACGGGACGCTCAGTCTGTGTGCAATGTTGATCGCGTTGTGGTGGGTGGTGGGCGTCAGGTTGCATCACGCCGACGATAACGGTGGTGAAGGACCTGCTGGAGGACGAGTCTCGCGGCGTGATGTACTACGTGCTGGCGGCGGCGCGCTACGTGCTGGCGCCGCACACGCTGCTGGCGGCGGGCGCCAAGGCCGTGCACCTGGCGAGGGTCAACGCCTTCTGCACCCTCAACAGGCCCCTCTGCCCCAATTTATACATGGAGGACGACAAGGCCTTCGATGCTCTCAGGTGTTGTGGTTAGTGATACCAATCTATGATAACTCTAAAGCGAAGAGTTTTTTTTTTAATTGGAATATTGTAAACTGGCAATTTGTACAAGAAGCTCCGATAGTTTTTTTAACGCAATTTTCGATACGAGGCAACTGGTAAAAATCGTCACGTAAGAAAAAAGCGTTGTGCCCCATTCACGTGATTCGCTTTCTCTCTATGTCTCTTTATGTTATATCATATGATCAGCGATTAAAAAAAAAAGAATCTTTAAAAATGTTTGAAAAACAACAACAAAGTGCAAGAAGAATATGAAAATAAAAACACAATAAGGGACTACGATCTTTATTGGGATCCCTTGATCTTTTTCATAGTTTATTTTTTGCTTCCTGAATATGACAATCAATTATCGATTTTATTGATTGATACAAAATATTTCGAGTAATAACGAAATCCCCTCGATTCAATATTTAAAACTTTTTAAATTATCTGAAGTGTACAATAGACAATGAGGCGGCTTTATATAAGATAAATCGAATCTGGAAACATTCTTTAGGAAATTGACAATAACTAAAGTATAAAGACAATATATTACAGCCGGAGAGGATCCTGCGATCTACTTCAGCATGAACCAGTACGCACCTCTGACGGAGATTATAATACTGGCGGTGCAATTTGTCGCGTTTATGGTAAGTGAAACATTTATAAAAAAAAAAAAAAAAATTATACGTCCATACATAGTAAAATAATGTTTCCAGTCAAATTAAACATTCACACAATAGACAAAAGTAGAAGAACAAACCCACTAAGTTCTAAGTCATTGACATCTAAAATAGAGATGGCGTTGTTCGCACTGTGAATCACTTGTGTATACAATAACAAAAAACGAGGGGTCGAAATTTCCAGAGTGTAAGAAAAATTTATTTCGTTGAAAAATTGCATTAATCGATTGCCCGATGACATTTAATGGAATGGAGGAAATCGTGTATTCACTTACGATACTCAGACTGATTAGATTTTAATAGTGTACGTGTTCCACGAATTGACGAGTCACAATGATGCCTTGTTTTTATTTACGAGTTCATACACGACGTTTGTGGAGAATTCTAAATTTTTTCTAGATATTTCTTTGGTTTTAGATAATATGTATTGTGAGCGCTGGTTCTAATAGATGTTATTTCTACCTAATAAGGGCCTAATTACGCCTATATTTCCCCCGTGCCGTATTTACACGACTTGGAGTGGATAGGACAAAAATGGACTCACTACAATGCTGCGCTAACGACGCGTAGGAGGCCTCCTCTTCTTGCACGATACACAATAACATGCACAAACAGTTTAAAAGTCACCTGTATTATAAACTTTGGCATACAACACAAATTATAATCCACGTGTAGTTCAAACGCCGATCGTCCGCTAATGAGAGCGTTTAAAAGACAGCGCTTGTCAAGGCGCCGGGTGATTAGGGATGGGGGAAAGGAGTGCGAACAGATATGTGGGACAAGGATGGGTGGTCGCCGTGCAAATCTGGCCTAAACATGTATTTTTGTGGTACGGTCGTACGAACAGTATAGATTAACCTATATGGATTGGAATTTTTTTTTTTTTAAATTGTCGTACTTTTTATTTTTTTTGAAATATTAGTTACTTTGAATCATATAATAGATGAAAAAAAAAATGAGCATCATCTTGTATATTATGTGATTATTGGAACCGATTTTTACTAATATCCAGTTACTATTGACTCCTATTATACTAATGACTATATACTACTGATCCGTACTACGTACTAAATAACTATTGGCTCTTAGTGGATAGCTAGTACTAACAATATTTGCTCAAATATATACTTATTGAGTAATAGTTGTTTAAATGTAATATGCTATATATTTTAACTCGAGTGGGACAATAATTTATTTACTATTATATAAATTTTATGTTTTTTCTTGAGGATCAGTGCATTTAGAGAGCTTAGGTTATCAGAATTTTGTTGTTTCATTAATAACTATAATATCCTCCATATATCAAGGTTATGGACGGCAAACGCATTTTTGCTGTGTCAGTGCAAATTCATTAAGAGTTATCACATAAAATTGTTTCATTTCATTGTTGTAACTGTTCTTTTTCTTGTTCTGGTTTTTTTAATGTGTAACTATAGTATTAGTTCTATCCTTGTTTTTGTAATTGGGTATTTTATTTCTTAAGGTAAATATGCAAATATTTTTATTACATACCCGCCATTTTAGTTTTTGTTTTTAATTTCTACATGTACAACAAAGTAAGCTGTGTTTACGTCTAGAAGGGTTTAATTTTAATTATAGCCATAGAATATATAGTATCGAATTGTCAGATTGTATTCAGTTTCGTAGACCTAAAGATTTTTTTTCTAAAACTTTAAATGAAAACAAATAAATAGATCGATTTATTTGCGTATGATTAGTTGATGGTGTTCATGCTGGAGCGCGGCGTGTTCAACAGTCTGTTGGACCGCTTGCTGAACGTACGTTACTTCGCGTGCGCACGCAGCGAGCGCACGGACGCGTTGCGCGCCGACGCCGCGTACGTCGCGAAGGCTATCGAACTGCGTGAGTACACTCACTAACACCTACGTAAATCGTAAAAATCATCACGTAAGCGTTATGCACGCTCCATACGTCTTTCTGACTCTCTATTGTATACGAGTGTGAGCGTGAGATTAATAATTCGTTATTTTGTTGACGCTAATTTTGAACTGACACTTTTTATACATCGCCTTATATTTTTTCGTTCATCTATCGCATTACAGCCGGCCGCGGAGTAGGTTAAAGTGAAAGGCATCTCGGCAGAGAAACTAACTGAATGATTTAAATAAATATTGTGCTCAGTAAAAAAAAAAACTATTTTAATACCCTAAATCGAATAATTTTCAGTTAAATGCCTATGATCCGAAAAAGTTTCACTTGCATCATAGTTTCATAAAACCACACAATTATTATTCCTTCATTTTCCTCTTGTCATAATAAAAAAAAGACAAGAAAAATATAACGTTAAAACTGAGATATTACCGCTTGTGCTTCTTTACGAGTTATTTTGCTGTATTATAAGTGATATAATTTTCAACAGCTGACCAGCAAATCAAAGACGCGATGTTGGTTCACGATGTACATAAGAATTACCCGAGTATATTCGGCAAGTCTTGCAACGCTGTCAAAGGCATCAGTTTTTCGGTGAAAAAAGGTACGTTCATTTTGTAAAAATCTTTCTATACTTCATACTAATTCTAGATTTGTGTGAAACAAAATATTAGAATATAGTATATATTTAGTCATTTCTAAAATTATGCTTAGAAATGCGCACTTTGTATATTTGTTTGCCTTATTCAGTTTACCACAATTCGCCAATAGATGGTGGTGGAACACATCGACATTATGAAGTCCAAACTATCGCTATGAAAATTTGTGTGTATAGATATTTGAACACGGGGGGGTGGATATTTAACCATTTTTTTTCCCAAATAAAGTGCCTACGTAATTTTACATACAGCCAGTAGTGTACAGTACCGGGCGTTTGATTTGTCATGTCAGAGACACGAGTGAGACGTCCGGCTCAGATCGGCTCGCCTCAGTTTCGCATTGCGCTATGACCGCGATAGACAAAGATAACGTTATACGAAACCCGATATAGCCGACTACCTCACTCTTCTCCCCGACGTGCCAAATCAAAAGCCGGGTACTGTATAGTAATGAATTTAACGGTACAACAGGTGAATGCTTCGGATTGCTCGGCGTGAACGGAGCGGGGAAGTCGACCACGTTCAAGATGCTCACAGCCGAGGAGTGCACGACGAGAGGTGACATATTTGCCAACGGATACCGCATCAATAAGAACACTGGGAAGGTGAGTTTTTTCGTTTCCTACAATATTATCGTTACTTCCTTGCTAATATTATAAACACAAATGTGCCTTTGTTTGTGTGTTCACGTTTTAACAACTGAACCGATGGAAAGTTGCATACACTTTCTTCTTCTTCTTCTTCTTGTTTTGGCACCGCAGAAGCACTTGCCAGTGTCAATGTTTTGTTTCAAGTAAGTGTCTTGTGATAATAATAATGTTCTAACAAGATGGTGGTTTCCTTGTTAGAACTTTCCATGGAGTTTTGGTGGCATCTCAGAATGCATGCTCCGTGGTATTATTTCCCATCCACTTCACTTGTGCATAATAACCGAACTATATTACGTAAAACACCACCAATATTACAAAATATAGAGTCTAATAACACAAGATTATGAATAAAATGTAAAAACCACTACATCACAGACTAAGATCCCGCCAAAAAACCATACACTTTCTTAGGAATACAGAAAATTACACAGAGAACATTTCGTCAAGAAAAAAAGTACTGTTTGCGAAGGATTGGTCAAATTAACATTATAGTGAACTAAGCCACGGGCAAAAGTTAGTTTATGATAAATATAAGTAACGATTGAAATATATAATTTATAGAAGTAGATGACTCGTTCAGAAAAACATATACTTACTAGAAGATACCATACTTAATCTTGTACATATATTTGTGAACAACTACGTATGTCGTCATTTGTATTGAATCTTTCAATTGAAAATTGTTAATAAAAGCGAATATTAAACCAATAAGATAATTCTGAGCATAGTTTTGCAATATCTACAGATATGAGAACTATGTGACAGTTCAAATGAGAGTATGTTATGCCCGGATATGGGCCGCCATTTTAAAATATTCGATTGACAGTAAAAATGCAGAAGTAGTTAAGTGTTGACAGTATTGGCTCATTAGTGTATACTGCAAGCCAATAATAATTTAGTACGAGTCATTAGTAGCAAATCAATAATGGGTCATTTCATTAGTACTAAGTACTCGGTATTAAATATCCTTGCGTGTTCTATAGTGTGGTTTGGCCATTCAAACCGATATGTTCAAGTTATGACTTGCAGTATTAGCTCATTACTGTATATACTACAACCCAATAATAGTTTAGTACGGGTCATTAGTAGTGATAGTGTCTTAAGTACTAATTACTTGGTATTTAATATTCTTGCGCGATTAACAGTATAGTTTGACCGTTCAACCCGATATATTCATGCTATGATTTGCCTTATGAGGTAAGGCAAATCGATCAAGTTTCTGATGAGAAAAAAGACTGGCAAAGTGTTAGAAATCTATCATAAAATTGGTACTAATCGCAAAACCTGATAAGACATGCACAGGGCAAGAATGAATATAGTGAAAAGAAGGCTATTATAAGGGTTAATTAGAAAAATCATTAAATGGTTTGAAACTGTAATAAGTGATATTTGAAAAGATGTCGTCGTGGGATGGCACGGTGGCCATTCCTAAATCTTCTTTCGGAAGAGGTCTCTGACCCTGCGGTAGGACTCTTAAAGATGATTTCTGAGGAAACCAATAGAAAACCCGTGGAAATGTTAAGAGATGTATTCAGAAGTTATTTCTGGTCACAATTGGTTATTTGTATGTATATATAAAAGAATAATTGAGTGTCTGAGTCACTAAACAACCCAAGCTACCGAAACTAGGGCTGTGAAATTTTGCATGCGGTTTCCTTATAAACTGTGGGTGAGGACCGCAAAGGGTTTATTTTTGAAAATTCAACCCTTAAGGTGGTTAAAAGGGAATTAACATTTGTATGAAGATCCGTCATTTTTTCCTTCAGTCGTCAAAGAAGAAGAAGAAGAGTCGAAAACAATTACTGCTTAAAAAAGGCGTTCGAATCCGCGGGATATTGCCAGTGTTATATATGATTGTATTGTTTGTTCCAGTACTTGCGCACGCTCGGCTACTGCCCGCAGTTCTTCGGGCTGGACGAGTTCCAGACCGGGAGGGAGAACCTCGCGCTGCTGCTGACGCTGCGAGGGCTGCACGCGCAGGACGTGGAAGACGAGGTCAACAACTGGATACAGATCGTCGGTATGCCCTTTTCTTAATTCACATATGTGACATATCAACAGGTCATATCTATAAAGTCGTATGAAATATATGTTTGTCATCATTTTGAGTGATTTTCATTCTTATAGAGACTAAGCAGTAATGGTAAGATAAAAAGAGAAATAATTTGAAATTTATAAAAGCGGGTAGTCGGTAAATTACCAAATTGCTATTATATAAATACTAACTTTTGCCCCTCGGGCTCAGTACAGGTAGTCCGGTGAAACTGTAGCGGCCTAGCCAGGTCAACAGTGTAGACAGTTAAAAAAAAAAGCTCAGTACATTTGTTCCCGGATGATTCCGATGTTCTTTTTTGTATCCATGCCAACGAGTAAGCAAAATATTATAATGAGTAATTAAGGTGTGAAAGCGTAACAAAGAAATTCACCTTCGCATATGTAATATGATTTATTACACTTTTTATTGGTTATTATTTTATGTAGTTAGTTTGTTTTTTAGCGCAATTCTTCTCTTTTGTCTAAAGTTGTGTCTTACAGTGTATACGTTTCCAAACCAATCTATCGGTGATACTGTTTGTAATTGAAATATAAATACTCTAAAAATGTTACAGAAGCTAATTCTTTTATTCCAATTTACAATTTCTATTTTTTTCTAACAAACTTGTTACCGTGGTAACCTAATAATGGCAACAACGAAATGTTTCAACACAGTTTGTGAATACGTTCTAATAACAAGTGAAATACTGTATGTGAAGATTGATAGTTATTTTATAAAATCGTTTTTTTTTTTAAATCGGTATAAATATTTAGGAAAACAGACAGATCAGTAATGAATAGTGTTGTGCGAATATTCGAATTATTCGACTTACTCAAATAATTTAAATTTTGCGCATTATTCAAACTATTTTAATAATTGTAACTAATTCGATATTTATCAGATACTAAATGATTATTGTTATTTTAAAATGAATGATTAAAACAGTGACAAAATGTTTTATCTTTTCCTATAACTATTAGTTTAATAATTCGTCCTTATTTTAAAAATATTGGAATCGTTCGAGTTATTCGATTAAAGCATTATTCGCATACGTTTAGTAATGAAGAAGGTGCGTGCGTATAGGTCTGGAGAAGTACCGCAACCGGTCGGTGTCGGGGTACAGCGGCGGCTGCGCGCGGCGGCTCGCGGCGGCCGCGGCGCTCTGCAGCGGCGCGCCCCTCACGCTGCTCGACGAGCCCACCGCCGGCGTCGACGTGTCCGCGCGCCGCCGCGTCTGGGCCGCCCTGCGCCGCGCCCTCGCACGCGACCGCGCCGTCGTCATCACCTCGCACAGGTACCGCCCTCGCACGCACGCACGCACGCACGCACACACGCACGCACGCACCCACGCACGCGCTCTCGCACATAGGAGCGTAACATGCGAGTATTTAACGTCAACTACAAGACTAAGGACCTAACGTACAAGTATATGGTTGTCACCTAAAATAATATTATATAGAATCAACTACAAATTCGTTTATTTTGTTTAAAAAAATAAAAAATATTAGCGTTAACTCTGACCTCAAACTAAATAATGCCTGTATCATAACAGTCTAAAATGTTGATTACAGAATGAATTAATTGTGTGCATCAGATACTTCAGAAGAATTAATATCGACCAATAGATACACGCTTGTCGATTACTTACAATGTGATTTTGTCTGTTCCATAGTGTTTTCTGGATTTGTTCCATGGAATAAGTTAAGACACGTATTAAGTTAGTCGTCATTAATGAGTTATAAGAAAATCCCATTTGTCACACGGTTTAATTGATAATAATCTTAGAATTCATTGACTAACATGGCAAACTTAAAACCGATGTTTCTAGAAGGATTACAAGTGCAAATGACAATTTGTGTGTTTGTTACGGTTTCACGCTAATTACTGTACCGATTATGATGTTTTTTGGCATACACGTCGTCAACGATACAAAAAAGGTCACACAAAAAATCGAACAGATAAAAGTGCTGTTCTGGGAGGATAGATTAAATCCATCAAGCCAAGTCGCGGGCAAAAGCTAGTTTCTGTATATATTGTAAGTTTAAGTAAAAAGTTTTTTTTTAATTCATCTCCAAATGGGGATGAATTTTCAAAAAATCATCCCCTAATGGGGATGAAAATAAGATGACAGTTGAGGTGTTGTTTTGGGGGAAATAGCATTGGGCATGGCATGTGGTTGATTTGGTATAAATGTTCCAGCATGGACGAGATGGAGGCGCTGTGCTCCTCGATAGCGATAATGTCGCGGGGCGAGATCCGCGCGCTCGGCTCGGCCGCCGCACTGCGCGCCGCGCACGCCGCCGGACACGCCGTGCTGCTCAAGGTCAAGCGCACCCGCCTCCACGCTGACGGTCAGCACCTCCACATTGTTCCCTTACCCTCGAGGTCACTGACCTTATACACTGTCCGTTCTGTTCTTAGTTAACGATAACATGTTGTATGTCAAGGAAACCTGGCTCTTCAGGGACGGTCGGCATCTCCATTGTTCTCTTACTCTCGACGGGGTCAATGGGGTTATACAGTATAACTCTACTGTTAGTAAACGATAAGAGGATAAGTATATCAAAGTTTCATTCTGTAAGGATGCCTCCCTGTAAGGTCTTTAAGAAAAGGTAAAATTTCACACACCGCACACACCACACACGCGCGCACACGCACACACACACACACACACACACACACACACACACACACACACACACACACACACACACACACACACACACACACACACACACACACACACACACACACACACACACACACACACACACACACACACACACACACACACACACACACACACACTGTCCAATTTAATATTGTATGCAATAGATGGCGCTCGGATCAACTTCGGACCGATAGTTTGCATTGTTGTTTGTTTAAGAAAGTTTAATCCTTCTCAATTTATATGTATAGAACCAAAATAAAAGTGATAGTAAAGAGTGAAGTGTTTCAGTTAGTGTTCTGCTGTAAGTCGCTACTAAGGTAAAATGTTCTACGCATACTTTTAATTAGTTGGATACAAAAGTTTTTGGTTTCGGCAGGAGACTTACAATAACTAAAGTTTTGTCAAAAAGTATGTAATTGCTTTTATATGATTGTTTCTGCTTACTTAAGATTTATTCTGAGTAATAACAGTTTGACGTTTCTAACCAGTAAAGATATTCTTCTTTTCAATTGATATACTAAAACATGAACATGAAGTGTATAAGTAGTTCCATAAACACAAAATATTCGATCAGACTGTAAGGAGATGTTTTCTAGAAAACACCTTTTCTGAATTACTTCCAACTAGATTATCACGGTGGAATTTGTGCCGAGTCATGTATTTGATAGAAGTGAAAGAGAGTCATTGGGGTGTAAAAACGGAAAAAATGACACATTAGCGCTATACATATACCCTGAGATCTATGACTCGTAACGTATTTTGTTATAGTTTTAAAATTTAAAATCATTCTTTTGACCGAAATAAAATATGATGCTGCGTTAGGGAAAATATATGTGATATATATACAAAAAAAAAATCCCCTCTGACTCACAATCGAAGTACTTTATCATTACCAAATTCGATATTCTAATATTGAGGTTCCATCGCTGTAAAGTAATCGGTCTTCCGTCGACTTCAATTAATCGGCCACCATGACTTCACATCATCATCAGCATGTAAGAGACCCAACTGCAGGTGCATAGAACTCTTCCCACATAAAGGTATAAGCAGTCTCGATATATTGTCGGTTTCAAACTCAAAAACTACACAGTTCTATGTTTTCCCACAGACGGTGGTACTTACTACAAGAACATTTCTCGAGTTCAGGTCTCCTCGCGATGGTTTCCTTCGCCTACAATTGAAATTAGTAAATATACGCGAATTTCGAAAAAATCGTTGATACACGCGGGGGTTGAATCCTGCGAAAATCGGATCGATATTTCACTCGAACGCCACGACAATTCACATTTATCGAATTTTCTGGAACACGTAGAATCGTACAAAAATATACCTACGGGACCTACAATTATACTGCGAAAGCCAATGATATATTGTTGGTTATTTTTGTCCCAAATTACAAGTGTATTTGTAAATCATTGATAAAATCAGAAAAACCCTATACTTGATCATTACTTAAACATTAAGATAATTTTAATTACTAATACAAAATTGTAAAACAGATTTAACTTTTTAAAAATAAGATATAGTGAAGGATTTTTTTTTTTTGGTTCAGAGGTTGATTCGTCGAAAACTGAAATGGACCGTCTGAAAGGAGCCCTGCATCAGACCTTCGACTGCACGCTGAAGGACGAACATAAGGTAGGTAACAATGGTGCGAGGTGAAGAAAAACATAGAAAGGGTAGCTGTTACGAAGCCTAAAGTCACTTTGATTCGTTACTTGTTTCTGTAATTTTAAATATTATACAAGTTTATATGGGAATGGGATAGAGTTTCACTATAAGAAGCCGATGTGTAGAAGCGGAATCGAAATATCTATTTATTTCGGCCGCTATGACGGCGACACTATGGCCTAATGGGGTAGGCAGCAAACTACCGGTGGCACGAAGTCCTACACCGCTGGATCCTCTCTCACCAATTACAGGGCGAAGAACGTTCTCACTAACCTGATGGTGGTCTAAGGCCCAGACCGTGAAGCTCGAGCACGTATCCGTCGCAGCGCCGTCCACGCGACACATATGCACGTGTCACCGTTTAAGTACAATTGTTCAGCACGTCACTATATTATTAGTACAAAATACACAAGTAGCACGGCGAGCACAATGTACAGTTTGTATATTCCAACGTTTTAAGATATACGTGGTAAAACACAACAGTCTTATAGAACAGCGAACTTTTTTTATGCGTAGTGTAGGAGCAACAAACAATAACTGTCGCACGATTGTTTGAAGTAAAAATCGGGCGGGAATAACGCGCGCCGATTGGTTGTGAGAGGCTCCGTACCCGTCATTGGTGATTAAGAAATCCAGTAATGAATCGGCCCAAACACGATGGGAGTAAAATATTACTCAGTTTACGTGTTCAGTGTAGTTATTCTTTACGTTAAGAGATGGCGTTGTCACGATTTTAAACAAGACATCGTTTTGTTTTGTACAATGAATATAGGTGTTTTTAACAATAAAAAATTCAGAGTTCCGAGATACGAGCCACAAGCAAAACAGTGTTTCTTTGTACGATATTTAGTGAGTTTGTACACATTACGGGTATTTGATAAAGTTTCTCAAAGGGAAAACAGAGGAAGTCAAGTATGCCGTTACATGATGGGTATTACTTAAAGTTTTAAGTGAAACTACTGAAATTAAAAGATTTTAGATAATGCAGTTTATTTGGCTATTAGATAAAGTTTCTCTAATGCTAGTCCCATACCTGCGCGACGGAGCTTCGGTCACTTGTGCCGCTAAAAAGTAACCTCAAAATGAATTCCGATAAAGACGTAGAGTAACGTTTGCACACCGTTCTCATTTCAATAGTAACTCGATATTACCATCTCCAAGTTCCTCTGATGTGTGTAGAAACCGCAGCCCCAGTCTTCCTGCTGCGTGTCCGATAGTTCGTAACGCGTAACGATAATGTCTTCCCACATCTTCATTTACTCTCACCATAGACAAAACTTCGTGCCGATACACACGGGTATGGGAGTAGCATAAGGGAAGACAGCAGCGTAATCGAATATACAGTTATATGAATAATAGTTAAAAATTATTAAAAGGAAGCCAGTGGGAAAAAAAGTGCGCAGTTTATTTATTTGAGTATTGGATAGAGTTTCTCAATGGAAAGCCGCAGGGATTCGGCATATCAGAATGGCTCGCCTCTGATACGTACTATATCACATAAATGTTAAAGGATAAACTTTGGAGTTTTGTCTTGTTGTAAATTTGTGACGAATTCAACACAATTAGTTGCTAAAGATCAAAACGATGAGCTCAGGCTTTGGTCTTTAGGCTTTATGCTTTGGGACAAGAATTAGGACACTATTATTTTATATATATTTACTATTACATCCCAGCATAAGTTAGTTACGAAGGTTGTTAGAGGTAGGGGTGGTCCTTAGTTTGAGTATTTTGGAAAAATAATGTCCTTAATCCTAAATCGAATTCAATTAAATAAATAAAATTTCTTACCAAATTACAGCTCGTAATTTTAATATTAACTTGGTCGCTAACCTTATTTAAAGTTTTAACCGGTAACAATAAAATGTGTTTTTTTTTTTTCATTTTTCAATCGACCTTAATGAGCTAATACGAAATAAAGCTAAATACTTTCAAATACAAGTTCAATATTTTCTATAGAGTCCCGAATCGACGATATCTTGAATTCGACCTCGAGTATCTTTCGTACGGATATGCAAAAAAAAATCAAATCATAAGAAAGCTTTTTTTATAGATAGAACATTAAACTTCCTATAGAAATAGATATTTTATAGGTGTACGTATAAAATTACTTACAAAACTACAAACAACAAGGTCAACTTTTTTTACATGTTATTTTGGTTTTAATCTTTGTATGTCATGCGGGCCGGGTTGATTAGAAAAATGAAAGGATAAAAAAAAATTGAGTGATTTTCAACAGTTTGTGTAATTCGGCAGCAAATAGCCGTAGAGGAATCGAGGAAATTGTAGCTTTTGGACATTGAAAATTTTCAGATCTTTTAAAAATTGACTATTGAATATTACCATAAAATTTTGTTCGATTTTTATATCCAAACATTTTTGTGACTAGTTTATATTTGGATCCGATTTTATGATTATCGTGGGAAAAAAATCAAAATACCCCTCTAAATAAGGACCACTCTATTCTTAGAGTTATACACAGTCACTTGTAAACTCATTAAGTGACACGAAATAAGGTAACTTTGTTACTATTGGTAATATGTTTGTCCTATAGCAATAAACAATTGTGTTTGTACACTTCCAAATGAGCCAATTCCAGTTTTACCCTTTCATAAGTTATTAATTTTTTTGAAGTGAAACTTCTTTAGAATCGTTGTGATTTCAAACCGGATGCAACGGAAAAACGACAGATAAGAGACACAAATACGGCAAAGAATGAGACAGTTACATACACACTATTTTATATTATCGGTCTCTCTTTGTGGCATGCTTCGTAGCATCCCCACTCCCATCTTCTAAGCATAGTCGCCTGTAATTAGTGAGCCGGAGCGAGAGAGCAAATGTCGGTGTGTATGTATATTGCACACTGTTTAATACTTGCTTGTATTTGAGCATTTAACGTGTGTTAGTATATGTGAAAAGTACGTGTACTACTGTACACTGTATGCGGCTGCGCATTACAGCTTTTTAGTAAGAAGTCAGCGTTATTTAACAGTGTCTGTGAGAATTTTTATATCTTGTTTGTTGAAACTGAAATTATGGAACTTGAGCAATAAATTATGTAACATGATAAATAAAATATAAAATATCTTTTAAAATTAATGAAAATACTTTCATTCTTAAACAAATAAACTTTGTAATTATCCTACCCTTGTTATATATATTCATCTCATTCTTTTGTCGATTTACTGAAGTTTCACTTCTATCGTGTGTGAATCGCACACACCTTTTTTTTTAAACCAATTAAAAATTTCGATACTCAAAAACTGAAAATTTTAAAAAAATTAAGCATCTTATATGAACGATTAAAATTGGACTTGGCTCATTTGGGAATATAAATGAAACGACTCGATTTTGAATACTCGTAACTAATCTTAAAAAAAAAAAAACTGTTAAATTTCCATGAAGACGGTTATATTTCTTCAACATTTTGGTGGGTTGGTTTCAGACAATGCTTCATTATCACATCAACGAAACGATGCGCTACAGCGATCTGTTCACACATCTCGAAGGTCTAAAGTCCTCGTTCCCGAACCTCATCGAGGACTATTCCGTGACCGAGACCACTCTCGAGGAGGTTTTCTTGTCGTTCGCGAAGGAACATAACGACCCGCAAGCCGTTTAGACTTGAACAACTGCATAGAACCCTAACAACTGGTGCATTTTTATTGTATTAGAAGCGATACAACGCCCGCTCTAAAAGTTAGTCGTTCGGGTTGTAAAAAAATAGAACCCCTGAAATTGCACTTTGAATATATTTTAACTATTTTATATCGATGTATATATAATAGAATAACTGGTTGACTGTCACAAAAATGATGTATTCCATCCCATAGTACACGAATTTCCAAAAAAATCCAATTTTTTTTAATAAGAACCCCCTGCAAACTTTCTCAACTTTAGCTCCAGTGTTATGGGCTGTGCTTTGGATATGTCGGTCAATTTTTTTTTTTTTCGTGGACATCAATAATTCCTTTAAAATGATAGTCCAGCAGTAAAATTGAATGAATAGTTATTTTGTATTTATCTATACATTGTTGTGCATATAATGTTTTGGGTCTGATAGACGATATCCTGCCCGGATATATGTCCAGGGTATCCGTTGTCCAATAGAGCGGGCATATTATATATACGTCATAATTCGGTATAACATCACAATTATGTTTTACAATATTTTTATTCGCACGTAATTCACAAATTTTTGACACGTGCGTTGAAGGTTCACAAATTAATTATTAACATTTAGTTAAACTAGGAATATAATTAAAAGAGACAGTGTCAAATGGTAAAAGGGCTTTTGTTAATAGTCGTCTGGTTAACAGCCATGAGGCCGGTCGAGTATTATATGAACAGTAGGGGGGTTGGGGGAATGGGGGGGATATCAATTATTTGCTTACTTTGATGACATCGGGGGAGGGCAAATATGCGGTAAAAGGGATTTTGCCAATAGTCGTCTGGTAAGGTAACAGCCATGAAGCCGGTCGAGTATTATATGAACAGTAGGGGGGGGGGATATCAATTATTTGCTTACTTTGATGACATCGGGGGAGGGCAAATACGCGGTAAAAGGGCTTTTGCTAATAGTCGTCTGGTATGATAACAGCCATGAGGCCGGTCGAGTATTATATGAACAGGAGGGGGGGGAGGGCATATCAATTATTTGCTTACTTTGATGACATCGGGGGAGGGCAAATACGCGGTAAAAGGGCTTTTGCTAATAGTCGTCTGGTATGATAACAGCCATGAGGCCGGTCGAGTATTATATGAACAGGAGGGGGGGGAGGGCATATCAATTATTTGCTTACTTTGATGACATCGGGGGAGGGCAAATACGCGGTAAAAGGGCTTTTGCTAATAGTCGTCTGGTAAGGTAACAGCCATGAGGCCGGTCGAGTATTATATGAACAGGAGGGGGGGGGGGGGGATATCAATTATTTGCTTACTTTGACGACATAGGGGGGAGGGCAAATACGTCTTCGACATTTTGTGCTTTCTTAACACATATAGAAATTTACTTAGGCTATATAATAAAAATTATGCCAAACATATATGAGACTGTAGGATATGTTTGCTTACTTTTGCTATGAGAGGGGGGCCGCGTATCAAAAAATATTTAAAATACCGTTCACGTTATACTTGATCGGCCCTGCGCTGTGAGTTGAATATCTGTCGCCAAAGACCTGTATAGGTGTGTTCCAGCAGCTGCACTTGAGAACCAATCTTCTAAATTTCAAGTGTTACATTACGCTGGAACGACATAAAACTAAAAAAAAAATTGAAAAAACGTTAGCACACCGTAATCTCTGTCGCTTTATATCTTTAATTTTTTGGCGGTTTTGGCCATTCAAACTATGGGAATAATAAAAATATTACAAAAGCTTCAAGCCCGTTAAATGCGTAGCGATTGCTTTTAGAGTTATATTTTAAGGAGATGTAATCTCGTTTGAAATATTCCTTGCGTATGTGATATATATTGTTAGAAAAAAAATTATTAATTAATTATCTTTACTATACTAACTATTTCCCGCGGCTTCGCACGCGTTTTCTGTTCAATAATTATTTTCAACTCATTTATTGTATAAATATGTATATAAATGTATAATTGTTATAACTGTGTGTACAATCATGTGGAACTGACGGAAAAATTACAGATCTTTTATACAAACTTTCATACACCTTTGCAATTGAATCTCCTTCCTTAGTACTATAGGTGAAACTGAATGTAATTCTTGTGGCCCTAACCACAATAGTTTGGGCTTTTACTTTTTATGTCTGTTGGTTATTCTTTTATATATATATAAATTTACAAATCCAAAAGAATAACTATATTTCATTTGCCTTCAAATGAGTTCCATCCGGGATCTCGATAACTGAAGTCGTATTTCAGCGAAGCGAAACAATCGTCGCCAATAATAAGTTTCGAGTCAGTTTTACAGGTAAATATTCTATTTGCACAGGTTTATATTGTATCGTAACTAATTTTGAGTTTACATGTGCGATATAAATTTAAATTTTTTTACAAATGCAAAGTTTAAAGTAGAAATATGTACAATATTTTCAATATTAATTCTTAAACTCTGTACCTTACTTATTTTATATTCGAACTATAGAGGGTATTAATTTAAACCCATCTGTTAGTACGTATAGTAGAATCAAGCATGATATGTTTCAGATACAGAAGTCATATACATTTTCTTCGACTTCACTTATACTTGTACTTATGCCGTCGCCTACCATCCCATTCCGTTGAGAGTAAAGGTCGAAATATAAATCGGAGAAATAAACAAACGGCATGGTTAAAATCATGTGAACTTTTTTGCCCGGGTATAATGCAGTTCTTTATTTTAATTCAAACTTCACAATTACTCAATGTGTCAACAGAACTATTCAAAAGATTATGTTAATTTCTGTAAACAAAAAATACTCTTTTGTATACACACATATGTTTAAAATGAGCCTTATTTCCATATATTTTATGTATTTTGAAAAACATTTCAAATTATAGTATAGACTTAACGATTATAATATAATGAATTCTAAACTAATAATAAATTAATAATATTCCAGAAAAATTAAGGCCATTACTCTAAAATATTTACCCAGTATGAGACAACTTCTGACATTTTGTGTGCAGCGAATTTGTGGCCCATCATAATATTCCCATTCTAATGCTAGTCCCATACCGTCGTGATGAACCTTCGGCTACTTGTCGCGCTAAAACTAGCTTCAAAATTAATTCCGATAAATGCGTAGAAAAACCTTCGCATACCTTTGTCATTTTAATAACAAACCAGTATTAGCGTTTATTATTAGAGTTCCTTTGATGTGTGTAAAACCGCGGGCCGGGTTATGCGACGTTCGTAACGCATGAGGATAATGTATTCCCGCGCCACATCTGCAATTAATGCGACCATAAACAAAACTTCGCGGCTACTCCCATACTTGCGTGTATCGGCACGAAATTTTGTCTATGGTCAGAGTAAATGCAGATGTGGGAAGATATTATCGTTATGCGTTACGAACTATCGGATTGCGTGACGATACACGCAGCACGGTAACTGGGCCGGCGGCTTTTACTCACATCAAAGGAATTTATCGGACGCTAATTTCAGGTTATTGAAAAGACAGCTGTTGGAACGGGAATTCTGTGCCTATATCGGAATTATTTTTGGCGTTAATTTTAACGCGACAAGTAGTCGAAGCTTCGTCACGCAGATATGGGAGTAGCATAAGAGAGCGATGTCCCAAGTAAAAAGGTACGGGAGAAAAGACGAGAACATTCTGCTCATGAAAATACAGATTTTCTAATCTCTGGTTTTCAAATTGGGAAATATTGTATATCCTGAGAATTTAGTTTTTTTTTTTTAATTATTTTTTTCCGTTAACAATTCTATTACAATTGTATTAAACCTGTATTATATATCAGTCAGCGTAATTATGTAAATACATTGGAGAGTATTGTTTGATTAACAATGGACAAGCTTAATCCTTTCTATCCTTTCCTTGCGTAAAACAAAACGCACGACGTCACGATTCACGCGCGGCACTAGCAACACCTGTGTAACGAAGCTTTGCCGCGCATACGAAAAAAAGAAAATAACGTTCGCAACACCGCGCGAGTGCTCCCTTAAAATCAATCAAAAATGAAAATAAACTGTAAGATAAAACTCTAGAAAGTGAGACAAGACAGGGAATGATTCCAAGTGTCGAAGTGAGTGATTTGAGTCCCGATTATCCTTTACCTTTATTAAGCATAAACAAACAATGCAATTTCCACGCAATTACGCTGTTAACAAGAATGAATGGTAGCAAATTGATTTAATTCATGACTAGTATTTTTTAAGGTTAGTTTTGATTTCTTCATGTATTATTATTATCGTCACTTTGTAAATTTGCTTTTAAGTTGTGTTTAAAATCTCGTTTAATTATATAAGTGCCCGTAAAGAGGCGAGGTACTTATCTGAGATATAATATATGAGGATAAAATGAATAAATGATTACCTTTTCAATATTAATGTTATTTTTGCACCAACAAGCACATATTATTGTAACGTATTTTTAATTGTATTGTATTTAATTAATTATGATTGTACTTATGTATTGTATAGCGGTAAGACTGCATTTATTTACAAGTATATTGGAAATAAATATATAAAATGTGTATATTAGAGTTTCATTTCCCAATTAATAAAGACAGATAAATACCATTATTTTTTTACGTTCAAAATAACCTTAGGGAGCTATAAATAAAGTTCTCACATAAATAGGATCGTACATATTTTTAAATGTGTCTATAATGAGAACAGAGCTACGCAGACACAGCTGAAATAAGACCATATCTAAAGTTTGACGTTACATATTTTTTACAACTTATGTTTGGATTTTTATAATATAGAATTGTTCTTATCTACAACAATATAACTCGTTACCACGTTATGACAAATGCTCAAGATAACTTTTCTACGATATCCAACTTAACATCCAGCCACAATATAGTGTCCCTAACCACTCGCTGTATGTTACTTTGATTGTAGTATCAAGTAATATGGCTTAATATAAACATAAATTATAATATGAATCTTGTTGTGTGAGTAATACTATTAAGGAAAAAATGCGTGTGTCTTTGTGTGTGTGCTTATGACCACACGAAAGAAGTGAAAACTTTCTTATAAAAAGTACAATAAAAAAGCTCGACAGTTGCTTAACTTCGATGATCGCACGAGAATCTGCGTTTGCAATACTCTAGCCGATACAGTGATTACCCCCACTACTATCGTCACATAAAAAGGTTGCGAAGCACTCACATAAGAAGTTTTACTAAAAAAAATCACACAAGGATAAACTATGATTTAAAATTTGAAATAACATTTACGATTCATTTGTGTAACAGCGGAGAAATATAGCGAATATATTTATAGAAATCTGTCCAGGCAGCTACACTCCTATATCTTTATGATTAGCGTGCTTACCATGAGACCTCATCGTCAGTTTGACATCAGGTAAGATTGTGGTCACCAAAACGAATAAAAATAATCTTGAAAAATGCTGAACCAATTATAAAACTACATTTATCTTTAAAAATTATCGTGTTTACCATCTGAGACCTCATCATCATTTAACATCAGGTGAGATTGTGATCATCATACACTAAAACCTATGAAATAATCTTGAGAAATGCAGACGCCTTGAGAATCGCTACGTTCACTTTGATAATTACAGTCAATAATTTGTACACTCGCTGTTGTCTTCGACTTCGTTTTTGTGAGAATGGTTTTATTCGAATCGACTGTAGGATATTTTTTTAATTTAATCTTTATTGTACACCGTTACAAATAAACACTATCATGCATTACAATTATGTGATTAGTACAAAGGGTGGTCTTATTACTAATAGCAATCCTCTTCCAGACAACTTTTGGATGGATATGTTCCGTGGAGTGGAATGAGGTGGAATTATTATTTGACCCCCCTACAACACATCGATTTTAAATTACCTCTTTTAAATTTTATTACTACTTCTTAGTCCATATGTAAAAGTATAATTATAAAAAACCTTGATAATACTCTGAGAAGTTATCCATCTACGAGTAAAAATCTCATGCAAATCGGTACCGCCGTTCCGAAGTTTGTTTTTTTTACTTGTACATAAACTAAAGACAAATCACTAAACAAAAATGAATGCACGATTCTTAATTTCAAATAATAGAGATTTCTTATCGTAGACTGAACATTTGTTCTGCGACTTCGAGAGTCCCTCCAGTTTTTGTCATCAATTTTCGGTACCTCGGTTCATTCATCCAAAAGAACGGCAACGGAATGGGACAAGGGCATGAGGAATAGGATAAATGCAGGATAGATGAATTGACGAAAGGTGTCTGGGGTCGTTTGTGAGCCACGAATGCCATTGAAACTAATGGAGAAGATATATAAAACTGTAATAAGACCAGTCGTGTTATATAGAACCGAGTGCTGGGCTACGAAAGAGACAGATGAGAAACGATTACACGTGCCAGAGCTGCGAATGTTAAGATGGATGTGTGGTGTAACCAGAATGGATAAGATTAAGAACGACTATATCAGGGGAAGTTTGAAAATATCACCAATGACAGAGAAGTTGAGAAGTAATAGGTTGGTATGGTACGGTCATATTATGAGAAGAGATGAAAGTCATGTAACAAGAAAAAGTTTTGAGTTTGAAAGTGGACGGATATAGGGGTAGAGGAAGACCGAAAGAGGTGTGGAAAATTATATGCGTATAAAAGGTGTGAATACTGAGATGACATCTGACAGGGGAGAGTGGAAAGGGAAAACATGTTGCGCTGACCCTACTTAGGTAGGATAAGGGTAAGGTGATGATGACGACTTATTGTAGAGTATAAGCTGATAGTGAAGATATTTTATAAGCAATTAGGTAGTTGAACATCGAGAATTAATATGGACATGCAAAAGCAATTAAATATGAAGAAACTAATAATTTAAATATATTTCCCCACTGAATACAAGGTTTTATGATTACAAAGAGAAAATAAAAGTCATGTTTCACACAATTAACTTTATAGTTTTTCAAGTGGCATGCTGTGCTGGCCTTGGTTTGCGAAATTATTAATTTCGTATGTGTGCAATACATTTTAAAATGTACGAATGTTATATCTATGCTCACTATGAAAATAATATATAGAGAGGCATTCTTGAAATAAAAATGCTAACCACTGATTTTTTTTCATAGAATTTATCTAAATCTTTTAATCAACTCTACACACTAATAGAACAAAAGGTTATTTCATACAAAAAAATACATATTTGGTTTCATAATACCAGTAAACAAAATTAAAAAGACACATAAGGAATGTAAGTATTTTAAAATCCATTTATATTAGAAACAAAGACTAGACATATTTATAAATAATTATTTAAAAAATAGTGGCAAATAAAACCAGTAATTAATTGAAATCTTATTAAATAAAACATTGTCTACTTCACTAAATCAACTGCTTGAATTTATAATTCGAAAGAATCAGCAGATAATACTAAATCTCACTCGTAGATAATACTAAAGTTATACAATTTTTTTTATAGGTAATTAATAATTTACATAAAATCAGCAATCCAATACCAATGCCTTACTTGTTTTGCCATTTTTATCTAACTGTTAAGATAACTAATGTGCATATCATTCTGTGGAACTATGACAAACAACTAATTAAATTTTATAGTACAAGTGAGTGTTTATCTACTTCTAAGATGTAGTAACTTTAACAGCATGATGATACATCAATGCTATGACATATTCAGGTAAATGTTTTTAAAATACTTTTTCTCTTAAATATAAAGGTCACAGTTAAATGTCAATAGAATACTAAATACTTCAACAGTGTACTGTGAATATTGAGAGAGAATTATTTTTTTTATATTCAAAAATAATACATATAAAATCTTGATGTATTTAATATAATACACAATAAAGGATAAATGTAATAAAAATTTGATTATCATTTTCAAGACATGCTGCAATCAGTTATAAAAGAAAATCATCTAAATTAAGAAAAACACTTGCCTATAAATTGATTTAATGATTTGATTCCAACACCTCAAATTAGGTAACAGTGTGATTAAGTTTTAAAGCTTATTTTATAGTAATGATAAATAGGTACACAATTACTTTGAATATACACAAGGTTTTCACTAGAGACATTGATCTAACATATATACATGTTTTAATTTGCTATATTATCGAGTCCAAGTACATCAAATGCAACTTTTACTTCATCAAATACTTTTTCAGGTGCCACCTCAGCATTAATCCTTCTGACAAGTCCCAGAGCATCGTAATGGTTTATTATCGGCATTGTATCGTTTAAATACGTGTTAAATCTCTTCTGTAAGCTATCTAAGTTATCATCAGAGCGACCGCTGCCCGCAGCGCCGCGTCCAAGGCATCTTTCCGTACATATATCTCTCGAGCACTCAAAGAAAAGTACAAAAAGAAGCTTCGTTTTATCCGACATTACTCGAGTCCACCCATCTAAATTGTCCTTATTTCGTGGGAAACCAGTCTATGAGGAAGCGCGCCTTGCCGGATTTCTGCATGGCCTTGTGCAATAAGGAGCACGTAACCTCGACAGGTACTATTTCCCCGTTGCGAATTTTTTCTTCAATCATCTCCCCGTACTCGGAACCGGGTCTCTGTCTCTCCTCCCGTAATAAATCGCCCGCAGATAGATGAACAAAATCATATTCTTTAGATATAAGCGAGCACTGTGTACCCTTGCCGGAACCGGGCGCTCCGAGTACGAACACTACTTCAGGTACCATCTTGTTGAGATAACTAGAATACTGCCGCAACACGCGACTCAGCATTAAACTGCTATTTGGAAGACTAATTTAGTTAGGTGAATTCCAATTAGTTTTATAAACATGCGCATAGCTTTGACCTTGACGTAATAGTTCGAGTGACGCATTGACGTAAAGAACGAATGAAACTTAAGAATGATAATAAAGTTGAATGAAATTAAAAAATTGTTATCAATTGAAATGGTATTCTTTCATCTGCATCAGTGTATTAAAAAAATCTTATTTGTAGTTAAACTACGAGAGAGCATTTTTGTCAGTAAATAAGTATTGAGTAAGTACTGATTTTACATGACCTAGCAGTAGTCCGGTGAAACTGTAGCGGCCTTAACAAGCCAACAGTGTAGTTCGAAAAAAAAACATGACCTACCACAGAGATACATAAATGTTTATACAGAAATGCTTTTTTTGTTGTTTCAGTTTTTTCTAATATCTGCCTTCGGTTTATTTTTACTTTCTAATGCTACTCCCATATCTGCGTGGCAAAGCTTCGACTACTTGTTGCGTTAAGATTAACGTCAAAAATCATTCCCATAAAAGCACAGAATTCCCGTTCCAACACCTGTGTCTTTCGAATAACTTGAAATTAACGTCCGATAAATTCCTTTGATGTGCGCAAAAGCCGCCGGCCTAGTTATCTTGCTGCGTGTATCGTCACACAATCCGATAGTTCGTAACGAATAACGATAATATCTTCCCATATCTGCATTTAGTCTGACCATAGACAAAGCTTCGTGGAGATACACGCAGGTATGGGAGTAGTATAATGCTACACGCAGCACGATAACTGGGCCGGCGGTTTTTGCGCACATCAAATTAATTTATCGGACGCTAATTTCAAGTTATTGGAAAGACACAGGTGTTGGAATGTGTATTGTGTGCCTTGATCAAAATAATTTTAACGACGATTGGGAGTAGTATAACAGCCACGAAGTTTTGTCTATGGTCGCAATCAATGCAGATGCGGGAAGACATTACTGGTATGCGTTACGAACTATCGGGTTGCGTGAGGACAGATGCAACACGATACGGTTTTTACAGACATGAATGGAGTTTATCGGATGCTAATTTCCAAATTATTGGAATGACACAAGTGCGTTTGCAACTTTTTGGAATTATTTTTGACGTTAATTGTAACAGGATATATAATCTAAGCTTTCGTCACGCAGATATGGAACTAGCATTCGGTAAACATGCAATCAAATCTAACCTTAATAATCAATAGACAGATAATCTACAATACGAGTGGTGCTCACTACAAAACAAAATATAATCCATCAGGCTACTCCCATTCCTGTGATGAAACTTCGATTACTTGTTCTAGAAACTAGCCTCAAAATTAATTCTGATAAGTACACGTTCGTCATTCCAATAATTACTCTTAAATTAGCGTTTCGAAGTTCCTTTGATGTGCATAAAGACGGACCATAGACACTTCGTAGCGACACATGCAGATATACGAAAGCTCTACTAGGGCATGTTAGGTTGTATATTTTTTTAGGTATAGCGTTTATAGTCCAGGATCCTCGGTCCATTTTTTCCATTGATTACTGTCAAGCTAGATTTCCGTGAGTTCATTTTTATGAGACGCCCAACTTTTTCTCTTAACAACATTTTCGATTCTGCTAGCTAACAGGGTTAGCAAGGATAAAATGTCGATTTGACGATTCTCAACAATGTATTATTAGCTGGGTTTATTTTCGTTAAATCTCAAGATTTAATCTAATTTATCAGAATTATTCGTAAAAATATTTGTCCTACAAAATGTATGGTTTGAAAAAAAGAGTCCACTCAGTCCATGTATCGATAACGATGTCAGTTGATATTCTGTTGCTTAGTTTATATTTATATAATCCAATAGCCACATTGCCCTACAAATCGCGTGGTACGCAATTTGTAGTGACTAGTGTTCTACAAGAAAAATGTATGTACCATATTTTTTGACATCATGCACTATGTTTAACGCTTTATTGATGTATATGATCGATCACAGAAGCCTAATGTACCTAGATACTATTTCTCCACAACGTAATTGCAATACATAGTGGTTATTAATTCTCTTGCATTGATTGAAAAGTGGAACATTTGAAAACCCAGGTTCCTTCCACCGCTACTAGCACTTTCGATTATTTTAATTCTGGTTTACTAAAATAAAACTCACATATAAGAAATCAGTTTTAATAAAAAATATTTCACAATAATTTTACATTATATACACCATAGGATTCACAAAATCCACAACGCGAACATCTGAAACAAACAGATTTTTTCATAAATAAATGCATTTAAAATTTCAATGTTAAAAAAAAACGTGAAATAAAAATCAGATACTTATAAAATTTACCTCAACATAATTCAGAACAGGTCTGTGAAATGATCATCATTACAATCTAAATGTTTCATAGATAGCTAAAAAGTTTAAAATCGTGAACCATGACCTCGAAAACGTGATATCTCAGTAAGATTACATACATGTTTCGTGTGCAAATATTAATAATTACAAAAATATCTTGTAAAAAAACTAGTTAACACAAAAAAAACAATGACTTTGCGAGATAAACATACGATTGTGTAACCAGTAGAGTGAATATATGATGACCCACTCACTGTAAAAAAAAAAAAAAAACCAAAGCAGTACGATCGGTTAGTTAAGAGATTATACGAAAAAAATTATTACGTAGTAGAAAAGCTACCGAAGTTATACAATAATCATAGATAATGCGATGGTGAACGAATGAAAGGTGAATGAAAATTGAACACGTTAAGTCACATTATGTATACGTTGTCATCTCACTTTCGATTCAGTGTTTTTATTATACCCCCTTCTCTTTAGATATACTTAGTTGATCTTAATCTTAAAGAGCATTAATTCGTAGTGTAAAGATTAGCGGGAAGATACAATAATTATTTTCATTTATGGTCCATAAACAATTAAACGTATTATACTACTTCAATAAAAATAATTGCTGCTTACCTAGCTTTTTAGTTCCAAGTCTCTTCTCAAAACCTTCAGTTTTCGACAAATTAGGTCTGAAAAATAAATATTTTATATTGTTACAATCTAGTATAAGGTTCATTGCATAGGGATAGCATTCGGTTCTTGTTTGAAAAATCAGTCCTGTTGAGCTTGTATAAAACCTTCACGGTGGCATCAAGGGGATATTATATCATCATATAAAATAAAAACATTCAAGCTTCCACCTAGTAAGTCAATGGAGAAATAATTCTTTTATCCAATAAAATGCTACTCTTTAATAGTTAATCATGCACTTTTTTTAATAAAAAAAACCAAAATTTCAAACATACGAGTTTAAAGAAACAAGACACGCATCTTCTTACTCGTTACAAAGTTTTCGATTGTGTCTATAAATGAAATATTTTCTAGAGATACATTTGTTTATAGTCCTGGCCAAACTTTTTGACTGCTCTAATAAATGCCAACTGTAGATTCCTATTCGTAGAGGGCATCATCCGTATTTCAAATATAAAGCTATACTCAGAGTGGCCAAAAGGACTAACAGGGACTGTAGTTAATTTAAACCAATAATATATTTGAATACAACATGAGTGCAGTATACATAAAGGCAAACAATATTATTAAATGGAAGCGACTATACACACTATAATAAACAAGTAAATCAACTTACTTTAACAACCGTCTCTTGAATAGTACGTAAAACGCCAATTCATGATGACATGTGCACGAACATTATTACCTACGGATGAAATACATCTTTTAAAACCAGTCTTGTGATTATTTCGTAGATAAAATTTCAATTTTACAAATCAGTCCTGTTGAGCTTGTATAACCTTCATGATGTCATCAAGGGGAAATTTTATCATCATTAGAGAAAGAAAAGGCTTTATTTTGTGTCCACATGATTTACTCGTAATTCACAGAATGTCACAGCACTTCTGTTATTTACCACAATTCAAAATATTCTTATACTAAACAGGCCCTGCCCTAATAATAAAATATATATACTTATATGCATGAAATGCTTAAAGTAACTAATGTATTCAATTTGATTAGGATGAATACTGTATCCGTCTAAATAGCCTTCCAATTACCTCATTATATGTGATCATTTTTAATTTGATAAATGGGTATAGTAAGCTATCCTTAAAAGATAGGTATATACCATCATATTTAGACATATGCCATCACAGACTTTTTTATAGATCTATCAAAGAGGAATATCTCAATATGCATTGTTTTGTTATATCCCAAAAGAAATTAGGCAGCGTTTTCAATTAAAGCTCTCAAGCGGCTTGACTTTTTTCAACACTTTCAACAATTATCGTTACATTTCAACCAATTTACACAAAACCTTGATAAATTATATACCTAAACCTTCCTCATGTATTATTCCATCTATTGGTGAAGACCACAATACAATCCGTTCAGTAATATGGCAAACATACAGACAGACAGACGAGGCGGACGACTTTCTTTTATATAATATGTAGTAATAATCATTATTAACCCTATGACTCGAAACTGTGACTTCATCAAAATAACTTTTCCATTTAAACCGACTTACGATTTTATTTTATATTCCAAAAGTTTTACTTTTAAACTTAATCTAAAGCTTAATATTGTCGATACGGCTTAAAACATGAAAACTAGGGTAGCTGCTAAAACTAACAAATAATTTACTTTGAGAGAATTTTTACATCAGGATGTAGAAAACGACATAATGTTCATCCAATAGCTACATTCGGATATTTTCTTTCACTGCCTACTTGATGAACTCAACGTAGGATTCGAACCAACGTGGGAGGGTCGGATTTGTTTGAGTTAGCAACGTACATACAAAGACTTTCCGCTACAAGTAGAATGACTTGACACAGTTTTAAGCACATAAACAAAAAGCAAGGAGAGGAAAACAAAAATAAACTATTATTACAAGTCATATTCACCTCAAATTTCCTATGAACACTGCCTTAGTATCCGGAAGGAGTTGAATCTGTAACAAAAACCAATAACAGAATGTAAAATAATTTGTTATTAATAAATAAAAAATATCACAAGTTTATTAAATTATATCAGATAAATAAATAATATTTGACCTCACTGTACATTCAGAACAGGTCTGTGATATGATCATCATTATATCATGGTGTGTTTTTTTTTTGTGGATTATACATCATTCATAAGCCCATATGTTACAAATAAATAAGGTCATTAATAGTTCCAACTTATCAATTACACAATTGTTTAATCCCAAAAATTTCATGTATTATTCTGACAAAAGTTGTGTACATTTCAAAATAAGCTGTCTTATTTTGTATACACATAAAATTAGAAGGTAATTAAAAAAAACCTAAAAATTTGGGCTACATGATGAAAATGAAAATCTTAAAAAATGAACGATCTCATATGAACAATTTTCATTGGATATTTGAATTGTTTTTTTTTTAATTTTTAGGGTAAAGAGATGCGTTTGGTTTTAAATCAACCGTTATACTGAATACAATAGCTATACAGACATTTTGATTTTCTTTGAACGAAGTAATCTCTGAGAATATTTTTTTTTACCTTTTTTTTATTATAAAAGTTAGCTATAATATCAAACCGGCACCCATAGGACCAAAGCAAATATGGTTAAGTGTAAATCAGAAAGTAACCAAAGTGAGAACAACTAAGTAATATGTAACTCTGCAGGGCAATATCTTGTATAAATATAAAATGGTTGTTCTTTTTTTTTTATTTAATCTGTTTTATTAAGCCCGTAATTTTGGATACAAGAATAAAATCTCACCTGATATTACAGCATAATTCAAGGAATTTCAATAATACCTGAAATTATAAAATTGTTATTTTATCAAGATTTATTAAAAAATTAAGTATATATAGAACCAATTCTAATTTCAATTGTCAACTATTCAATATTATTAATAACATAAATTAGAATTGCTTCTTTGACAGTTAACACTCACCTCATTACCGACAAACATAATCCTCCACACGGCAAAAATCAAACAATACGTTTTTTTTATACAATAGAAAAATTATAATTTAAAAATTAATTACAATACAAGTATATCGTGGAGCCACCCTTTCTAACACAAATACTGATGGTTAACAAGCAAATAATTTATCAAAGAGATAAAAATACAAGGGTTTTCAAATGTTTTAAATTTTCTATCTTTGTTTATAATAATTCCATGTATCACGTGACAGGTACGAAATAACCTAATATCACCACCTTGTTGGTTGGTATTAAACAATGCATATATTGACCCAGCAACATTTTATTTACCCGCCCTCGCACGGCACTTACAAAACTTATGCGGCAAAAACAAAAGTTCAATATGATGTTATAACAAAACGAAAATCGCGTGTGTACAGACGACAGACAGACGGAGTGCGGTGCGTGAAGCGCGCTCGACGTTACATATATATATTACAGTGTATTTGTATTTAGCTACAGCTTTTACAATTTGTCCAGATATTGATTTAAATCGGGGAGACCCTCCTTCAATCCTTTCCTCTTTCTCGTATCCTGCAAAGAAAATTAAAAGTTTCAGTTTTATGAGATTAATTACAAAGATAATGTATCAAATTATTAATTGTTATAGATTGGTTTTAACGCCATCTTTCGCCTCATTCTTCATACTGTATATTTAACTGTACATGTTTGCTATTTTATGTTTTCAAGTCAAATTCTTTAGAAAGTGAAGATATTTGTAACAAATGTATGTACGAAAATTTAAAAACCGGAGATAATTTTTATTAATTTATGTAAAATCGGGATTTAGAAGTTACGAGGTTTACTTTGCAAAGGAACAAATTATTTGTTTTAATTTTGAGAAAATTTATATCGTCTGCGTCGTAGCGTGCAGTCCCTGGACATAAGGATAGAGGTCCTGTGCAGCGTTTAAACGCGGTCGAGTCACTCTCCTTCGTATGCACGCCGGCACTGTCCCGGCAAACGCGACATGAAGACGCGCTCGCTATAGCGCGGCACGGTGTGCAGGAAGGAATTTAAAATAAAAACATAATGGATAATTTCGCTTATAGTCAAAATAATATATGTGGAGATAGCATTACGGGGACATTTATAAAAGTATGACTAGTGATTATAGTCAATTCCTCTTTAATGATGTGAATAGTCCGACGTTCCATGCGAGAATAATCCCAATTCCTTTCTTGGTACGCCGTTTATATTATAGGCTTGCTTTGTATTAGAGTGGAGAGCAGGGCTTAATATTTCTGTCAGTACGCATACTTTTTAATGTTAGAACAGACATATTCACAGTCATTTATAGTTTACCTGTACAACAGTGTAGGGTTTGCTGCTGGGTTCGCACGGGTCACCAGGCAGGATCTGCCAGTGGTCGAACACGCACTGCGGGAACGCCTGGCCGCCGGTGTTGGAACGCAGGTCGGCGGTGAAGCCGAACGACTCGTTGACAGGCAAGTACGCCTTCACTACGAACATAGGTGTGCCTGCGACTTGAGACTCCTCGAACACGTGTCCACGCCGTCTGTTCAGCACGCCGTAGATACCGCCGACAGCCACTTCAGGGCACTATATAACAAACAAATTATTAATAGGCTGTACAGTGTTCTCGTCAAAGTTTTATAACATCTAGACAACTTAGATTACTTAAAGATAAACAAATGGCAATTTTAGACTCTTATAATAATTAACTTAGTTTTGAATTAAATTCTTGACTGCATGATATCATGTACAGTGGCCAATAAGATTTAAATAAATTGTAAATGCTTCACAAATTGATAAAAGCTTAATTGTTTCAGTTGTTGTAGTAACATCAATAATACCGTATTCTCCTAATACACATTACACAACTACAACATTTTTGCAATAATCATTTACAATTTCCAGTCAAAATAATTGTAATTGTATTATCAAAATATGTATGTTGCTTGCCAGTTCTTCACAATGACTTGAGTTGTTTTGCGAACTGGTGATAATTTGACATTCAAAAGCCCCTAAATTGAATTAAGCATTATATCATATATCATTGTCACATATAAAATATTTCAGCACATACTTTATAAAATTTTATAAATCATTAAAACCATATAAAGGATGTAATAATGCCAAAAATTTTGGGTTCCTGTTAAAATTTCGACAAAGAACATGTTAGTTCCCCTATTCAGGCAAGGCGTATGTTTGAGTGACGATGCCAAAACAAAGAACTGTTGATCTGCCACGTCTCGGAAAGGCGGGACTATTGTATGCATGCTATAGCCCGCTCAGGATAAAACGTGGGGAGGAATTTATGATACATGCAGGAATCATTTGCAACACAACTTAAAATGCTTCACTTCTAAATTCATTTTACACTACAATACAATAGGCATTGCACCTACAAATAAGCAATAAAACTTATCTAATACAACAAAAAAATACAAGCATTAAATGCATTATTTAATTATCTTCATTCAGTAATTAACATATTTGGAGTTTTGATAAAAAAATATATTCTATTCAATGATAAAGCTTCATAAGAAACAGTTTTCTATCTTGACTAGTAATTTTTTTTTTATAAATTTGTGTTAAAAAGGTTCATATTTCAAACTAACCTGGATCTCGCAAAGGTACACAGGCTCCATAATCCTCGGCTGCGCAGTCAACAGACACGCGTACAAGCATCTCCTGGTGGTTGGAATGATTTGACCGCCACCTCTGACAAACAAAAAATCATTCATAAATATACACATAAAAAGTCGATAATTTCTGCTATTGTCGTATCATCTATATTACCTGTGGATGGCATCAGTATGAAGCGTGACGTCATAGATGTTGAAACGTACGCCTCTCAAGTTCTCCTCAGCCATGGCGCCCTCCTTGGCGGCCCACTGGAATCCTGCCACGACGGAATCCTTGATCTCGTTCAGGTACTGTACTCCCTTGGAGCAGTCCACCAGAATATTCGGTCCGGTACCCTCGGGACCGAAGCACCAGATCTTACGCGCCTCGGTTAGATCGTACTCGTACTTGTCGCTCAGGTAACGGGCACGTGTCTTGAAGTCATCACGGGGGTTCACTTTGCCCTAATAACAAATATAGATAATTAAATTAATTGCATACCTAAAGACAACACTATCAATATCAATGATTTATGATATATCTCTTAGAATTTTTTTTTTTGAATTGACTAATGCTATTGGTCTAACAGGCCTTCGCAGCTGCACCAGACTACATACACACTTGAGACATAGTCATAATAATACTGAATACAGCTAATAATGCAATGCATTATTCCTAAGACAGTTGATAAAATAGTTAGGTAAAATGTGACTTTTAGATTCCCCCCTCCCCCTTCGTCAAAGACACAGTTTTTTTTTTTTTGCAAAAATTGTTTGATGAGCTGCCAACATCATGTTTCCTTAGACCCCGACTTCCCCTTTGAAAGTGGCAACTATAAGTGCGAACGTATTTATGAGGTAGCGCCTAAAATAATGGACAACCAATTATGTTTTTTTGAATTTGTACATACAGTTATTATTACTTACAATAATAATAGTCTGTTATGGCATTATGCGAAAAGTAAGGATTACGTAATAACCTAGAGATGTGAAAGAGAGGTCATTTCACACTCAAAGTCATGATAACAACAATCGGTATTAAGTTTCCTTACTATGACATTGTTAGGAATTACAAAACAGCAAATTACCCAACAACAGTTTACAACAACTTCCAAAATAACACAACATAATCCATTTATATATATATATACGTTATTGCTATCATCATCAGAGGTAAACAGAAACTACAAAGCACAATGTCACTCTTTACATTTAACCTTTTATTGTCTATATTATTTATGAGAACATAATATGCTTATCCAGAATGGAATATTAATGAATACTAAGGTGAGTAGTAATAATTATACAAACATCATCAATATCCTCAGGGAGACCGTCCGGCATAGGCTGGGCCTTCATGAACAGACGGTTGTGCTTGTTGGGCGACTTGGACAGGCACATTTGGTCAGACTCCTCGCTGACAGTCTCACGGTACGACACAACGGGGTCGGATTTCTTAATTGGAATGCAAGCATGGTCCTCCTCCAGATCCTAAAGGGATATAATTTTAGGTCAACAAAAGGCATTATAACAATTTACTAAAATAAAAAAATCACAAAGGAGACAATGTCACACATACATTTTGTATTTAAAATATATATTTTTATTTCTGGAATTTCTAAGAAATTGTTAATAACATGTTATACTCTGTGCAACGGTATATATTTAATTATATTGTCATATAAGTTTATCAGATAGAACACCATACAAAAACATACCTTGAGACAAATCTCAAGATGCAACTCTCCGGCACCAGCAACAATGTGCTCACCAGACTCTTCATTGATGCATTGCACCATAGGATCTGACTTGGCGAGACGTTTCAGACCTTCCACCAGCTTGGGCAAGTCGGCGGGATTCTTGGGCTCAACGGCCACACGCACGACAGGTGATACGCTGAACTTCATAACCTGTTTAGCGAAGGAAAAATTATTCAATAGGTTTACCAAAACCTTTATTTACAAAAGATGAAAAAGTTATTCATAAAAGAAATAAACTTTATTATATAATAAAGACTTCAAAATTTTTATTCATAAATACTGCCCATAATACAAACCTTCATGTTATGTGCGTTCTTGAAGGTTGTAATAGTACCAGTCTTGACAAGGAACTGATCGACACCGACGAGACCGCAAATGTTGCCAGAAGGCACATCCTCGATGGCCTCCACATAACGACCCATCATGAGGATTGTACGTTGGATGGTCTTTTCATACAAGTCCTGATGAAAAAGTAAAAACTACTTGGTTTTAATAAAGTAATAGTAATCTACATTGTTTTCAAAATATTTCGTAAACCATGTGCCAACACAAAGCAACAATTTAATAACACATTTGTATCGTCCGTGCCGTAGCGTGCAGTCCCTGGACATAAGGATAGAGGTCCTGTGCAGCGTTTAGACGCGGTCGAGTCACTCTCCTTCGTATGCACGCCGACACTGTCCCGGCAAACGCGACATGTAGACGCGCTCGCTATAGCGCGGCACGGTGTGCAGGAAGGGTATTATAATAATATTTTACGTAGAAAGTTTTAAAAATAATGTTTACCTCCTTCTTGCCGGGTTGGAAATTGGGACCCATGATACGGGCTTTCTGTCCAGTAACCACTTTACCGGAGAACACACGGCCGAACGCGTAGAAACGACCCTTATCCGATGTCGGTACCATCTTGCTCACGTACATCATAAGAGGAGCTTCGGGATCACAGGTCTGCATAATAATGTACACAATTTAATGCTTTTTCTCAATTAGGAAAACTTAAAATTTAAACATATGGAATTCCATCAATTGTATTTTAAATATGTATAAATTTAGATTTACTATAAAATAATACACAAGAAACAAGTCATATTTTTTTTTATGAACAATAGCAAACCTAAACCTGCAATTTAATTGTAAATAAAAGCTTACCTTGATACCGAGAGCAGCCTCATCGTCATGGGGGCCTTCGTACAACATCTCCATACGGTACTTCTGAGCGACCACGGGTGAGGGAAGATGGATGGCAATCATCTGAAGTAGGGCTTCACCGGCCGGCAACCACGAACGCATCACAACCTACACACAAACAAATTGTAATTGAGCTCGACACTTCTAGACTACATCAATACTGTGATGATAACTACTATTAAAAACAACTCACAACTTTTATAAACACTGATTAACAGACATTATTAATAAAGAATGCCATAATTTTCTTTTCAAGTTGTAGAATGAATGTATCTTCCAATTATGGGATCGCAGACCATAAAGGTTTACAACCAATTCCAGAAAGAAATAACAATGTCAGTCCACTTTGACACCCAGAAACTTATTTAGAAAAGTAGCTGGCAACACTTGGGACTAAAGACTAATAGTTTTATGGCAAAATAATATTTTTTTAATGATCTTAACTTTTGTAATGTTCAAAGGTTTCATAAAGGTAGTAAAATTAATGTGTCAAGTATTCACCTTGAGTAAGGCTTTGCCATCTTTATCGGCATCTTCGTGCTTGATTGTGACACCGAGTTTCTTTAGTAAGCTTTCAATCTCATCTTTCTTGAAGTTCATAATGGCGTCAAACACTTTGTAGATTGGGTCCAGGACGTACATGCAGAAAGAACGTTTGTTCTCGTTATCCTTCTGCTTGGCCCACTTCTTTGTGTTGGCATTGAAGAAGTTTTCTCCCCACAGCCTGTATAGTTAAATTTTATTGTTATAAATAATAACATTTACATCTAACTGGCTTAAAATATAGCATGAAATAATGATTGTCTGTCTAGTATATTATATATATCTAGTTATAAAATATATATATTTTTTTAATAATTAAGCTTTTATCCATAGCTTCCACTAGCAATTAACGAATATTTTACCAATATCTTGGATATAGTCCTTTTTTCTGAATAAAACGTTTTTACCTCTGACAATGTGTATGCAAAATTTTATAGAAATCGTTTGAGTAGTTAATGTGTGTAATAGTCAAGATTCTTTTGATCTATGATAATTCTGTAAATGAAACAACAGGATTTACAAGACATATATTTTAGTTATCGGGTTTGGTAGTTTTTGTCCATATTTCTAGTCAATTAAATAAAATAATTTTGCAAGCCAAATGGTGTATATTTTTAACAATTGTATCTCAACTTTCAAAGTAAACAGTCCAAAGGGAACGATTCACAAATACAAATTGAGAGTACAATGTTCGTCCCGGTCTGCCGCTGGATTATAGCATTGAATACTTTATCCAGTATCAATGGGACGCGCGCTTCATGAAATACTTAATATGAATTTAAATTTACACTTGGTGGATCACCCTTATAAATAAATATAATGACTGCACTCCAGATAATGAGATGTGTTTCTGGCCTGCATCTCATTGATCGAGTATGGAGCATGCAGACGCTTTTGTAAACCATAGAACGCTGTCATTTCGACGAAAAATTTGGAATATGGTCATTACTATAAAATTATTGACACAGCAGCCACATACCGCAAATGTTTTTCGCTTTATACTATCAATATAAAATATTTTATGTGACATCGCATTGGACGTCACAACGCTCTCACAAAAACTGCTATAATATATATAATAATCTTTGGACCGCTTGTACTGATATCGACACCGCTATAGCTCTTCTTGAGAGTGAGATTCCAGAGACACCGGCTGCGCCGCAATTTTTTTACATATTTTTTATTTTCATTACATCCTTTCTGGTGGGACCTATTAACACGGTCCCATCAGCCCCCTTACTTGGGTTTTAAAGTTATTATTAACACACACAATAAAACATGTATAATTATGTTCTAAAAAAAGAAGTTAATTATTAATACAATAAGGCATCTTCGAGATTGAACCTATATGTTCACCCCAGAAAGTATCCTATATTATAAAAGTTTATAATTTATCCGGTTTATATATATCATATTGAGAGAACCACAACAAGTAACCCAATTACTTCAATCTTAAACTGTGTTATTGGTCTTAAATCTGATAATTTATTATATGTTCATACTCGTCGGCATTTTAGTTACGAGTGAAAAAACAAAGTAATAGTGATTTCAGTGCAAATGTACTCATGCGTCGAGATACTCATATTATCTTTAATTGTCAAAGACAAAAGAATTAACAGTACTATTTACAATAATGGACAAATTGAATCCTATATAAAAAGATAACTCAAATAAAATAACAAGTTATGCAACTCAATTACACTATGAAGGTGAAACTTTCACAACTATTGTAAATAGAGAGATATTTTTTTTCAACTGATTACACTGTTGACCTGGCAAGGCCTCTACAGTTTCACCAGACTACAAATAGAGAGATGATATTTTCAGATGAAAAAGTATCCAATATGTTTATGAAAAGGATATTGCACATAATGACGTCATAACTACGTCATCTACACAGGTGCATAATATGATATTTCTGAGAATGTAAAACTGTAATGCAGTTATACTTTCATTGCTTTCTAGGCACAGGATATATATTTTTTTAACATTGTATTCATAAAAGTACACATTAAGAATATAAAATGAATGTAATTTATATAGATGGATAGTAAGTAGATAACCCAACCCGAGTGTAAAAATTCATAGAATATAATTTATGTATTATTTGCCACTAGGCAGGAGTGCAATGAACTTGTATAATGTATTTTAATTATATAAGTATATGTTAAAAAGATAAACCCGATCGAGTTTCTTGCCGGTTCTTCTCGATGACTGGGATGTATTCCGAACCGGTGGTAGTTTTGAAGTTCATAAGCGCCTTCTTAGGGCCTAAATTGAATAAAGTATTTTTGATTTTGATTTGATTTGAAACTAATAATGTCGAGAAAATCCAAACGATTGTAATTGCATTAACATCCAAAACATTAAATCCCTTTTATAGCAATTTGACACTTGTAGTTCCTCAAATTAAAAGTCTCATTATGTGAATAACATTTTTTGTTGCTTGTAATTTGTGAATTGGCATATTTTCCAAGAATATATATTAAAATTATATGCTGTACACATGGTAATATTCATCTATATTGAATCCTCAAGGTAACTAGGTATTTAGCTGTAAAAGGATTAATTATTGGTCAAACTACATTGGCAAATACTTATTGTATTTAAATAATAATAAGATAAAAATGATTACTGTATGTTATCTTTAGTAAATAGACATATATCGTCACGTAGTTTTTTATCGGCTTTTTTAACATATGTAATTAGAAAGTATATTATTGTAATGTGTCTCATAGGTTTAAGTCCAATATTCGTAAAATAAGCTTTCGAAAAACATTATTAGAACTTAATTAAAATACATTGCTTTTCTCTACACCCTATAAGCACACAATATGCATATATTGTACATAGAAACCTTCCGGAAGACACGAATATGTTAATATTCTCATGTAGAGATAATAACAAAATGTTATTGATCTAATTGTTTTTGCCAATACTATTATTGAGTAATAGGGATGAAATTAGAAACATTAATACACTTACCTGTTCATAAGTTTCACAAGGTCGATCTTGAATTTATCAGCGTACATCTCAGAGAACTGCTTGAGGGTGAAGGCCCACCCGTGGAGACCGGAACCGAATCCCACGGAACCCTTGCTCGGGTCGACGCGGACCTCACCTGTGTTAAAATTTGGAAATGTATCACATATATCCATGCTTATTTTTTGAATCTCTCAGAATAACTCTAAATAATCTCTAAGAATCTATATGCTGAACATGTACGAGGTGTGTTCAAAAAGTTTCGCGAATTTTGAATTTTCGCGGGTTACGTATATTCGAATTTCGAATTTTTTGTGGCGTTATGTTGGTACTCATGTCTCTCACTTATGCCGACAAGCTCGGCCATTTGGAATGTTCATTTAATTGTTGACAGCTGCTTTGCTTGCACGTGTTTTGGATCGTCTTCGATTTTTACCTATTCAAAAAAATGGATCAAAGAACCTGTATCAAATTTTGTGTGAAAAACGAAATTAAGTGTGCGGATGCATTCCGAATGTTGACTGTGGCATACGGAGAAGCTACCTTGGACCGAAGCAACGTTTATCGGTGGTACAAAATGTTCTCAGAAGGCCGAGAAGATGTGAACGACAAAGAGCGTGCCGGACGCCCGAGCACTTCAACAACAGACGAAAAAATTAATGAAGTGGAGAAAATGGTATTGGCCAATCGTCGAATCACCGTTAGAGAAGTTGCTGAGGACCTAAACATATCGATTGGCTCGTGCCATTCGATTTTTATCAATGATTTGGGCATGAGACGGGTCGCCGCGAAATTCGTACCAAAATTGCTCACTTTTTGGCCAAAAACAACACACTAATGATGCCGCAGCCACCGTATTCCCCAGATCTGGCCCCCTGTGACTTTTTCTTGTTCCCTAAACTGAAGAGGCCCATGAACGGACGACGTTACGCTTCTCTTGACGAGATAAAAACGGCATCGAAGGAGGAGCTGAACAAGATAAAAAAAAAAGAATTTTTGAAGTGCTTCGAAGATTGGAAAAACCGTTGGCACAAGTGTATAATATCTCATGGGGATTACTTTGAAGGGGACAAAATAGATATTCATGAATAAATAAATAATTTTTGAAAAAACACAAAATTCGCGATACTTTTTGAACACACCTCGTATTAATGAAATTTTGAACTCTTTTGACATGAAGCATTTTTTGTTAAGTTATTTAACAAGTGTGCGGCTGTGGTTACAAGAACTGCAAATTATTAAATACATACATCATATATATGTCAGTTTTTCACAGAATCACAACTTTAGGACCCACATGAGATTTGTTTTTTTTTTTTTTTGTTTATACTGATCATTCATCATATTGGACAACATGAGACTGACATATAATATTGTCAATACAAACAACTAATATTAACAAATAAAGAAACTTAGTGAAGAAATGAAAACATTAAAGTAACCTGGCCATCCATGACAGAGAAGGGCCCTGGATATATTTTAATTTTGATGATATGACAAATGTATAGCCTGTAGCGATAATGCTAATTCATCGCATGCTACCTTCACAGGGATCATGAAAACATCACATTTTAGTGGCATGTGATGATAACTTTATCTCATAACTGATAAAGGGTAATTATTACAAAGCACATAAATTTCAGTGACATTTTTACAACTTTTTTAACCTTATTGAACGTAAATGACAAGCAAGCAGAATAAAATTATTACAAAAATTGTCTACAACTTAATGATACCATTTTAAGATTTAATTATATAAAATACTGGATTTACTCTGTTGTATAATAAAGAGACGTTTCCCCCAACTTTGGGAGGAATAATTACATACATTAAAAGAAAGAAAGACAAACCATATTCAAACTAAATAGAATATTAACACATTCTGTGCCACGTGTACCACCAGTGATACATCTTAAACTTGATCCTCAGGCCATAGCCCAACAGGTGGCACGGAATATGTTAAGAAGTGACACTAATAATAAAAAAAGTATTATGTTAAATGGAAAAATCAATTGTTTTTAAACTATTATTCCTAACTCATGATCCTCTTACTTTATACATTGTTTTTACTAAAGTTCAGCTAGCTTTTTTAGCTATCGGCTACAGTAACAACATAAAAAAATTGGACTGTACACACAATATCATAAAATAATGATTTAGCTGGAAATTATCTAAACTATTAATATAACTGCCTTACCCATAGGACCGCTATCATCAGAGTAGGTGGCAATGATGACGTTAACGTTTTCAACGATACGCTGGAATGTCTGGTAGAGTTCCTCGGATTCGAGCTGGAGCTCGAGCAGGGCGCGGTCCATCTTGTTCATGAACAGAATAGGCTTGATGCGCTCGGCGATCGCCTGACGCAGCACGGTCTCAGTTTGTACACACACACCTGACATCAAAATAAATTCAATGTATACACAGATCATACACATACATTGAAACATATAAATTAAAGATTTGAAGTGTTCTGATAAATATAAATAATTTTTTAAGCAGAGAATAATGTTATTGATCTAAAAGACTGTCATTCAAATAGCCAATCTCTATCTAGTTACACTTACAAATAGTACACATTGACATGTTGCAACATATTACTCAAAAGAAATATAAGGTATAGTTTATAAATAGAAAATGTGCTTTGATTTCATGGCTTCTACTAATACTGCTCAAAGGACGAAAAGAATGCGTCTGCTTTTTTTGGAATACATATTACATTAGTTTTATACATATTTGGAATCAACAAAAAGAAACATATAGTATTTTTTGCCTGCAAATTACTAGTACTTCGTAAAAGATGTAGGTAGGTAGACAATTTTGGATGTTTTTTTTTCTCAAATTTGTCTTTATAAGTTTTTCCTTTTTTTATAAAACCAAAATAATCATCTCCAAGATTCAAATATCCTATAGGTAAAGTTTACAAACTTCTGCAATTATAATACTGCACTATACTTGAGGAGTAAGCACAATGCAATCCAAAAACATGACTATAAGATATAGTTCTACAATTACCATAAGTTGCAACTGTGATGTCCTTTTACAAACATCATGGCTGCTAGGTAAAGTGTTACTTCACTTGCACTAATCACAGAATGATAAATTATATTAAATTGCCCAGTCAGGTGTTGTGTTACTTCTGATGTATTGATGTGGATTCAACCAAATACAATGGTAATGTCCTACCTCTTGTCTACTACTCATTTTGCGAAAATACAATTTCCAGAGTTCACAAGCATACTAATTGGGAACACAATAATTTGATCTTCACCTAAATCAACAGTATAATATAATGTCAAAGAAGAATATACATTTTGAATAGAGTATGAAGTAACTTACCAGAGACACAGTCCACTACGACGAGAGCTCCATCGGTGACACGCAGAGCGGCTGTCACTTCCGATGAGAAGTCAACGTGTCCAGGCGAGTCGATAAGGTTGATCAAGAAACCCTTTTCATTCTTCTCACGCTGGTCGGCGTTTGTGATGAAAACCAAATCCTTCTCTTCGAGCTCGAAGAACATGGATATAGCACTGGTGGGATAGTTTTCTTTTATGTAGTAATATCATTCACATACTATGATTTGATCATACTGTTTAGTGATGTCAGATGGCCGTTCTAAAGATCTTCAATGAATATCAGATTTTAAAGGTAAGAACATTCATCATTCTGGGTAACTTTTTTTTTGTTAAAATTTTACATATTGGTTTTTTTACTTTGAATTCTTTGCTAAATGCTGAATACACAGAAATATATGACACAAGTGAGTAATTGTATAATTAGGTTAACTATGTTTATAATATTCCTACTAGTGGACTTGTATATTGATTACTATAAAGAACTATAGGACACTTTCAAGATTTTTTTGAGAAGTTACAATGATTATAGATTCCGATTGTTTAGTACTAATATTAAGTCATATGTTAATTCTTTCTGTTTTGTACATAAAATGTTTGATTTATATAGTTATAGATATACAGGTTAAACTGTGTAAAGGAATAGTTAGTGGAAAATGACACACATACAGGCTGTATCAAATTATCAACCCCATAACGCATTTCATCCTGAGTATTCTATCTGAAATAAGTAGGTTTTTTTTTATATAAGTTCGGCAAAATGACTGTACAATATCTGATGGTAAGTACGGTGCTTGTTAAAAGCTTATTTATTAAGTCTTTTTCGAATCTATATACATAAAAAAGACTGTTAGTATATTTCCTCAAATGAATAAACTCAAGCAGCATTTTACCACATATAGAAGAAAGCCCCTAGCCTAATGATATCTCATGAACAAAATTCTTATACCTTCCATTGTTAACAGAGCAATAGGTCTTATTAAGATGTATTTCATTATTACTGAGTTTTATGTTGTAATTAAACATAAGTTTAATTGGGTTAATATTGGTAAATGTTATCACAAACTGAATTTACTACTTGTACACAATTGGTACAGAAATATAAAAATCCAGTTCAACACAGCATATGCTTAATTAAGGATAAGGAAAAAAAGGTCATTATTATTTATTGTTTTTATATTTTGATGTAGTAAACAAGCATGGAGTCCATCTGATGTTAAATAGCCGTTGCAACCTATTGTTATATACAAGCAACCTTAAATGGATCTTAGGCATGTACCCCATCATCATAAGTTAATTTTGTATACATAGTTGCAACTCCTGACATGCAAACGAAAATATACTTATTGAACAGATAATGTGGACTCTGAACCTACAACTTATGCAATGAACAAGGAACACGAATATTTCAAAATTGTGTGAAAATTACTTTAACCCTTAAATGGACAATGTTGTTTTTAAACAACATACTAAACATCACAGATAAAATTGACCACCTTTAAATTTTTTGTTAATTTTGACAACTAGTTCTTATTTCTGAACGAATTTTGTACTTTTTTAATGTTGGCAAAAAGTATAGTAAATTCATGTCTAGATTTTTTTACTCATTTTTCCTTTCCTTTTCCCTTTACATGTCTATTACACAAATATATTTTTTTAAAACGTGAAACAAAAATCGTCCATTTAAGGGTTAAGAAAATTACATTTTTTGAATATATTGTATTCAAGAACAACCTGTGAAATTATAATATTACTGGAACAGTTATTTGCTTAGCCAATTTGACAACAAACAAGGTGGACCTTGAGCATGGTTATTGTAAATACCATGTTATAGATATGCAAATAATATAGATTCTGTTAATAATTTCTTACATAGCCACGCATGTTAAATCAATGTACTATCTATTGCACAACATTTTTCTTTTTATTGACATGACAAGAAATAATTATACTCCGTCCATAAATATAGGTAATGTTGCACAATTAATTATTTAAAGAATTTATTAACATTTCACTCTCGACTTATAATTAAATTAATTTTGTTGTGTCGATTTGCCAATATTATGATTTCAATAGTTTCAGTGCTACACAATTTTTTTTTGTATTACAATATTGTGCAATGTAATAGTGACAATTTAATCAAATTTGTATGAAATTTGAGTGAACTGCCAGTTGCACAATACATTGCAAGTGTCTGAATATACCCAGTTTATATCAGAAAATTGGAATTGTGTATGGAAAAAAGGGATTTATATATTTTTTTAAATTATAGTTGTTGATACACATGATATAAAGATAATGAAGTGTTTTATAGTAAATTTGGATTGGCGTATCATCGAACGACGCCAAGTTCAAGGACAAAGCCTAGCATTAAATTACCAGATGGAAGGATTATTGCCCCATGTGGGTAAATCGTACTCACGTGGACTTGATGGTGATGCATCTGTCTTGCTCGTCTTTACGCGTGTCTGTGAAGCGTGTTTCACCGGCTCTGGCACCGGCGATGATACCCGCCTTCGAGACTAGAGAGTCTGTCAACGTCGACTTCCCGTGGTCGACGTGGGCGATGACAGACATGTTCCTGATGTTCCTCTTCTTGTCCATCATGGTACGGATCTCGTCTACCGTGAAATTCACCTGCGCAAACCAGAAAACAATCCGTCAATATACCGCAGAACATTTCACAGATGTTTCAATTTGTACGTTACACTTTATCGAACACGTACATGTCATTTTTAATTCTACGAGATACATATCTCTTCTGTTTAAATTCAAATGATATAATTATAATAATTGCACAGCCACTTTTCGACTTCACAGCGACACTTGGAAAACGTCATCCGATCACAAAGACAGCGGACGTGAATAAAGTAATAAAACGCGTTCGATCGCGAATTATCCAAAATATTAACGAAAAAACATAGCCCGTATCAACTGCAACACTTTGGTGAACACTTCAATTGTATATTGTACTCACCATTTTGGATGGTTTTAGATTTTTCTGTCAAATAAATAAACTACCATACGCCAGCAATGGCGTACGCTTGAAAAAGGACCCGTTCGAGGGCCGGCCGGATGTGGCAGCGAGACGTCAGATTTTATGCACCATAGATAACTAGGGTTACCAGTACATAAATATGAATTTGTGCAATGTTTACACTTTACACATGAATTTCATTATTTCGAACCTTCATCTTCATAGAATGTTAATATTTACATTAATTTTATATTATTAGTGCACTATTTATTATATACTACAAATAAAAAAAAACTATGATACGTACGTTATGTCAATGAGATGTCAATGACAATGCAAGATTATACAATATACAAATTAATGGAATTTATCTTTACAATTATATATATTGTTAAGCAATAATGGCGAAAAAGGACATAAAAAAGTTAAAAAATGCCAGTAAACCTCCTGTATCAGATTTGCAGGAATAAATCCTCATGGCTACGACAGACTTCAAATCAGGCCACGGATACATCGTACACAAGTGCGTCATTTGAATCCGTACCACCTGCTATCGAAAGTTAAATATCCACGTTCGGCATTCATACGAAGTTAGGAAGTTGAAGTTATAGAGGTAATATAAAATAATAATCAACCCTGATGTCAAGCAGAGTGCCGATTGTAAAAATTAAGCCAAATGTTACATGTCAACATGACAAATATTGTGTACCGACCCTACTTTATAGGTGTGATAAAGGTAAGAAGATGATGAGATGATGATGACTATGAACCGTTACATCTGGCTACCATAGACTGATTACACAAAATATTACTTTATCTGTACATGAATTGGAAGTACAGCATTTGAAAAGTGATGTATGACTTCAATAAAAAAAATTACTAATTCTAATAATTGAGAATGTTTTCCAATAATTGAGAATAATTAAATATGCGCCTATAAATCATACAATATTAATTTATTTGAGTTCCGTATAGATGGCATTTTGCAATATTTATTATCTGGAATAGTCTTTTATTTTTTTAAGGAGTCTAAAGGTTCAAGTTTATATGGCTGACGTCCATAGGTTTGTTTAGTGATATAATGGAGTGTAGAGGTAAGGAGAAACCGTCTATGTGTATGAAAAATGTGTCCTGTCAAAACATGCTAAATTTTGGTGGCACTACAGTAGCAACAGGGTTCATTATTGTTCAACCATTTTAAAAAGTTTTTTAACAGTACACTCTCTAAAATCTCTAAACGTAATATTAACGTTCATAAAAATTCTATCATTCTAGAATTTTACGACAGCAGTTATTTCAAGGTATACTTACAAAAATTACTTCGAACTATCCATACCCTTTACCTATGCCAGCGCCATTTTGGAGAGTTTTGAAACTGTTATTTAGTACTCAGAGATGGACACTTTTTGAACAAATTCCCCATATGAGATGGTTCTCCTTTTCTCTATACTCCATAAGTGATACAGAGACTTTCCCGAATATTATAATTTAATCAACATTATATATTCAAGTATTTACGTAAAAATTACGTTATTGAACCTATCATAAAGATATCTCTACCGTCTACCATATATCTCAAAAAATACATAAATTGAAAAGCAATAGTTATTCGTTAAATTTATTTATTACTTGAGAAACAAAATTTGTAGTTTGTATTATAAACTTTGTAGTAATCTAACAATATCAAAATTTATAACAGTGACATCTATCGTGTAATAGCATATTACACGTTAATATTATCATGCATGACTTTAAATGTACTGTTTTAAAAACCTAATAACAGATGTCGTATAATCAATTTTTTACTAAATAACAATAAACACTTAATTGCACACATTGAAAAGACAATGAAATAACAATTTACAATATCGTGTATACTTAGGCGAAGTTATCGCTTAGTGCGATCTCATACAGCGAAATCTTAGGAGCCATTTCATGTTATAATAATTTAACATTTCATAATTAAGACATAAATACAGATAAAAAATCTACCATATATAAACCTCATATTAATCATATATATTAAAAACGCATAGGTACTAGATACATTACATTCTAAAAGTGCTTGTGAAAGGTAAAATAAAGTATACTACATGGAAACACAATTTTCCATCATGTTTTCTGTATTATAGTAAAAACAGCTTATAAAGCATTTTTTAAATATTGTCACAGATCTTTTTTGCCTAATATCACATGGGAGTGTATAGCCATATAGCCGATATATGGCCCATAGCCGTATAGTTTGAATGGCAAATAATTTATTATACAATTGAGTGTGACATAATTTAAGTCAATTTTGTGCGCAGCGTGGTAAAGAATCTCTGGAACATAAGATATCGAATTTATTCTTCAGCTACGGGAGAGAATTGCGAGTAATAATATATAATACAGTTTAAAAATAATAAAGGTACTTGGATATCAATTAAAACTCTAATCTATAATATAAAAACGAATCGCTGAATGTGTTGCTAAGCGCAAATCTCGAGGACAGCTGAACCGATTTCGCTAATTATTTTTTTAGAAGATTCCTTGAAGTACGAGGATGGATCTTACAGAAAAATTAAAAAATTACCTGGAATAGTCTTAAACGACACTTTTCTATACTCCCATACAAATGATTCGTAATAATACTTAAAAGTCAATTTGAACTTTAATACCATACTATAAAGTTTAAGTGTTAGTGGAGAGGTGTTCCGGGAAGGCAAAACAATTGAGTGACGTTAGTATCGTAAAAATATGAATGTCAATATTTATACGATGGTCCCGAATAGCAGAATAAGTATTAAAAAATCGACTGTTAAGCGTTACGAAGTTCGCCGGGTTAGCTAGTGATTAATAATTATAATATTTTATAATATATTTACTTATACTGTTGACTACATTTTTTATTAGCATAAATCTAGGTCTGTAATGAAATTCTGTGATAATATATTATATTCTTAATCGTCTAGAACCGTGGTTCCCAAAGTGGTCCATATGGACTCCTGGTGGTCAGCTTCGAACTACTAGGGGTCAATGCTAGCGAAATAATAATTTGGGGTCGGCGAGCTGCAAATAGGGGTCGTAATAATGAATTCTATTGTAATAAGTCGTAACGAAAATTTTAACTTTCTATAAATATAATAATAAAATATGATAAGTGCGTTTGTACTTGCGTAATACTTTTTTTACTATATACACAGAAGTAAATATTTCTAGAAGGTATATGTTTTTGGAATTTAATGAAGATATGAAGCTACATTCAGACAATTTCATGATTACACGCATCCATCTGTCATGGGAAAATTCCTGATCGATGATGGGATGACCTTATAAAATTATTATTATAGGTGCTTTTGTTGAAATTTAATTGAAATAAAATAATTTCTTACATAATAACTTCACTTGTTTTAGATTCCGTGTTGTTTTTTTTTTTAATAGATATATAATAAAACCTAACAAAGTCAAGTCAGGAACAATTTCACCCATGAAAAACACATTTGAATTAGTAATAATTCAGGGTTCACAGGATAGGGGCGAGGGGGCTCTACGAGACAAAAAAGTTTTAGAACCACTGATCTAGAACAATAATCAATAATAGAAAAATAAATAACAATGGTTTGTTATAGTCTGTTAGTTTTTCGAACGACGAAAAGGATCGTACGATTCTTTCAATTCTTCGAATTAAGCGTATATTTTTTTAATCTCATTTATTAAATATTTTGAGACTTTCTTAAAATTTCCGTCAACATTAAATTTTATTGTGTTTACAATAGGTATTTGTTATATTATATTCCGAGTCCATAGGCTTGTTTCATAAATAATTATTATTTATACATGTGTTTATCTTAATCATCTTTATGTTTGTATGATTTTTTTTAATTACATATCCTATTGTTCTATTCAATAACGAAGAATAACAAGATTCAACAATCGCAGAATATTTTATAATAAATAATCATTCAAAACTGTTGTTTATGATTAACATTTGAAATGGCCTTCCGTTGTAAGCTGTAAATAAAACCTGATGCAAATTAATATTGAATACTTCGATTATCAAATAACACTCATCATCATTATCATCTCAGGCCTACAGAGGTCCACTGCTGGACATAGGCCTCACCACACGATCTCCACAGCGTACGACACTGTGCCGCCTGTAACGAACGGCTCCCTGCAACCTTAATTATGTGCGCACTCTTATCAACCAACTGCGCTCGCCAACCCGCTTGCCGAGCGTGGCGAGTATGGCAAATTCCCCATACTAATATGAACAGCACAATAATATATAACAACATTGAATTTTTAAATAATAATAATAACATTGAATTTTTAATGCTATTCCAGTATCGAGCGGTCGTCCCGAATTTTTGTGAGCATAATTAAAATAAAACGACATAGGTAGAGACGTTGCCGAAGATATCTAAGTGTTTAAATATACTATAGCAAAATATTAAGTTTATCAATGTTTATCTGTATTGCATAAGGTCGTACAATTGTTTATCTGTGTGACGTCGCGTTTGACGCGATTCTGCGGTGAAGATAATATAGCGCAGGTCAGTCTTAACGCTTAGGTAATTTGCAAGGGGTGAACTAATGACTAGGGTGGACACTCGGGCATTACTGTCTGGGAGGGTGACCGTAGGTATTTCACCAGTGCTGCCAGGTAAAAATGAAGGAAATACAACGTCTTTTTTTTTCATAAATATTTGATTTAAGTGAAACTTCTTATGGGAGGGTTTCGAAATTCTGTTCTGCAACCTTTTCGTGTGACGAAAAGTGGTCGGAGCGAACACTGTGTCATGTATAGTGTTGAAAACACCGGTTATCGTCCGATCATATCGAAATTAAGCAACGTCGCGTGACGTTGGCTATTTTTTGTATTTTTTTTTAAATAACTTTTCACTTCGTGTTCATGTAGACACACACACACACACACACACTTTTTTTAAACATTATATTTTATTCTTATCTCGAGCTTATAAGAGTCGTTCGGAGGAAATGTCTGTCAAGTTTGTTTATCTTGATAAAAAAAAATAGTGTTTATCTGTGTATTATGCTAAAGATCCGCATTGCATTTGTATACAATTCATTATGAAATTCGATATATACAGGACACGTGTGCAGTTAGTTTGAATTTTTCTGATGATAAATTTAATCTAATCAATCTCTATAAATGCTATAAAACAATATCGGTTTTCGTGTCTGTTTAAGCATTACCTAGTTCTTTTCAACTATGCAACGGATTTTGATACGGTTTCCACTATTGCCTACAGAATTTCTTCTGGAAGGTTTAGAGATGTATGTTATTTAAATAGAGTATAGAAAAGTCGATGCATTATAATGAAATTGTAAGAAGTAGTCTTCAGGCGCTTGAACTGGAAACGCTGAGTAAACTTTATGAGACATATGATAATACTGTATTATGTAATTGTAATATCTGACAAATATCTACAGAAAATTCTGGGATAGCTTATGCCTACCTCCAAAGGATAATTCATAATAATGATTGTAAACTTTTATTTGTTATTAAGAATGCTTGATTATTTACAACACTATTTTGACAAATACACTAGCGATGGTAACTTATTCGATAGCGTGATCAGATACACAGTCGAAGGTCGTAGGTTCGAATCCTTGCAACTGAGTCGGAGATTTCGGTGAAGGAAAACATCGTGATGAAAACCATAACGTTGTGGTATGGTTTTTTCTAAGTCCACCTTGCTAACTGCCACCGTTAAGTTGAAAATCTATAGCTATATGTGTAAATAAGTCGTGGTCTGTCCAAAACCATAAAGGTTTAAGTTCCACACAAACGAAAGTAGACCTTATGAGACATATAGGTCAACAGACTATCGGTAGCATAAGCTTAAAAAATATACCTGATTTATTACAAAACTTTGAGAAATAACAAATTGTGTATTGTGAATTTATAATTTTTGTGTGAAATGTATTTTTAAATTATTTGTTCATTTCTATGTAATGTCATGTCATGAAATAGAAAAAAAAATATTTAAAAAACTTACTACTAATCTATCTTCTAAAAATGGTCACATAGAATGTGGTAATTGGAAGGCTATTTGGACGAATACAGTATTAATCTTTATCAAATAAAATACATTAGTTACCTTAAGCATTTCATGCATATAAGTATATATATTTTATTATCAGGGCAGGACAACATCCGACGGACCTGTTAGTAATTTTTTTTTAAATATAGTCTGTTCGTTTCAATATTAGTCTGTCAATTAAACTGAAACAACTGCACGGTTTATAATCGAAATTGACGTAGGAGTCGTTTATGTCGTAGAATGGGAATGTGATACGTTTTTTATCGGCCAGACAAATGGATCGACAACAGCTCGTATGAAATACATTTTATTAAAGCGGTACATATGAATAAACAATTGTTAAATATATATTAAGAGATATTCTCTACATGTTAAGCATTAATGAACATGATTATGTGATCAATCCTGGATATCAATTCTGTACCGGTGAATAGAATTGGGTTTCTGAGGGAATAAAAATTATACCGATATTTTTTATGTATTTCAAAACTTTGTAGTAGGTTATATCGATAAACTTCGCGAAAAATTTTCATTTTATAAATTTAATACACTATTAAACTGATGGAATTTTAAAAGAAAAATGTATATACTAATGCGCCACCATTGGTAGTATTGTTGGTGACGTCATTATGTTAAAACAATAACACAGCATATTCGGTTAAAAAAACCTTTAAAAGTTCGACGTTTATGATAAGCTAATAAATCCGCGCGACTCCGTAATGTTTTTTTATATCATGATTATTTTCAACTCATTATTTTATTTTATGATTTCTAAAAATATCTCCTGACAATATTGATAGGTTAACGATTTCAAAATTACATACAACTCTTGCAGTGCCCAAATTCCAATAAAATTGGTTGATATGTAATCATTATTTTTAAACGTACTATTAATATTTTTACAGCCTCATCAGTCTTGCAATGATATATGTATATTTGCCGTATATACAATTGGATTAAAACCTAGCTGTACCCACGGCGTCTCGTGCGTTTTTTATGCAGTAAATATTTTCCACTAATTATTTCGCGATGCAACTCGAAGGTGAGTTTAAACGTTAAAAATAAATACGCTATTGGTAAGTAATAATATATTGTATAGTATAAAATACACAGTAAACTGCACTTTCTTAGATTTGTCACGATAAAGCTGCGTATGTCACTTTATCACGAAAAAACTAAAAAAAAACTAGACGTGTTATTAAGAAGAAACATACGATACGCTATTTTTAAATAATCCATAATTTTAATTTTTCTATTACATACAATTATTTCACATCGAAATACACTTTTCATATTTAGTATCTCCAATTTAACTCTTATTATTTTGTATAAAAAGACAAATATAGAGATATACATATAAAAGTTATTATGAAATATGTAGTACGACAATGAAACTTTATGAATTAAACATAAAATAACAGTATGATCTATCAAATAAATATTATTAATTCCTAGTAATAATAATTACATGCATCATTTGCCTCATAGCAGATAATAATAGATAGAAAATAAAATAAAAATACGATGTTTCGAGTAATTTGCAAGCGGGCAACCCTGCCCGGCTTGTTTGAAGGGGATATTTGAAGGTCACAGAATATAAATATTGACAGAACTGTACGTTTCCAAAGCGTTATCATATTATTACGCCAATGTATTTTGTGTAGTGTTTATGCAAGCGTTGTATTTGTTTTTTTTTTGTAAAGATAATGTAATATTAAAGAAGTGTACGATTTACCAATGTTAATTAGACAATTTTTGTAGCGTAATATACATCAACGGAACTGTAGATCTAGAATATTCTTTGTCTCTTCCTACTTTTACAATAAATCCTTCTTTCTGAAGATTATTACTACTCATTACCGATCCGAGTAAATAGTTTTAGCAGTTAGATGCTTAGGAAAATTTAGTACTCTGACATAATGGTGATGACCATTCTAGAATTTTGCAGAGTTTGTGCAAAGTTTGCAGAATTAATATTCAATGTTTAATCCACTTCACTTGTACATAATAAACAAACTGTATTACACAAACTGCCATAAATATTACATAATATGGGGTCAAAAATGTAAAAAGACGTTATAAACATAAAACAAAAACAGTTTTATATGACAAACTGAAATCCCGGCAAAAAACTCAAATCTAATCTCATTTTATTTTTAAGTTATCAAGATCACTAAATACACGTCCTTTAGGCCTAACGAAGTACTATTATCTAATTTTCAATGTTTTAACAGAATGGTACCCGATTTGTACAATTTTTACCTACAGAAAGTTTTTGTGATATTCCAGAATTCATGTTCGGTGTAATTATTCGTAATCCACGTCACTTGTGCACACAAGCAAAAGTGTATTACGCAAAATTCTACCAATATTACACAATAGTTCGCTTATGAATAAAAACCACTAAATAACAGACAGAAATCGCCTAAAAACTCAAGATCGAAGGTCACTCAATGATATGTTACCATATACATTTATGTGCCAGTGTGTGCACCGTTGTTTTGCTTTAGAGATAGGTATGATTCCGAAGATACCTGGCACAAGTTCTGCTACAGCAAGTACGAAAGCTAAGATTGAATGACAGTTTGTCATTACTTCTGAGGCACTTTTGTGAATAAGTTAAGGTTAGATTACAATGGGTCTGACATATTTTTGAGGGCCCTATTCTCTAAATTCAATAAGGATAAAAAAATCTGCTGCTTTTGGTTTCACATTTGCTTCAAATGATCTGTTCAAGAGCATTACACCACAGACTCATAAGCCTCTCCCTTGAGCAGAGAGATGTAGAATTGCATTGCGGTAAGTGATGTATTTGTGTACAAAGAACATGGTTGTCAATTGTATATGTGATTGTATTCGATGGTTAATTTATTATTGTACAAAGTATGTTCATGTGGAATAATTTAACGATCAGTGGTGAAATATTATTTTTCTGCTCATGTTTTTGGGTTGTGGCGCGTCGACCATAAAGCTTGCTGTAAAAGTATCAGGAACACTGTCTTCTCACAAGCCTTCTGGCAGCTAGATGTGCACTGGCATTTTTAGAAGTGGAAAGGGTTGCCACTACTCAAACTATACTCCTCGCATTGAAATGACTGAGAACATAATGACGGGATATCGTGATAATTCTTTGTTTAGAAAAGGGCCAAGTGAATAAGAAGAAACACTCAAAAAATGTGATCGAAATCTATCCACTAGTTTTTGAGTGATTCTCACACAACGGCATACGTCTATCATTTTATTTATATACTAGCTGATACCAGTGATTTTGTCTGCGTTGTTTATTATCTTAATAATATATTTTCTCTACAAAGGAAAATATGAAAAAGTTGAAAGCAAAAATGTGCTTTGCGTACAAAATTACTTTGTAAACAATTCATTTACTTCATCGCTGCTGTCCATGCGTATCACATCGCTTGCCCCACTTCAAACGTTGCTGAACGCGTAGTGCTTATAGAATCGTAGTTTTTAAAACCTAAACAAATCTGTAAAAAATTAAGATATCATAATATATTTTAAATAAGAACTAAGCGTCTAAAAAAAGTTCTGTGAGTTTTGCGTGATACGCGCACTGTTATTTATTTACATATAGACAGAAAAATATATGAAATATACTACAAAATACCCAGGTTTTTGAATGAAAGAGAAATGCATATGCTTACCTACTATTCTTTCATAGTTTACTCGCGTCGTCCTTCGTATTATAATATCTGTTAATAGAAAAAACCGATTTTAATCATATAAAGACTAAATGTTACTCGAGGATATGCTTTACGATTTTCTTGGGGACGTTTTATCATTAGCGTGGTACTTTAAAAATAACGCGTGCACGAACAAACAGATAGGCAGATAGACATTTCTAAAAATGGTTAAAATGTATTTAATTACTTATTTTTAGTGTCACTCGCAGTAATTTTTGTACATAAAAATCTGAAAAATACAGACACGTAAAATTTATAGTATTATTATATGCACATATAGTGTATAGATAGATAATATAATATACTAGCTGTTGCCCGCAGCTCCGCATGCGTTTTTTTTTATAATTGTAAATTACTTCTTATAAGATCAGCTATCTGTTAATGAAAGCTGACATACAGACAGACACAGACAAAAATTTTAAAAATTATATTTTTGTTATCAGTATCGTGTATACGTTCATATACAATCAGTAAAAAGTCGTTATTTTGATATTACAAACAGACACTCCAATTTTATTTATATGTATAGAAGTTATATATCTATAACTCTTATTTTTGCCTTGTTGAATGTTCAACAGTTTTTTGTTTCACCTTGTTTTTCGACCTCATATCCTTGATATAGTGAGTCGAGAACCATCCTTAATTAAACAATATTCAATGTTCTTTTCTTAATAACGATTCGTGCACGACGTACACATTCATAACATTTATAAGACGGTTATATAACAGTCTGATATAATAACAAAAAAAAACCTAATTTATTTTATATCAATAATATTTCTAAAATGTTTTTTGTTAATTAATATTATTGATTTATTTAACTATCAGAAGGTTATATTGACGATGGGAGGTCAATTTTGATGTGTTCGATATTATTTCAATAACTACGTATATATTTTTAAAGTGACATTTCTTATGGGAAGGCTTTGAAATTCTGATCCGCAACCTTTTTGTGTGACGAAAAGCGGTGGCGGTAAACACTGTGTCTGGTAGAGTGTTGAAAACACCCGTTACTCGTCCCGATCATCGAAATTAAGCAACGTCGAGTGCGGTCAGTACATGGATGAAAAAAATAAATATTTTGATTATTGATAAGTCGTTATCTATTTATTAAAGGGAAATTTGTGTACACAGCCCGAATAACAAGAGCAATTATAAACTCCGACGTTGCTCAAATGAATTGAAAAAATCTTTGTTATTTTATTTCTATTAGCAATGACTTAACGAAAACACGGACAAATGGAAAACGTCAACGTGATTTGAAAAGTTGGATAATATTCGAGAACACCATCGGTAGACTAGATTAGGTATTAATAAAGCTTTACATATTCGATTCTAATATGTTGTCTAATGATCGCTCGATTTTGTATGATGTCTTTTGATTTAAATATTTTTTAGTGCGATGATGGCACAGTTTAGCGTGTTCAAACACCTTGTCGAAGGAAGTAAATTTGAATCCTTGCGAATGAGCCGAAGCTTTCGGTGAATAAAAACATTGTGATGAGATTATTGCATGGTGTATATAATTTTCTAAGTCCGCCTGGTTAGCTACCACCTTTAAATTAAGAATCAATCGGCAAGTACGTGAGAGCTAGTCCATCTAGGTCCAGCGTGTTTACCATATTGGATTTGGACCATATAGTCATTTATCATCAAGTGAGATTGTGTTCCAACGCTAAAAATTATAAGTATTTAAAAAATGTAGCTAAATCGCAAGTGACACGACTGGCATGTGTCGAGTGAGTTATAGATGTTCGACACGTACAAGTGATATGAATATCGAACGGTTTGTGAATAGTGTCACAGGATTGGAACACATGCGTGTAATGAGTCAACGCACCCGAATAGGCGGTAGCAACAGTAATTATTAAATATAAAAATACAAGTTCACGTATAAAATCAACTTTGGATGTACGCCAGCGCGTCGGCACGGTTGTGGGTGAGACATCAGCGGACGTTCGTTTACTTCCGTAAAAATGGTTGATCTCTCGGCCTGTAATAATTCGAATAAAAAGCTAATATAATTTTTCAAGATTAACACGATTTTAAAAGGAAACGCGGTCTGCAGAATAGGTATTAATAGGAATCCTCTGCTGTCGCAACTCGCACACTATTCGAACTGCCAAATAGAGCGCGTGAGAGGCACAACTGCAACTCGGATTGATTATTCTGTAGAAAATATTTTTCATAATTAATATAACAAGAGATTGGTTTATATTTTACATGATTATTAAATTTATGAAGTTTGGTTGCAAAATGTCTGAAAACGGTGATATAATTGGGTAACTTTAGTACTTCTAGAAGGCCCCTAGGTTTTATAAAATGAAATTTAAGGGAAATAATCAAAACATAGGAACATGGCAGTGATAGATATATAATGCATTGTATAAACATACATACTCTAGTTTCATTATCCAAGGATAAAACGAAGGAATACGCTTTTGCAAAAAAAACGCCGCCCCCGTTTTCTCTTAATAATTTATATTTACTTGTTTTTTTTTATTGCCGCGCGATATATGGCGCCAATACACATCAATGTGTAGCGACACACAGCTCCCATACAACGTTACTGTGTGCACTACAATAATCAGCGTAAGACACCAAAAGCAGCACTCTGAAAGACCAAGCGTTCTAGAAAATATATTACACACAGAGAACGAGAGAACATAACGCATTATCCTTACCTTTTACTAAATCATAACTTTAGAAAATGAGTATATACTTAAATTATGTTGTAATAAACAACTCGGTGCTTCATGTATGTACATTAATTGATACTGAAACGGAGAGCACTGAAACCAGTCACTATGTCGGTAATTTAATACTTCGTTTTATTCAACTTATACTCCAAACAGCTTTCCGCTCGTACCTCCACTCGTGTAGAGTGTAAGATTTATATTTCTTTATTGTATTCTTATTGTATAAACAACATGGTTTTCCATACAAACTTTCTTAACATTTTTCTCGTTGAAGTGGAAAAATATAGCGGAGTACCACGTCTGCGGTTTCATTCGCCGGAATCATATTTATATCGCAAATGTATGAATCAACTAAACGCTCTGTTGGCACTGTGACAGAATCGACAAAGAAACCTTGACGAATTGATGGCTAGGTTTCTTATTGAAGTATATAAACGACGAGCACCTGCGGCCCGCGCAGCGTATTACAGAATTGATTTTCATGTGCGGACATGTAATAACGCGTTTACGTAACCATATAAAGCTTTCACATTTACTTTTAACGCCATCTATCCGCTAAATCTCGGCAATATATTTCTATTTATACATGTTTCATACTTTTACATTATAATTTTGTTTTATCACCCTCTAAATTTTCTTACTCATCTATATGTTACATTATATTTTTGTTAATGTGGAGAAGGATACAATTACATGAATTTTTGTGTTCCGTGATATTGTAAAACCAATTGCCTAAGGTAACTTTGTAGGTACTAACTTGATTGTCATATATATAGCAATATTATTACTGCTATTAACTGTTTACTAACTTAAAAAATTATATTGATTATATTATTTTATTGATAAATGCTTTCAAATGAAAAAAAAAATCGATATTTGTTGTTTTTTTTTTTTCGAACTGACTTACACTGGCAGGGCCTTTACACTTTCACCGGACTACTAAGGGGAGCGCTAAAGGCACTCATCCGATTTTATATAGAAGATATTTGCTATGTTCCATGCGTCCCACCTTTTATTGAGCTGACTGCATTATGCTGTTGTCCTGACGGGCTTTTACAGTTTCACCGTACTTTCCCGGGCTAGCGTTAAAGGGACAGTCGGATGGCAACATGCTCAAGAGTAGTCCGTTGAATCTGTAGACGACCAAGGGCCATCAGGGTATGTTAGTTCGAAAAGAAAAAAAACACGCTCAAGCGGACCAAAGTGGGCGAACCTCAACCTCGGCTGGTCGTATTGCCTCGATTGCAACATTGTGGGCTGGTGGTATTGCCTTGATTGCAACATTGTGACTTGAACTAAGCTGACGAATCTTTACATGGAACTACAAACAGAGGCAAATTTTAATAAGACACCAAATTTTATTGCCTTTGTAAAATTGCATATCTGGATCACAGAACATTATTAGAAAAATACATGTACACATAGAATGACAGAACTATTCGGTTTAAAGAAATTTATTTCCTCAAAAGAACATAGTTCTCTTAATGAGAATTACTTGAAAACATCACTACATAGTATAAAACAAAGTGGCTTTCTCTGTCCCTATATCCCTATGTATGCTTAAATCTTTAAAACTACGCAACGGATTTTGATGCGGTTTTTTTTTTAATAGATAGAGTGATTGAAGAGGAAGGTTTATATGTATAATATCATAAATTAAATAGTTGAGAAATACTGTTATTTTTGAGGTTACTCCAAAATTAACGCGTGCGGGCCACGGGCAGTAATGAATAAATCAAAACTACTGGATCGATTTTAATTATTTTTTCAGTGAATGACATTGGCTATATATTTTATACCAGTGCGAAGCCGGAGCGGGCCGCTAGGTAATTATAATTAACAAAATTTAGCATCATCCAGTGATACAAGAAAATTGAAATCGTTTCGACTCGCTTCATTGGACACTAAGCGTTGAAGGCTTAATAGTTTAGTGGTGTATTATAGCATTGGGCTGAACGATTTAAGTAAATTCTCGAAGGAAGGTTAAGTAACTGTAAAAAACAATCTGAAAGTATGGGTATATAGGAAATATTTATAATGTAGACATTCTATCCGTATACAAATTGAAAGTTATTAGAGTAGTCAGGCATAGTCGTGTTTCCGATCGAGTCCTTGCCATTGATCTATCACGATTTAGTAATAGATATATACTTCCACGAGTCCGAATATAAATAACGAAATATTTGATAATATAGCCTATACTTATACTTGACATATAAAACTTCTCCTTTATGCAATAACTGTGTCTAAATAACACTGGACTGAATATTTGCTTTCACAAAGGTAGGATGTACGTATTCATGTGTACGTACACACTTATATAAACAATATTTAGTGCAACGTCACAATCCAAGTGCATAGTTGAAGTCCACTTACTTTAATTTCGGTTTAGTTGTGTTCGGTTTCTTGTTTTGATTAAGGTTTTGATGCAAACAGACTTGGTCTTAAATTTGTACCAACAGAATAATATGCTCACCAATAATGTGTTCTATGTTATTGTTTTTAACATAAAGTTTTGTTCTTATCAATTTGTGTTTCATGTAACCGAATGGACGTCTGTGATTCGTTTGGGTTCCCATTGAGAACTATATTGATTACTGGGATTGATACCTGTCTCTGTGCATCCACTAAAACGATTGTAAGGTTAATGTATTCTTTAAATATATGCATGTTAAAAGGATAAACCCGATCGAGTTTGTTGCCGATTCTTCTCGATGCCTTCTTAGGGCCTAAATTGAATGAAGTATTTTTGAATCAATGCAATACTGCTGCACTGTAGAATAACGTTTAAGGTGTTTGTCAATTGTTGGACTATTTTAATTCATCTCTATTTCTATAACTTAACTGTTCTTCTTTTGTTCCAAAAATAAAACTATTACTTGTTTTATTTCTTCTCTCTGTCTATTTAATCTTTATAAGCTAGCGTTACACCACACACTCATCTGATGTTATGAAGGCTAGACAGGTGAATATTGGAAAGGGTTTAAAATGGTTTCTTCACGATATTCCCTTCATCGATAACTTTGCCTCATTGTAGGACCTGGAACTTAGATCGTTCGAAGCGGTGTTCGAGCATTCAACCATTAACCTATCACAGTGTGAAACATAGAACTCTATTGGAAAGAACCCCAAACACCACGTAAAATCAAGTATACTGTATCATATTAAACAAGAATTCAAAAATAATGTGGGTGTATGTAACGAGATATTCTCACACCCAGCATCGGAAGAAGCCACATTAATTTATAATTTGGTAGACTTCTGTATAAGGGCAAGAAAGTGATTGGAAGTTTCTGTTTATTAATTTCTTTTCTTGCTACTCTCTTCTCTTGTAAGATGCTTGTGTCATGATTTCTATTTTAGGTAATTGATTTGAATGATTTAATATATTACCTTTATTATAATTTTATTAATTATAATGATATTCGAATGATTTAAACGGACTTCAATGAACTTCCTGTTGTCCCTTTTAATATTTTTAGTTTTTCAATTTATCGGTGATCGGAAATACATTTCATTCGTATTTTAATATCGTCAGCGACAAAGGGAGTTATACTCAGTCCTTGATCGACCATCAAATGAAAAGGTCTATAAGAAATACGTAGTCGTGCTAAGCTCTGAAGTGTATCAAGTTAATAAAAGGTATTTTTATAATAAAGGGTATTTTCATAATATTTGTTTGATTGTTGTCCGTTGTATGGATGAGGGTGGCGTGTTTGTTTTTAAACAAATCCTCGACAAAAGTAAAGAAAAAAAACGGTAGCCAAACTGGGTTATACTTCGTTCACCTTAATACTAGAATTAGTTGTTTATTTGTGTGGCAATACCACACCTACCGCATCGCCGTCTGTCATTAAAATTAATAACATCGCCCTCGTCACATTTGACACTTAAAAATGTAACGTCCGTGAAAACGCTGAATGAAGCCAGCGGGTGATGAATGAAGCCGCCGCATCCAGTTCTCGGTAACGGTTGCGCAACACTGGTTTTTGACACATTAGGCCGGTCACATATCAGGCAATTTGTTGTAGGTTGATAGTTAAACGATAGTATAAGAAGACAATTAATCCTTTCCACGTCTAGTGTATTGTTTAATTTTGTTAAGAAAAATATTTAACTATAACTCTTACAAAAGGTATTTGTCACTTAATAGTTTTACAATATAATACATTTGTTGTAATAGTTTTACAATATAACACATTTGTTGTATAATCTTTTTATCACAAAACATCGTTAGTTTTTTCAAAACCTCTCGTCCCGACACTGTGCACACATGTTTAAAATTAATTAAACCCAGTTTATTGTTTTAATCTCGTACCACATTAACGTTTGTGGCAATCCTGTGCCTAATCTCGAATTATAGAGAGATTAACGTAGGCTTTTATCCTTAATTCTTCTCCATAGATTATATCCTGTATTCCATACATATAGACCAAATTTTCTCACCGACTAACGAATAAACGGTTAGTGAATTAAGATTTGTATATAATTATATACAAAAAAACGTATGTCCGTTATTTTATCAGTACTACCCCGGGCGAGCCGACCCATTCATGCTGAAACCAGTAATAGCTTCAGCGTAGCTCTACCACCTATTATGTATATACTATGTATGTATATACATGAATATACATAATAATATGTCATTATTTTAATCAAGTATAGATTATGATTACATGTTGTGATCGTTGAATAGTTACTGATACTGCAACATTCTTCAACAGATTCTACTATCAAAATTCACACACGAATATTTCATAATTCCCAAATATCTACTAACTTATACTTAATTAGGTAAACTACAGATTTCTAATGAAGGAAACCTAAACTTAAAATATTTATGTTGTTAGCACTAAAGTATGCGAAGGAGAAATAAAAATATACATTTTTAGATGTTTAAAATCACCAATACTTCCTTGTGTGTTGTGGTGATTGAACCCGAGACTATGCTCGAGATTAGGCTTTTACTCGACAGTGGGCATTTACAGGTTACATTATATTTTAATTATAATAGCCATGAAATAAAATTAATGCCATAAACGACTTCTATCAGCTTATGATATGTCTCTTAGGACCAACAGCCAATATCATTCACAAAATATAACATAACAAAATATACATATATCAGAATATCGCCATTGTACATCGCTCGGCTTGTAAATACCCTTACGCTATGACTAAACGATACGAAATAGTGCTTAACACCGTGCGATAAAATTTAAAATGGCCGGTTTATTTTGAATCGGATATACTGCGGGACAGTTGCCAGTTATTCGGGGAAACGGATGAAAACACAGCAAACAAATATACATGATGCAATAATATTATGGAAACATCTAGATAATGGTACAGATCTATATGTTCATATTGTTTGTGTGATGTAGGATGACAAGATTGTCTGCAGTTTTGGGATAGTACAAGATCGAAATTCAATGTATTTTCCTTCCATTTAATCTTGAATTTGATTTTACTTAATAAAGTATTTCACATAACAAGATCATTATCGACATATATTTAAAAACAAATAACATTAAGAGAGAGCAATTTACAATCAAAGTCTTTTGTCTCTTTCGCCATTTGTGATAATCGCAAAGTCAGATTTGTTTAGCACCAATATTGGTGTCAAAACACTATAGTTATCGTTTTTTTCATTTGTTGCAATAATCGGCACTATTCAGAAGATTCTAACAATAAATGTAACGCCTCGTATGAGAATAATTGTTTCCTAATAGGAACGGGCTTTATATTCTAGTAATGTTAGTAGTCTATATGCACATTATATACCATTCGGTGTGAAATTTTTCGTAGATGGTTCTAGATTATTTATATTTTGAATTTGATTCACCGTTTGCCATTTTTAATGCTTAACTATAAGCGGACGGGAATTAGCTAGTCATTTATCTTCATATATAATACAATTATATCGCCAAGTCAATTTGAAAATAAAAATATCAATAATTTATCCAGCATCTGTGTGCTCAGTTGTTGTAATTCCATTATTCTGAGTAAATATAAAATTTCATTGCGAACGAGACGCCTTGGCCTTGTTTCGGGACACGGCGACCTCTACACCGATATTCAATTCAATATTGAATATAATACTTGTGACTGTTTCAAAGGCGCGCCTTTCTGATTTACATTTTACATGGATAATTTTACACGAGAAGCAAAAATTATTCCGATATTAGTAATGAGATTCACATCAGAAATTATGTTTGAAGAAAAGCCAAACGCATAACTAATAAAAATGTTTTTACGGCCTGGTTCTTTGCGTTTATTTCATAATACGTCTACTTATTATTTTGTGAAAATTTCAAGCTACTACCTGTCACCGTTATGCTACATCCATACCTCGGTGACGAAGCTTCGACTACTTGTCGCGCTAAAATCTAACCTAAAAAGTAATTCCGATAAAGGCCTCAAAAATTGTTCGTACACCTTTTTGTACATTTAATAATAACTCGATATTAACGTTTTCTAGTTTCTTTCATGTGTGTAAAAACCGCGGGCGCAGTTATCGTGCTGTATCTATCGTTACACAGTCCGATAATTTGTAAGTTTGTAACGCATGACGATAATGTCTTTACACACCCGCATTTATTACGACCATAGACCAAACTTCGTGGCGATACACGCAGGTGTGGGAGTAGCATTAAAGCATACACTAATGCATTACCCACTAACCGTTAAGCGTAAGCGAAACCCTAAAATTGCTAGCGATTCGAACATACGGCACAGGAGATTAGAACACCTCTGCCGTGTGGCATTGGAACATTTATGTAAAGGTAGTTGGTAAGGCTGTTGTATGGTGTAGACTATCTAGTACACAAAATTGACGACGCCTTATATTATCCCTGAATATCTATTAAAATTGGTCTTGTTTTGACCGAGAAAAAAGAGGAATATGAAATTAGGATTTCCTTACATATGTATAATTGCTCTGAGTTGCAGTTGTCTCTGTCGCACTTTACTCGGTCATTCGAACAGAGCGCGACAGCAAAATATTTCCGACTAGCTGTTGCCCGCAGCTCCGCATGCGTTTTTTTTTTATAATTGTAAATTACTTCTTATAAGATCAGCTATCTGTTAGTGACAGTTCCGTGAAAAATGTTTCAAACGTTTTGGAGATAGTACTGCAAACAAAGCCATGGGTAAAAGCTAGTCCAAAATAAAAAAGTTTTAATTACTATTTATAATGATAGCTGTCTGTCAGTGAAAGTCCCATGAAAATAGGTCTAATTGTTTTGGAGATGGTACTACAGATGAAGCCACGGATGAGAGCTAGTCTAAAATAAAGTAGCCTATGTCACCCGCTGTAATTTTAACTATCCGTCAGTGAAGTTTCTGTCAAAATCGGTCCAGCCGTTTCGGAGATTACCCGGAACATACAGACAGACAGACAAACAGACAAACAGACAGATAGACAAAATTTCTAAAAATTGTATGTTTGTTATCAGTATCATGCATACGTTCATATCCAGTCAGTAACAAGTCGTATTTTGATATTACAAACAGACACTCCATTTTATTTATATGTATAGATGTATAGATAAACTTATTCTTAAAACGTCTTGCTGACCGCGTTTCTTCTTATTGGATGATGCTCGTTGAGAAATAAGAGTAATGCGCTGATGAGTGCGTTGTACTATATTATTGTAGCGATATTGGTTCTGTTTAGTAAACAAAACGACGGATTCTCACTCTGTACAAGGTACATTGCCCGATGACTAAAATAAGTGACACGTGAAACGTCCCCGCCACATCTGGCGCCTGTAAGGTTGCTTACGAGTCTTATTGCAAATCTATTTTCGACTTACGATCGAGTAAGTTGTGCGTATTGAAGACTTAAGTTGTGTTAGAACTGAATTTAATGTTCATTTTTTCGGACTTCCATATAAACAATTCATCAAAGTCTTCTTAAGTCTTGGCACACGAACCACTTTTCAGTGAAACTTCTTATGGGAAGCTTTGAAATGTCGATCCGGAACCTTTTTGTGCGACGAAAAGTGGTGGAGATAAACCCAGTGTCGGGTAGAGTGTTGAAAACACCTATTCTTCTCCCATTGTAGTGGCAATGATGACGCGTTGTTTTCAGTCTTGTGCAGTACGACGCATTGTCCACTTCCCCCCGATTTAGTTTTAGTCGTTGTGTAGACTCTGTCGCTAACCCACGTACTTATAACGTTTCTAAAATAATAAACAGTATATAAGTGTATATATTTCTAGAGTATCATTCCTTCGCCCTACACTCTCATACAGCACCGGAAAGTACCATAACTAAATAAATAAAAATATAACCCACATACCTACATCATCATCGAAATTAAGCAACGTTGGGCGTGATTAATACTTGGATAGATGACTGCTTGGGAACACCGCATGAGGTTGACTTTTTATTTTGTTGTACTTTTTATTAAAAAGTTTTCACTTTTTTCGTGTGGTTATACACACACACACACACACACTTTTTTGATGCGTAATTTTTTATTTATGATAATATCCTCCAATATATTCATTTAAATTATTTTTATAAACGGTAATCGTAATCTATAAGAAATCCTGAAGATAACTAATATATTTCATTGGATAATGATTAATACTATATTTGTTACAATGATTTGACAAATATTCAATTACTTTTTTAATAAAATGTACAATATAAAAAAACTGCCGGTTATCCTTACGAGATAGACATTTATAGGAATACACGGGCTTTTCTATAGACCCTTTTTAGAATACACAAATTCGTAACAAATTAATTTGGATGTATTTTACAATATTTAACCAGATTGAACGAAGTAAGAGGCTGAGATGTATTTTTTTCGGCTTCATTATAATACATCTGTTTTTCTCTTTAATGCCGGTAAATATAATAGGGCTGTGTAATACATACAAACCTTCAGGAAGTAATTTTCTAAAGAACGTTTAGAAGAACTTACAGTTACAGTTTTATCGGACTTTTTTGGGAGAGCGCGATACACTCAGCTCACAAGCTCAAGGGCACCAAGATGGCCGACTTGATTTGGGCTGTTGCCTTGATTGCAACATCACGACTGTTGAATCTGAATAAGCTAAACTATTCATACATGTATGGGTTAGTGAGACACACATGTGTAGGTACATTCATATGTATATAACAAACTTAAACATGCATTTCTATTTGACAACTCGGGTAAATTAAACTAACCCAGGCAAATGTGAACAGCGTCTTTCTTTTGTTTGTTTATTGGTTGATAGATAGATATCAGATATATTTTTAATTCCTCCGATGCGTATCGGTGAAGAAATAATAGAATATCTTTGCACGAAGTTTTCTTCGAAGATAATAAAAACGAATTTGAATATATCTAACTCTTTTTTTATGAATAAGTACCTAACTCTATAATTAAGCACTGTTCTTCCTCCTACTTTGTCAATTAATGCTTCTCTTCATTGAAGACTAGCTAATACCGGCGTCTTCGTCTGCTTTGTACTGTGTGTAACTGACTCACTCAAGCTATACATTTGTGTCGTTGTGCAATGGAGCCGCGTACAAGCAAGGACTCTTCATGTGCATGCGCTACAAGCCGCGCCGCTTACTCCACATCTTTACGGTAAGAAAATGCACATCGCTGACAGCGTGGTTCTTACAAAAATTGTATTTTCTTAAAACTTTAATCTATAATTATATTAAATAAAGATATCGTAATATTTTTTTAAATAAGTATCTAGTATATAAGAAGATAAACAAAAAAAAAAACATAATCGAAATCCACCCAGTACTTTCTGCATGATGCGCGCACAACGATAGACCTCCATCATTTTATTTATACACTACTAGCGGCCCGCTCCGGCTTCGCACGGGTTTAAAATATATAGCCTATGTCATTCACTGAAAAATTGATTAAAATCGATCCAGTAGTTTTGATTTATTCATTACTGTCCGTGGCCCGCACGCGTTATATTTGGAGTAACCTCAAAAATAACAGTATTTCTCCACTATTTAATAGATGTTATTATACATATAAACCTTCCTCTTCAATCACTCTATCTATAAAAAAAAACGCATCAAAATCCGTTTCGTAGTTTTAAAGATATAAGCATACATAGGGACAGAGAAAGCGACTTTGTTTTATATTATGTAGTGATTACTACTATTCTGACGTGGACAATTTTATTACAAAGTATTTTGTGATGGCTTCAGAGTTCCAACGAGGTGGCGGCTCAATTAACCAAACTGTATTACGTAAGATGCCACTAATATTGCTAATAGGGTGAAATAACCCGATATTACGAATGTAAAAAAAAAATAATGTGCACTTATGTACACGCGTTAGAAGATATACTTCTTTGGCGTAACAAGATAAAAATATTTTCAAAAACTTTCTCTTTCGCCTTATTCTACGTTTGTAGAAAAAACGACACTACCAATAGAAAAAAGGTAATTACTACATACATACTTTTTTAAAAATAAAATGTTGACTATAGCTAACTTCAGGGTGTCGATTTTTCGTGACGGTGTGCGCGCGCATCGTAAAAATTTACTCTCAGCATTTTTCCCTAACGCGCCAAAAGAAGTATAACTTCAAAAACACTGCATGACAGACTAAATTCCCACTAAAAACTCCATTAAACAAATTCAGCTAGAAAAGGACTAGAATTTATGAATAGATAGAACAAAACAATAATCGTGAGAGAACAAATCTAAAAAATCATTCTTGTGAATCTATGCTCGCTTTTATAATAAACTCCGTGCGATCGTGACCTATCTCACTAATAACAGACTTAATTGACACGTTACATGTATTCTACTCGGAAGTATATAATACAGTATATGAATATATTGAGGATAAATATATCTGAAGGTCTGCTCTTTACAGCATGACAACATTGGCGAAGAATACATTGTTGTATTTTACTCAAGAAATACTCTATAACAATTTGATGCAGACAAACGTAAGGATATATAAATTACATTAATAATATAACTAACGCTTAGGATTCTTGTCAGCTATTTTACATTCTATATAAATAAATGAGGACAATCTCACCTGATATTCATTTTTTTTTTTAAATAATAGGAGGCAAACGAACTGGTGGGTCACCTAATGGTAAGAGATCACCGCCGTCCATAGACACTAGCAACACCAGGGGAGTTGCAAGTGCGTTGCCGGCCTTTTAATATATGTGGGCCTCCGGCGCTCTCACTGAGCGAACGAAACGCAACAGTACTTGCACTGTTACTTCACGTCGGCTTTCTGTGAGTGGGTGGTACTACCCCGCGCGTCGGGCGAGCCGACCCATTCATTCTGAAACCAGTGATAGTTTCAGCGTAGCTCTACCACCTACAGAATTGACAATGTGGTCTGTAATGGTAAACACGCTAAACCTAGAGGGGGACTGGCTCTCCAGTGCAGTCCAGTGCAGCTGCCGGAACGTACCTACTGGCGCTTGGGGACAGATTTTCATCTTCGAGGCTTTAACACTGTTAACTAGCCAGGTGGACATTATTATCTACTAGCTGTTGCCCGCAGCTCCAAATGCGTTTTTTTTTATAATTGTAAATTACTTCTTATAAGATAAGCTATCTGGCAGTGAAAATCCCATGAAAATGGGTCCAATCGTTTTGGAGATAGTACTACAGACGAAGCCACGGATGACAGCTAGTCTAAAATAAAATAGCCTATGTACTATAACTAACGTATGCCACTGTAATTTTAATTATCCGTCAGTGAAATTTCTGTCAAAATCGGTCCAGCCGTTTCGGAGATTACCGATGTGCTTAGATTTGAAATTATATCCGGTCTCCATTTACCTCTCAACACGCGGTCTTCAATTTTCAATCTTAAATCCTTCAATTTTAAATCCTGTCCTGCTAAGTAACAAAAACAAACGTATTAATTCCAGATTAGCCAATGTCGCTATTATATTTTGTTAGAAAGGAAAATAATAATGTACTTGTTTAGTTTATAAACGCTTCGATTACGTAACGTAGATTTCTATTGTTAGAACAGTTTGTTTCCAAAACAACGTCCGTGCCAATATTATTTGTATAAAACAATCAGGCACTATTATGTCTGTAACCAATAAACAGTACAGTAGTCAAAGTTTATATGAATTTTTATTTTCGAAAGCAATTCTTTTCTTTTCATGTTTTGTTTGTTTCTCATTAAATTTACACGTACAAAATAAATAAAGATTACACAGTAGAGGACTAAATGCACTCTATGCACTCATGGAGATATTTAGAGGAACGCGATATAAAAAGGAGGAAATTAATATAACAAACAGATTTATTTATACAAAATAAGCTTTTGAAATTTACTGAATACAAAGAATCAGTTAATGAAATTAAAACTTATTAATATAAAAATTTAAACTAAACGAAAAAAACAACAACAAATCAGAGGCAGTAAGCTCAATGTTGTAATTGAACGGAATTCTGACTTAACATAATTAAAATTGAATATTGTTCTAAAGACTGCTTTTTTCATAATAGGTGACAGATTCAGTGTTTAGTGTTGCCTCCTCTTGCTGCTAAAGTTGCTTGCAACCGTCTGGGCTTACTTTTTCAAATGTCAGTGAGACCTTGTGGCATTGGGTTCCATTCCTCAACCAAGGCAGTTTTGAGGTCCCTTAAGTTAGCTCGTGCAGCCTTTCTTTGTTTAATTTATTTTCTCAGTTTATACCAAACATAATCTATCGGATTTAGGTCTGGCTAGCATGTTGGCCACATGAAACTTGGATTCCGAGCTATAAATAGTGTATATCTAGAGGTCTGCCGTCGTGCGCGCATCACACAAAAACTGTCGATAGATTTCAATCACCATTTTAGTTTAATTTCTAAGATGTTGCCTCCTAATCTAAAAAGAAAATTACCACAATATCTTCATTTAAAATAGAGTTGTAAACGTTTTAAGAAACTATTATCTTTCTAAGGGCTACGCGTTCAGCGGCGTGGTGCGCGTGTACAGGAGGAGGGAAGTAAATGGATAAATAACATTGTATACAATAAAATTTTATAAGCTAAGGATAATTTTGCTTCCTATTTTTCTGTGTTCTCTTGCCTCAGCATGTACTCATACATTATAAGCTGATGCCCGCAGCTCCGCACGCATTTTAATTAGTTTTTGATTAATTTGCGTATATTGGGTATATTGCTTATTTATTGACATATTTTAACAATAGTTTTCGGACCTATATTAAAAAAAAACTACACTATAATAAAAAAAACAACAACAACAAACATGGCCGTTCAAATCGGATTCCCGCCAAAATGACTCAAGAATTGACGCAGCCATTGTGACACCTGTTGTCAGCGGCTATTTTGATTTTACTTCAATGAATTTTCTGTGTACTATTTTCTCTTCGTTGACGTGTAATTATTTTTAAATAATTAGAGGACAGGGAATAATATTCACCTAATGACTCATTTACGAACTTAGTAATTTTGTGACAATAATTTATTTTATATGTATTACGGTTTCTTGATTTATTATTGTAAAACTATTATATAAATACCTATCGTTGAATATTATCAAAGGAAATCAAGATTTTACTATCAGACACCGGATAATTACTGGTATAAATATTTATTTAAGAGGTTTGTTTTCAATGCTATTAAATTTATGGGTAATGTTAATAATCGAATATATTTAACATATAGGTATATGCAATCATAGATGTGATATTGTGTGTTAATAGTTTTTTTACTGAACGGATATAAAAGTTTATACAGTACTTATAACAAAAACAAATATTTTTCCATTTTGTCTATATATTTATTTTGAGTGATCTCCTAAACGGAGATACTTTTATTCATTTTAAATAAATTAGAGTTTGGCTCAAATATTATCCTATATATAACTACCAGCGGCCCGCTCCTGCTTCGCATGGGTATAAAATATATAGCCTATGTCATTCACTGAAAAAATTATTAAAATCGATCCAGTAGTTTTGATTTATTCATTACTGTCCGTGGCCAACACGCGTTCAATTTGGAGTAACCTCATAAATAACAGTATTTCTCCACTATTTAATTTATGTTATTATACATTTAAACCTTCCTCTTCAATCACTCTATCTATTAAAAAAAACCGCATCAAAATCCGTTGCGTAGTTTTAAAGATTTAAGCATACATAGGGATATAGGGACAGAGAAAGTTACTTTGTTTTATACTATGTAGTGATATGCAGAAAAAGTCGCGGGCGGCTTCTAGTAATAAAATTGTCCTGCAACTGTCCCACTACTGGGTAAAGATCACTCACAAAACTATACTATACACATTTATTTACTACAACACCCAACGCGCTATTTGTAAATAAGCCAATTAAAGCGCGCATAAAATTAGTACTGCTTAGTCAAGTTGCTAAGTCAATAAACCTTAATAATGATAATTATAAACTGTACTTAATCTTGTAAACACGGTTAGTTGCGAAAGGGACACCATAAATCTCAGTGGCGCCACCGTATCCGTGACTCACTATCGCTGCCGTACGTAAGGCCGACGGCGTCGCGAGTGCTCTTCGCCGTTCTATTTTCAAGTATAAAAAAAATCGAATTATCTTTTAAGTTAACGTTGACTCCTCGTCAATCATTTCGTCCGCTCTGAATGTAACCTTAAGTTCGGATTTGCACACGATACAGTCAACAGTTTAATAAAAAAAAAACAATGTTCTTCTTCTTCTTCTTCTTCTTTATTTTTTGGCTCCGTCACGGTTTGTGCACTAGCCAGCGTCAAGTAACAAGATTTTGCCAAGTAGTGTCTTGTGATAATTATAATGTTCTAACAAGATGGTGGTTTCCTTGTTAGAACTTTCCATGGAGTTTTGACTGGCATCTCAGAATGCATGCTCCGTGGTATTATTTCCCATCCACTTCACTTGTGCATAATAACCTAACTATATTACGTAAAACACCACTAATATTACAAAATATAGAGTATAATAACACAAGATTATGAATAAAATATAAAAACCACTACATGACAGACCATATAGACATGACATACCGCCAAAAAAAACAATGTTAAAATATAATTATGGCATTTTTATCCTGAAGTTGTCTCGATGTGATGCATGTAAAATAATACGTATCTAAATTTGTGTTCTACGCATCTATGTTCAGAGCGGTCAAAAAGATTGACGAAGAATTGACTATTGCATCCAACGGTCGAAATTTGACAATAGTAAGGTGTATAATTTTTTTTTATCCTCGCATGTTAATATATAAACTAGTCATAAAACTTAAGGGATATAAGAAAAATACTAATTTTTTGGGTGATTCTGAACAGGCTGTAATTCGCGATTAATAATTAATAAGGTGGTCGCGAAGCAGGCAATCATAATTGCCATGCAATATATAAATAATACATAATTGCGTTATGCTATTAGCATTAGTAGACCATATCATGGTGGTAGGACATTGTCTGATGCCCGTCTAGCTAGCTACTTACTTTAAGTTGTAAAGTTTACTATGGGAGACAGCAGCTGAAGTAGACACCATATTTTTATTACAAAAACGGACAGTTCTTGCAATATAGAGTATGGGATCTCGCGGATTATTAAAGATTAAGCTTCAGGAATTTGGTACCTTCTTGATAATTTATTGTACGTCCGCAAAAACTTGAAACAGCTGGATTTCATAAAAGACTGCCACTATTTAAATACTAGAAATTATGAGAAACTGGACATCACATATTACAATTTCAGTAAGATAACAAGTCCCAAAGTACATTACCGATTTACCGGAACTGTGAGTTTAAGCGCCATGTTAAGTGGGTTTTCGAGGATCAATGTGTGAACGATGGTGATGTCTGGAATTGGCACCTGTCTCCGTGCATTCATTAAAAACGATGTATATGTGTACGTTCATACTGAATACTAGCTGTTGCCCGCAGCTCCGCATGCGTTTTTTGTATAATTGTAAATTACTTCTCATAAGACCAGCTATCTGTTAGTGATAGTTCCGTGAAAAATGGTTCACATGTTTTGGAAATAGTACTGCAAACGAAGCCATGGGTAACAGCTAGTCCAAAATAAAAAAAAAATTAATTACTTTTTATAACGTTCGCTATTTGTCAGTGAAAGTCCCATGAGAATATGTCCAATCGTTTTGGAGATAGTACTAAAGACGAAGCCACGGATGACAGCTAGTCTAAAATAAAGTAGCCTATGTCACCCGCTGTAATTTAAACTGTACGTCAGTGAAATTTCTGTCAAAATCAGCCCAACCGTTTCGGAGATTACCCGGAACAAACAGACAAATAGACAGACAGACAAAAATTTTAAAAATTGTATTTTTGTTATTAGTATCGTGTATACGTTCATATCCAATCAGTAAAAAAGTCGTTATTTTGATATTACATACAGACACTTCATTTTTATTACATGTATAGAAGATATGTAAGTTGGAATTATCACCCAGATTGAGTTTCTTCTCAGTTCTTCTCGATGACTGGGTTGATGTTCAAATCGGTGGTAGTTTTGAAGTTCATAAGCGCCTTCTTAGGGTCTAAATTGAATAAAGTATTTTGTTCGGAATTATTTTATTTGAATTGTACCCATATATCTATCATAGTGATCCCGCCTCTATATTTAAAAGCTAGTCCCTGTAGGATTTTGATTCATCACATCAGTTCGTATGAGACCGACTGCCAGGCCGTAGACCTCTTCCCGAACGAAGGTACGGGCATAATCACCACTTCATGTCAACCCAGGACGTATTGGCCATTTCAGACTTCGACAAATCCACAGTCATATATATTCCCACATAAGGTGGTACTACCAAAACATTCCTGAGGTTTAGGTTTCCTCAAGATGTTTTCCTTCACCGTCAGCCGATTAATAGAGAGTAGATTAGTAAATGTACGTGAATTCTGAGAAATTCGTTGTCACATGCCGGGGTTCCAGCCTGCAGATATTAAATTAATATTCCACCTTCAAACTACTCGACCACTACGACTTTTAGAGGTTTTGTGTTTAAGAGTTATTATGGAGTTTTTGGCGGGATCGTAGTCTGTCATGTAGTGGTTTTTATATTTTATTCATAATCTTGTGTTATTAGACGCTATATTTTGTAATATCGGTGGTGTTTTACGTAATATAGTTCGGTTATTATGCACAAGTGAAGTGGATGGGAAATAAAACCACGGAGCATCCATTCTGAGATGCCACCAAAACTCCATGGAAAGTTATAACAAGGAAACCACCATCTTGTTAGAACATTATAATTATCACAAGACACTTACTTGGCAAAATCTTGTTACTTGACGCTGGCTAGTGCACAAACCGTGACGGAGCCAAAAAAAATAAAGAAGAAGAAGAGTTATTATTATTAATAGTCATTTGTACTGTTACAAATGACCTATAATGTAACATGACAGGCGACCTCCCAGATACACCTACGTGTTCCGTTTACGCCAAACGCGCAAGTAAAGATCGACGCAGTGAGACTCCCTGCGGCATGTTGGAACGATTTTGCGTGGTCTCGTTTGGGGTTACTCGCCACTACTATATGTTTTATATCCGAACTATGTCGGATTCTATTATATTGGAATCTGATCGAATAGTTTCAGATTAGTATTAGAAAACATTTTGCAGCTATATTGAGTTCACGCAAAAATATCGATAGCGATGGTTGGGTTCACTAAAAAGCTACTCAACGGATTTTGATGAATCATAACCAAGATTTAACGAAAACTGTTATTATAAGCAGTAAATTTGAAAAAATCCTACCATTTGAGAGCTATTTCAGCGTGCATTGTATAAACCGTTACAGTTATACGAAGATAATGTATCATTATTTTTTTTTTCTTTATTTGTAATTAGGGTTTGGTCACAAATTGACCATGTCACCCTAGCCATTACAACCAAAATGACGTTTGTACTGTTCATGAAAAATATTACCAAATCCTAACGGATTTTAATACTAATCATAACCAATTTGTAAAGCAGTCTTGCTTCCTAGGACGTTGGGAAAGCAAGGATGCTATTACATAATCCAAGAGTTCTTAATGAGACTTTCATTTTGTTTTCCAATGCTAGTCTTGGAGCTCGGCATCATTATTTATAAAGCTACAAACGTGAACGAAGTCGTTGAAGATTTCTAATCGAACAGTATTTTTTTTAATGGAAACCGAAAATATAATAACAACACAGAAAAGTTTCACTCAATGCAACTGTTACCAAAATTAATCGGAAAGTATCAAGGCATAGATGGCAGGATAATGGATTATAGTAATAATGTTTAACTTGTCTATGGAAGGTGATATAAACGCTTTTTTATTTATTATCCATTTCAACGCGAGAAAAAATAAATTGAATAAAAAACACATAGCATATTGGCTTCATTAATTATTTACAAAAAAAAATGTTCACATAAACGATAATGTATTCTAATTCATTCTTTCACGCGTTGATTTCTATAGATATATATTTGTCTTTTTTAGTGTTCCGTTAACGTTTTATCGAGTTTCAAATCACAACGTGGATAAAAAAGTTTTCATTTCAGAAATCTTATAATAACATTTTTTTTTTTTGCGAACTAACTAACCACTGTTGGCCTGACGAGCCTTCACAGTTTCACCGGGCTTTTAGTGCGAGTGCTTAAGGCACTTAATCGAATAGCTACCAGTTCAAGGGTGCCACAGTGACGAAACCTCAGTTTAGGCTGTGTGCTTGAATACAACAACGTGAATCGAACTGAACTATCCATACGAGCTTAACTAATATATATATAATATAATATTGACTAAGGCTAACTAACCAAGGTCGTTTACAGAACCTGTGTACCTACTCTAATAACACGTTCGTTACCAGCCTTATGTAAAACTCTACCCTAGAACGCAATTTTTTTCTTATACGTGTATAAATGCGTCTCTTAAAAGTGCATAATATTCTATATATTTAACACTAAGGAAACATAGAATCTAAGATCACCATGTGTTTAATTTCTTCAAACAAAATATCAACTCTTGTGACAATTCAATTACCCCTGCGCCCTGAATATTTGTCATTTGCTAAAGTACGCCCACCGTAAATTTATAATCCAATAAACATTGCTAAAAAAGGAAACGTGAAACGATCCTCTGCAAAATATTTCACAAGAGCAAATCGATTGCAAATTCAGATTATGTACTGGTCATAAGCATACCTTAGAAAAGAAACGATTTATGGTCTATATTTAAGTGATATCAAAATCTTCCCAATAAGTTTATAAGCAACAGTTCGTATTTAAGTTTACACCTGTAGGTGTGCCTGCAATTTTGTTATCGTAGAAATTCCTTAATTTTTTTTTAAGCTAGCTTTCTTAATTTTATCATGGATGTTTCATCTTCGTGGAAAAGGGATATTATATTTAAATTATACAGTACTTGGAAAGGTCTTTTATCGGTCCCGTAAAATTTCGTTAAAATTAGTTCAGCCGCTTCGAAGAATGCTCCGGATAAACAAAAGACAGTTGCATTTCCTTTATATACTGCTCGAGACTTCATCTGTATTTGTATATTTATTATTTTATTTTACGACATACATTATCTTCATGTAACCCTAATGATTTTTGCAGTACATGCCGACATAGTTCTCAGATTGCAAGATGTTTTCAAACTTACTTGACACTTATCTTTATATATTGACAAATTCATAGAGAACCATAATGAAATTAGCCTATATGGTATTCTGATGATTAATCTACATTACTGTAAAGTTTCAATGAAAACCGTTCAGTAGTTTTTACGTAAAAGAGTAACAAACACGCGTCGCTCCTCACAAATAATTACCCACTTCTGCAAGAATTTTGTTCTTGCAAAATACGTAATTAGGGCTTAGTTAGGTTTTATTCGCGCTGTTCCCGGTGGAGTTATTTTCGGTAGCAACTTGTAGCGTACGTTTTTAGATACGGTTGGTTCGAGTGAGTCACGAGAGAGTATCGGTGGTAAGCGGTACCCCACGCTAGGGGCAGCGGCGCCGAGCGGACGCGACGCTGCCGGCGCCCGAGCCCGGCGCCGTGCTTCGTACCCGTCCCGATTATTAAATAAAATACGACTACACTTTAGAATATATAGTTCGCGTTTAGCTAAAGTAACTTGATTATTTTCCTTTCTAATACATGATATATCATTTTTGATTATACGAAGTAACAAATAGGCTACTGTACTCGAGTTAAAACGGCTATGGGCAATCACATCACAGCTGCGCAAGCGTTGCTTCACTGCGGCAGGAAAAGGCGTGACGCTGACAATCCTAAAGTCAGAAATGTATACAATCTCTAACAATCCTGATATTACCTTGTTATTAGTGTAATTGGTCGTAAATTTCACTGCAGTTGACTCTTCTAATGCTTTGATTTTAAACTACACTACGCAAGGGAATGTCAATGCTTAATCAGCGATGATGGATCAGTTGGTAGTGTGTTCGGACACATCGTCGAAGGACGTAGGATCGAATCCTAGCAACTAAGCCGGAGCTTTCGGTGAAGGGAAACATCGTGATGAAACCATAGCATGGTGGTAGGGCTTGTTCTAATTCCGCCTTGCTGGCTACCCCATCCTAACAAGTTGAAAATCTATCACCAAACACCTGTTGTTGTGTTCCGGCAGCTGCTCTTTTGAGCACTAGGTTTCGCGAGACTACCATTTTAGACCGCATCATTATAAACCATCAGATGAGATTGTGGTCAAATGCTAACCTATAAATTATAAAAAAAACTAAGTATGTATAAACATCGTAGTCTATTAAAAATTAGTATGTTGGTGGGGCTTTTTCTAAGGCCGTCTGACTAGCTACCACCTTCAAGTTGAAAATCTGTCGCCAAGCACCTGTTGGTGTGTTCCGGCAGCTGCACTTGGGAGCCAGTCTACCCTCTAGGCTTAGCGTGACTACCATCTTAGACCACATCATCATTTAACATCAGATGAGATTGTGGTCAAACGCTAACCTATAAAGAATAAAATAAAACTGCGACAAGAAAAATAACACAAAGTTATCTTAATTGACAAGATTTACTGGTAGATAAACTTTTCAGAGTAGGTATGGATCTAGGCCGGCAGTTTTCAATCTTTTTTTAATCAACGATACTCTAACATACTTTTGGCAAACTTGAGACTCAGTTGCATGTTTAGATGCAAAAAAAAAATATGGTACAACGTGAACGTAAGTGAGAGTTCATAAATCGCACGGTACACTTGACAGGTGCTGGCGACACACTAACGTGAAGCGACACGGAGGTTAAGAACCGCTGATCTAGACAACATATTACCAAACTTCTCGATAGGAGCTAAGCAGAAATGATAAAATAAAAGTGGAGCAAGCTACTTTTAACAGACAAAAATGTATTTGTTGCTAAATAACATATCATTTTTCATGAGAGCGAAATCGCGGGAACCAACTAGTGACGTAGTAGAGATAGTGAATCTTTATTTAACACTAGCTGTTACCCGCAGCTCCGCATACGTTTTTTTTATAATTGTGAATTACTTTTTATAAGATCAGCTATCTGTTAGTGAGAGTTCCGTGAAAAATGGTTCAAGCGTTTTGGTAATAGTACTGCAAACAAAGCCATGGGTAAAAGCTAGTCCAAAATAAAAAAGCTTTAATTACTTTTTATAACTTTAGCTATCTGTCAGTGAAAGTCCCATGAAAATAGGTCCAATCGTTTTGGAGATAGTACTACAGACGAAGCCATGGATGACAGCTAGTCTAAAATAAAGTAGCCTATGTCACCCGCTGTAATTTTAACTATCCGTCAGTAAAATTTCTGTCAAAATCGGTCTAGCCTCTTCGGAGATTACCCGGAACATACAGACAAAAATGTTAAAAAATTGTATTTTTGTTATCAGTATCGTGTATACATTCATATCCAATCAGTAAAAAGTCGCTATTTTGATATTACAAACAGACACTCCAATTTTATTTATATGTATAGATAAAGTTATATAATTTTTTAGGAACAATTCGTTTAGTAAGCACTACATAAATTAAAGAAAATTTGTAAGCAACATATAGTGTTGCTCTCAATTTTTGAAGTTATACTTCTTTTGCCGCATTAGGGAAAAATGATAAGAGTAAATTTTGACGATGCGCGCGCACATCGTCACGAAAAACCGACACCCTGAAGTTAGCTATAGTCAACATTTTATTCAAAAAAACGTATGTATGTATTAAATATCTTTTTTCTATTGTTAGTGTCGTTTTTTGTACAAACGTAGAATAAGTCGAAAGAAAATTTTTTTGAAAAGATTTATATCTTTGTCGTACCAAAGAAGTATAACTTCTAACACTTGTACATGAGTACACACACACTTTTTATGTTTTTTTCTCCTGTACGTAAATCATATTGTTAATATAATAAAAAGGCGAAGTCGTGGGTATAAGCTGCTTAAAAATAGATCTGTAGATTTATTTGTGTTTAAAATAACTAAAACCTCATGCCTCGGCGTTGTCATTAAGCGGGCAATTTACACTGTTATTAAACCAATAGATGGTTTAAACAATGCAAAATACGAGACAAAAACAGACTTGAGAAATATTTAAACACTAAATAGGGTTGTCAACTTTTATTTTAGCAAATCAAGAGCATATCAAATATTTGTACGACAATAAAATATTACGGAAAACAAAAGAATAAGTAGGTTTGTATAAAGATATTTACGTAAAATAAACTCTAGAAAAGGTAAAAAAAAGTATATAAACAAAATTCGTTAAAAATTAACAAACACAATTAGATATTGTATGTATGCATAAGGTACATAGGAATGGTACCTTAATTTTTTATGTACTAAGATCTTTCGAGAAGTTACATCATAAAAATTGGTCTTTTCGTTACTAAGAAAATAGCATATACGCAAACGTAATAGGGAAAAAGAAAACAAAATACTTGCGTGCATTTTTCACATAAACTATTCATTATTGCTTGTGTGTAAAATGACTCATAATTCTTTATTAGTAAGTACGTGTGGCAACCCTAGTGACGAAATTCATTTTTGCATACAAATAAATGCACACCCGAAATTCATTAAATAATCACGTACGTTATATAAAATTTGCATTGTAAACGTACACGGTTTTATTACCGGATCGCTTCTTTATAGATGTCCAAAGGTCAATAAAATAATGTGACCATAAAGAAAACGGTAACTGGTCATAGTTCCATCAACACAAACTTCTGTGCCTTCAGGGTACTCATTAATTCTATCGAGGTAGTCACAATTTATTGATTTCTAATGTGAGTAGCTCACATGTTTTTTTCCTTGAGTATCAGGACAGTTATATTCTTGGTGTAGACGATTATAGTGCATCTATCTATTTCTCAAAACATTAATTTATATATAAAAAAAACTACATACCTGTGGCTCCCTCTACCAACATAATAACTACATAGATAGGCCGCCCTCTACAACATAATAACTACAGACTATTGTTGTAAATTGAATGTTCGTTAAATCCGTACTAATCTTATAAAGCTCAAATGATCTTATTTTTTATTTGTCAGATTTGAAAAAATGTTTTTATTTTTATTTTATAGTCTACTTTATTGGTCTATAATTTGATAATAGTATAAAAACTAACATATTCACAACGAATGGACACAGTTGCTGCTCGTCAATATATGTATATGTCTGTAGGAAATGTCCTCGCTGTTCACAGAGTCATAAAACCGAGCCTGTACGTGTCGCTCCCTTATCGATCGTGTTTACACTTAATTGAAATAATATTTTATAAGTACTAATGCCCACGATAGACAGATATTGTCCTTTTTTCCCTTTTCTTTAATGTAGGGAAGGAATTTTACATTGGACGCCCACAGCCCTGGGGAGCTGAACTCAATAGATCGAATGTGATCAAATGTGAGTGAAGCCAGACCAAAAATCAGTATATCGCTTTAAAATAATATTTCTCAATAATTTAATACGGCCAAATATTATAGAAGTTTAATATAGATGCCAAAAAAAGTATATACTCTATACATATTTATTTACCCCCAAAAACCTTGTGTTATGTTATGGAATGGTGAAAACAATACATAGATATACGATTACAGCAATCGCGAGTCATTTGTTGTTAGTTATTGAAGAGTTTTGCTAAATATCTCCGAAGATCTTCGTCAGATCCTAATGTTTTATATCCTAAAAGATTCCCTGAAAAAATAAGCATCCAACAATGAAATTTCCATCCAAATTTATACAGTAGTCCTTGAGAAATACTCCGATATACAAACAAAGTTTTTGTAGGTGGTAGAGCTACGCTGAAGCTATTACTGGTTTCAGCATGAATGGGCCGGCTCGCCCGGGGTAGTACCACTCTCTCACAGAAAACCGACGTAAAGTAACAGTGCTTGCACTATTGCATTTCGTTCGGTCAGTGAGAGCGCCGGAGGCCCATATATTTAAAAGGCCGGCAACGCACTTGCGACTCCCCTGGTGTTGCTAGTGTCTATGGACGGCGGTGATCACTTACCATCAGGTGACCCACCTGTTCGTTCGCCCCTACAATATAAAAAAAAAAAACAAAGTTATATACGTACTGGTCGAATACAGAAACTCCTTTTTGGAAGCCGGTTAATAACGAGTTACTCTTACTTCGCTAAAGGTGCAGGCTAGACGTTTTTTTTGTTTTTGTTCGATTTATGTTTTTGTTAGGTGAGCCCCTTTTCCATACGATGGTACTATAGACAGTGGTGGATTTGCCCTAAGGCCTAGGAGGCCCGAGCCTACGCCGGCCAGGTGTTAGGGATGGCCAATCGCGACAAAAAATTCACTGACGATAGCAAGAAGTGGAAAAGGAAAGAAAAGGGGTGGCGGCCAAGACTGCAAATCTGCCCCTGACTATACCTAATATCTTCATTGTATTTTCTGCATATATTCCCCTTGTTATTACTACTTAACTTCTACCGCCCTGTTACCAGTTCTAAGTTTACCTATGTCATTTGAGAATTTTAACACATTTTGTATCATTTAAAACTTTGCCATTAAAACTGCACGTTTTGTTTTGTTTATCGATATTATCACAGTTAATTATGAATATAACAAATTAGAAGGTCAGCGTCGATTTTTGAATTTCCTGTGCTCAACATCGCGCGATGCAATCATTTAGCAGAGTTAGGATAAAAAAAAAAAAACGAAACACATTAACAGCATCCTGCCTGAGTTATCTACCGATGCGATCTGGCCTCGTCAGTGTTAACCACGGTTAATATTAGCATACAATGAAATAAAAAACCATTTCCTTAATTATCCCTATACTTTTGTCTTTTTCCCTATTCACCACCCGAAACTCGGAAGGTTATAATGATAAATACCTATAATATTTAATCACAGTTCAGTTATTAACAATTATTTACGCTCTTATCACCACATTACCACAAAGCTTTATAAGTATTCAACTCGTCGTTCTGCAATAACAAAACGTATTTTATCGCAACACTTGGAAAATCCCGGCGCAATATTGTTTTGATTACCGTCCAGTCTAACTTGGACCTTATGGTTTTTAGGTCAATTTACTTATTCTGTTACTGATTTTTGAAACTGTATTTAATATTAACTAAATAATTTCTAATATAGAGCTGAAATAAGACGGATCGTCCGGTTTCACAAAGCGGCTTGTGACTTACAAACCAAAACAAATATGGCCGACGAGGAAATTAAAAATGTCAAGTGCTAGTCTAAAAATAAGTATTGTGGATAATTCTGGTTGTGAAAGTGGATACAACTTACATAGGGACTATGTAGATTATTATATCAAATTTAAAAATAAAGTATTGTTGGAAGTAACTGATAATGATAAGAGAAAAAAACATGATGTCTTTTGAACGCTTTACATCTATGTTATTTCAACTTTGTAAACTCAATAGTCTTGTTTGTTATTAATAGTTGTAGTTTAGGAAAGAAAACAACGACATTTAATAAGAAAAATAGAATAAAGGAATTGTTAAATAAACTGAACTTTCAATTTGTAGTAAAATATAGTAAGTGTTTTAGTTTTGTCATGTGTAATCTTTATACGATTTTTATTCCTTCTAGAATCTACTTTTAAAAGTTTGTACTTAGTTTATCACCCACTTACAAAAGCACCAATTGTGTATTTATTACTATAGTAGCATAGTCTCTTATTTTTTTTAATTAGCTATATCGCATCCTTAATAAAGTAAAGGCACATATCGATTTTTTTGGTATTTCAGTGTTTGCAATAGAAAGACTCATTATAAATAGTTCTACAAGGTCAGAGAAATCTCACAGAAAGTAAATCAGGTAGTTGGGCTAATTTTGTAAAAAAAAATTGTGATCGTTGATTTGTTTTTTTCCCCGTTTCCCAAAAAACTACTTTTCTAAGCTAAACCTTTATTTTACTACGGGTGCGATATACTAGACGATGCATACGATTTCTTTTGATTATAATGACGTATTTTATAGGAATTAATTGTGAACTGTCTTTTTTATATTAACTCTGTTAATATTTCTTAACCCATACATACATACGATCTTACGAACGCAATGACACTATTTTCTCTCTTAAGGAAAATGTTACATAATTGATAAAAAATTGTTTTATATTGAACGCTGTGGTGGTTTGTAACAAGAACTGGTATATTAAAGTATTCAAATAGAGAAACAATTATTACGTTGACAGGTTTATGTGACATCCCATTAGATTTTGTAATTACTCTTAAGACCTAGGGAAAAGCGTTTTGGCCTGTAGATTAGATAATAATACGAGATGTTAAGTCGTGGTGGTCAAGCGGCTTTAACGGTGGAATATCAACATGAAACAACGAATTTTTCTGAATTTACTATTTTAAGTTGGCAACACTATTAGTTAACAGTGAAGGAAAACATTGGGAAGGAAATCTCAACTTGAGAAGTGTTCTTGTGACACTGCCAAATGTGGAAAAACTATGGAACTGTGGATTTCTCGGAGTTTGAAATCGCCAATACGTCGTGTGCTGGCGTGGTGATTATACCCATACATTCTTTCGGGAAGAAGTCTATGTCCCTGTAGTGGTGGGTCTCTTACAGAGTGATGATGATGAGTCTGTATCTACAGGTATTTATAAAACTAAATGTCGTGATAAATTGAACGTTTTGACCACAAACTCATCTGATATTAAATGATGATATGGTCTAAGATGGTAAGTCACGCTTAACCTAGAGGGAGACTGGCTCTCAAGTGCAGCTGCCGGAACACACCAACAGGTGCTTTGCTACAGATTTTCACCTTGAGAGTGGTTAGCTAGCCAGACATACTTAGATAAAGCCCTACCACCATGCTATGGTTTCGTCACGATGTTTTCATTCACCGAAAGCTCCGACTCAGTTGCTTGGATTTGAACCTACGTCCTTCGACGCTGTGTCCGAACACACTACCAAATGAACCATCATCGCTTCAAAATCCAATAAAATCGAGTTATTTGTGAAATAAATGACCGATTTATTTTGAAAAACAGTTTCATTGTAAAGTATTTATTAGTCACTCGAATCGTACGCGCTGTCGTATATATCACCGATTTATTTCTATCATTAGGAATTCAATTGGTAAACAAAATAAATATTAGTTGATTTTTATTTTTTATTTCCCGCTTTTTGTTGTATTTACGAAAATAAATTATAAAACATTTTCAAAGACGACTTAATTATAAATACAAGACTACCAAATTTATTGAGAATATTACAAAACTCACGAAGAAAAAATATAGGATTTAACTGATGGTAAGTAATAATCGCCGCCCATGAACACCAGCGACACGAGGAGCATCACAGATGCGTTGCCGGCCTTTGATGAAGGAGTAGAGGCTCGTTTCTTGAAGATTTGTGGGTTGTATTGGTCTGGAAACACTATCGCTGGGAGTTCATTCCCGAGAACCGATGTACGTGGGACAAAACGCACGTGAGAACCGCACAGTAGACGACTTCCAACCATCGAGATGACACCGATGAAATTTCGTTTTGTGGCGAGTCGTTCGGTAATGGGAGTCAGCAGTAGGTATCAATCCGAACAGCTCTTCAGAACACACTTCAGAGTTATTGGTTGACAATCAGAAATGAACCTATGAATACATGATAAACTTTATTTAATAGACGTCCTGACGAGTGGCGCTTTAGGTATGTCACGTTCTAGAATCTTCTGATCGAATAAACAAACACAATGGTATAGATCTGTTCCCGACTGGATCGCTACCAGTATGCACATGGTGATAGTCGGTCACAATGATTCATTAAATTACCTTACACTAGGTGCCCGCTCCGGCTTCGCACTAGTGTACTATTGAAGAAAATCAAACGAAATCTCTCCTTTACAGTACGACCTTGTAATGAAATAAAATGGCAAACGGAACAAGTAAACGTCAAGCTGTCAATATTTTGGAAGATCTCCTTACTATCTTCTGTCACACTGACTGACTCACTTCTTTTTGTTAGGAAGAGTGTTTTAACCAACATTTTTCGGGTTTTGAAATTCTGATCTGCAACCTTTTTGTATGACGAAAAGTGATGGGGGCAAAACACTGTTTCGGTTAGAGTGTCGATAACAGCAATTCTCGTCCGATCACCGAAGTTAAGAAACCTCGGGCACGGCCAGTACTTGGATGGGTGACCATCTGGGAATACCAACTGCCGCTGGCTTTTTATTGTATTTTTTTTTTTAATTAAAATGTTTCTCTGTTATACAAAAGTTTTACTTCTATCGTGTCGTTTTATACATACACAACAAAAAAATGTATAGATAAATAGGTCCAGCCGTTCTGAAGTGATGCGCATACATACATTTGGATTAATAGATTTTTGTTTTGTTTATATAGATTGGGACTAGTTAGACTATAATATCCACCATCGATGTATTTTATTGGTCACTGTTATTGTTATTTTGCATTGTGTTTCGAACACAGTGTCGTCACGATCCCGTGCTACTTTAAAAAAGAACATAGCCTATATACACCTTTTTCGTGCAACACTGAAGACTGACAAAGAATGCTCTTCAGTATTGTCTTTCGGTACAAATCTATGCCATATATAATGAAATAAACAGTGATACAGCGTAATTCTTACGGGCCAAGATGTACTGGACGTGATTCACTGGTCGTTCTATTGCAAAATGTATTGCGTGACCAGTGAAAGCATTGTTACCGGGTACATTAGCATTTTACATGTGGATTCTTAGAAAATACTCAAGTTACATTATTAGGCTTTATATGTATTTAATATTATCTGTTGTAATTTGTAGGTGACTAGTATCTGACGGTGACTTCGCTCGTGTTAATGAAGATTTGACTAATACCTCGAGATAGAGTTAGCTGGAGTTACCGATGATTTCAATGCGGCTCTAAGTTTGCACCAAAGTTCAGCTTCAAACCCTTATTTATTCCTTTTTGTTATGGATACGTTAACAACAGACACACAGGAGGAGCACCTTGGAGTATGCTGCTTGCTGATAATATTGTTCTTGTCGGAGAAAATGCTGGTGAAGTCCAGAGAAGGCTGGAAAATGGCGAGAAAAACTGAAGAATACTCGTTTAAAGATTAGTAAAAACAAACACTGAACATTTGTTTTGCGATTTCGGTGGTCCATCCAGTTTTTCCCATATAGCGTTAAATCATGTACCCTTATCAGACTGCTTTTATTTGCGATATCTCGGTTCATTGATCCAAAACGAAGGCGGCATAAGGATTTGAAGAATAGGATAAAGGCAGGGTGGATGAAATAGCGAAAGGTGTTTGGAGTAGCTTGTGATCCACAAATGCACTTGAAACTCAAGGAGAAGGTGTATAAAACTATTATGAGATCAGTCTTGTAGTATGCATCTGAGTGCTTGGCTACGAAAGAGATGGATGAGAGACAACTGCACGTGGTAGAGATACGAATATTTAGACGGATGTGTGGTATAATTCGAATCGATAAGGTTAAGAATGAATATATAAGAGGAAGTTTGAAACTAGCACCAGTGACGGAGAAGTTGAGGAGTAATAGGTTAGCATGGCACGGGCATATCATGAGGAGAGATGAAAGCCATGTAACTAGAAAAGTTTTATGTATGAAGATGTACGGATAAGGAGTATAGGAAGACCGAAAAAATTTTGGATAGAATTTGTGAAAAATAATCACTACATAGTATAAAACAAAGTCGCTTTCTCTGTCCCTATATCCCTATGTATGCTTAAATCTTTAAAACTACGCAACGGATTTTGATGCGGTTTTTTTTAATAGATAGAGTGATTGACGAGGAAGGTTTATATGTATAATAACATAAATTAAATAGTGGAGAAATATTGTTATTTTTGAGGTTACTCCAAATTTAACGCGTGCGGGCCACGGGCAGTAATGAATAAATCAAAACTACTGAATCGATTTTAATCATTTTTTCAGTGAATGACATAGGCTATATATTTTATACCCGTGCAAAACCGGAGCGGGCCGCTAGTATGTGTATAAAATACTGACATCTTACAGGAACTTCTTCAGTTTCGAAGTTGGTTAAAAATACGCCTAAAATGCATATAGTGGGCTGTCAAATCATATCGCAGTTTTTTTTTTACCTAAGATACACGAACATTAATTATAATATATATTCATTTTGACACAGCATTGAAAGTAGAAACTCGAGTGCTTGTAACCACATCCAATTATGTAAAGCTGTAGACAGTTGGGCGATCGCCTTGACCCGCTGTCGACTGCCGAGGTCCGATCCGGCACACGTGTGCTTGCGACCTCACTCTTAATGCTTATGCTATCTCAATATATTAAAAAAATACAACGACAATAATCCAATATACACGCTTTTATATTAAACAGCACTTAGTTACGATTAGTGATACATCCAGTTAAAAACCTAGGGGTTGGGTTAAAACCCTATTATGATTAATTTTATTCCACCCATTGAGTAGTTTAGCCGGGTGGAAACTATTTAATTTATAAAAAAAAAATGAGGAAAAGGTCGCAGACGATTAGGGTCAAGGACACTTTTATAATAAAACTAGCCTCTGATATACTACTTTGTGAATGTAAATCTTACCTATTCCTCGGCGATAGGAGGAGTCTTTTTTAGACTATACCCTTTCTTGTACCCCTGACAACGTATACTAATAATAAACAAAATAACTAACTAATTTTATGGTGGAATAGTTAAGTTGTAAAAGCCTATCAAATAAAGTTGTATTCGCATTCAAATATTACTTTTGATTTCCCGCCAAACGAGAATATTTTACCTCTGTACTTCAACATAGACAATGGTAATAAAAGTTTTTTATCTATATTCGAGTCAAAATGTTTCTAAAAACAATTGACTGCTAAAAAGGCAAAAAATGAAGTCTGATTATGAAACCCAATGTTCTACACAGACATTTTTAAATCACCACAAGTATGCGCTACTTGTTTTATTGTTTTTTTACTGTGATATATGATTCGGACGACGGAATGCATATCAATGCACAAGGAATTCAGAACCCAAGTTACTTATACCCTCAAACTATCCTCTTTAAACCAACGGGGTAAGGTTTAAAATGTCTGGCATATGAACATATTTCTTTTATAATTTATATTTTTTTACATTGTGTCTAAACAGAAAATATCTTTTGACACGCGGTCTTAAGGATGTTTCGGTCGATTATCACGGTCCCCGTTCGAGACTTTGAGAACAAAGTTATAAATTCAAATTAAAGAACTCTTTGTAAGAGAGCTCTCGACTTTATTACCTTGTATGACCAATAAATTACCATTTTAAAAATTCCATATTCGGAATTATATACATTCGCTGGTTTCCTAAAATTGATAGTACAATCAACGTGCAATCAATATTTATCCCAACGTTGTACAATAGACATACTGGTTGTTTTAGGCACAAACCAAAGCGAGTATTTGTGCTGATTTGTAACACTTGTTCGAAGTTCTAGATAGGATACCATTATTGCTTGAGCTCCAGTACTTGACTGCTTCATTATTTATTTCGCGAGAATACAATTCTAGATTATAAATGATTAATTAGGTATTGTCTTTAAATTGACAAATTATGTTATATACCAGACAGAATGTAAATTAGAATATGCCATGTGTTCTTTAGACTTACTCGTACTTACTGGTGGATTGTCTATTTGGTTTCTGTAGGTAACGTACCTCGGCATGCACCAACTCATTTTTCGGAGTTCCCATACTCGTACATTTACTATTTTAAATTAGTAACATTATCGGCTTACGGTGAAGGAAAACATCGTAAGGAAACATAAACATGAGAAATGTAGTACCACTATGGATTTTTTACAGATTGCAATCGTCAATAGATGGCTGGTTAGGCCCATACCTTTCTTCGGGAAAAGACCTGTAACCCTACAGAGGATCTCTTACAGGGTGATGTGAATTGTTAACGAATAAATGAATAAAAATTGCGCCACAATTTTCGAAGAAAATTAAATTCATCACAAGACAAGTATATTAAATAGAATAATTATCCACCTGACAATTGGTTCGCAATTCAGGAAAGACAAAATTTGATGCCTGTGTAGGTGCTGTAGAAAATGATTCCATAAGTCACTACTCGGAAATGTGAGTCAGGTATAATGCAAATATCGTTTCCTTCCACTAAACAAGTACACAGCTGATAACACAAAACGTACCTAATGCAAGTGCAGGTATAATAAATTTTCGCACGAATTAGTCATCGGAATAAACTTCGGGCTTAATACATTGGTGAGCCCATTTTGGTAGGTTTTTTTTGTACACTCTTGCCGAAGGTACCTTAACTTGAAAATATGTTCCCAAGCATCAATAGCTACGAGCATATACATACAAAGGCCAGTACACGTTTAAGCGCCGTACATTACCATATTAGACCACATACTCATTCTTATTAATATTATAATAGCGAATGTCAATTTGTTTCTTTGTCACGCACTTTATACCTTAACTCCTGAACCGATCATCACAAAATTTTGCATAGGATCATAAAATTCACGGAAGTACAGAAAAGTACATATTTATTTTTGAAACAGAAAAAATGCTGTTCCCTATGGATGGCTAAAATCTATTTTTAGCTAAGTGACGTCGCTGGCGAAAGCTTATATTGTTATGAAAGTGTCCACGATACTAATCGCCTGGAACCCTTGTGTCTTATATTACTAAATCATTCGTTTCACCCTCCGTACCCTCGAAACAGAGCGTGAGCGCGCCCACACCCGCGCAATCATACATCACAACACCGCGGCTTGGCTGTGAATTTTGCCCCAGCACACTCACCTAATCCCCCTTCATTCACTAGTCTACTAGTCTACAATACAACACAGATCACACCCACACACGTGCAAGTAGGTACACATAGTGGATGGGTTTTGAATTTTTACCCTTATCCAACTGAGTTAGCTTAGATTAACTTATTTATCAGATCCAAGATACATGTATAAGTTCGTGAAACATAGATGCTTGGTACACATGTATATTTCACGAATTCATATATGCATAAATACTTAGCTTAGTTAGATTCGGGATGTTAGGCAACCGTCCTAGCCGAGGCCCATCGTGCACTCTTGTGCTGGTTGCCTATATAAAATCGGGTGAGTGCCTTAAGCACTCCCCTTAGTAGTCCGGTGAAACTGTAGACACCTGAAAAAAAAGTTTTCATCCGGCTAAATCATCCAACGGATGGAATAAAATTTATGATTACTGGGTTTATTGCATCAAAAAAAGTACTGTGCCAAAGGGATAGGCCAAATTCACATTGACGTGGACGAAACCTCTAGCAGAGACTATTTTAAAATAATTTGCGTTATAAACAAAAAAAAATGTATAAATAATGCAAATAAATGAAGGAATACATCGTGATGGAACCATAGCATGCTGGTAACTTTTCCTAAACCCACCTATCTAGCTGATAGCTCCGTAGAATTATGAAACGGCTTACACTTCCAGCTCGCAAATTTGCTATTCTATGGGTAGCTCAAGTTGAAAATCTGTCTTCAAGTATCGATGGGTGTGTTCCAGAAGCTACACTTGAGAATCAGTCCCCTATCCCCTAAGTCAGTACCATATTGGTAAGGTTTTTTCTAAGAGTCCCCTGGCTTCGAATTGAAGACTGATCTATCTGTCAACAAGTAATAGCAATAGGTGATCGTGATGAAGCCATAGGATGTTAGTAGGGCATTTCTTAAGTACGCCTGGCTAGCTACCACTCTTAAGTTGAAAATCTGTAGCCAAGCACCTTTTCGTGTATTTCGGCAGCTGCACTTGAGAGCCAGTCTCCCTCTATATTTAGTATATTTACCATCTTAGAGCATATTATCACGTATCACAAATTCCACGCGGACGAGATTGTTAAGTTATACATTCAACCACTTGAAATATACGCTAGTTGAAAAGATTACAATAAACCTTTTAAAGCTTGGCCTTGTGTTCGCCTGTTATTAAATCAAATATTAACATCTTTAACGAAGCGCGAAGTTTAGTAATTTCAATCTTGACATTGAGTTGAAGATAATTCAAAAAATATTCCACTAAAGTTTACCGATAAACAACTTAAATTCTCGTTCTGCACGAGTTCAGATATCATTAGAGAATCTAGAATTTACTAATGATATTATTCTACATATTATAAAACAAAGTCGTCCGCTGCGTCTGTCTGTCTGTCTGGGTGTTCGCGATAAACTCAGAAACTACTGAACGGATTGTAATGCGGTCTTCACCAATAAATTATAAAACAAAGTCGTCCGCCACGTCTGTCTGTCTGTCTGTCTCGATGTTCGCGATAAACTCAAAAACTACTGAACGGATTGTCACCAATAAATAGAGTAATTCACTGGGAAAGTTTAGGTATATAACTTGTCTTGTTTTTTTTTGTAAATTGGTAGAAATATAATGATAATAGCTGAAAGAATCGGAAAAACTCAAGCCGCCTTAAGCGTTTCATGTACATAAGTATATTTTTTTTTATTATAACGACAGGACAACGTCCGCCGGCCCTGCTAGTATACAATATAACAAGTCTGGCATTTAAAATACTATTTACTAACCGATATTCATAAATGAAAATGTGAATTTGATTATTTGTGTTCTTACGCTTTCATACCTTAACTCGTCAACCAATCAACCAACCAACGTCACTGCATTGACGTGGCCCGAGGTAAAGGAAAGGAGATAAAGTACCATTCATTCGGAAAAAAATGTACTCCTCCGTATTATTCTAGATTAACACGAGCGAAGCCGCGGGTAAAACTAGTTTAATATAAAGTTGTAAAAGTTTTTAAGAGACTACTATGTTTATAGCTACTAAGTTTTTTTTTATAATTTATAGGTTAGCGTTTGAGCATAATCTCATCTGATGGTATATTTTCTTTTCCTTCACCGAAATCTCCGACTCACTCGCTAGGATTCGAACCTACGTCCTTCGACGCTATGTCCGAACACACTACCAACTGAGTAGTCATCGCTTCAGTACGCTTACAATAAAGTGTACTTCCTTGCCGTCGACATGAGAAAAAGTCCTTTTGTCTATCAGTTTTTTTGTGTTTTACTTACCTAACTACTTTACTTACTACGTACTTTAACCTAAATGATATTAGTTCGGATTGTATATATACGGATATATTTTTTTAATAAGGACCAAGTGTCTATTTAAAAGGCCGGTAACGCACTTACGACTCCCCTGGTGTTGCTAGTGTCTATGGACGGCGGTGATCACTTACCATCAGGTGACCTACCACCTGTTCGTTTGCCCCCTATAATACCAACAAATAAAATATTCACATTAACATTAACGAGATGTGATCGAAATATATCTAATAGTTTTTGAATGATGCCCGCAGAACGGCAGACTTCTCTCATCTTACTTATGTATAAGTAATATTCATTATTTGTTTGTCCGTGCTTATTGGACTTAATAACTTCTATTGGTGAACAGAGGACTTTGCAGAGTATTACCTACGTTATATATCATTACGCTTTCCCGTAGAGGCCAAGCAGGAGTGATAAAATGTAATAATAAAAAACTTAAAAATGGCAAAGTGGTGGTTGGCGTTAGCAGTAATGAGAAAATAGTAATAAAAAAACATCTCGTAATTATATCAGGTAAAATACGTAATTCCAATTAACCAAGAAAGCCCTTTTCAGGAGGGCGAAGTCACAGACACCAGCTAGTTTTTATATAAATGTCAAAAGAAATGTTTTTTTGTGAATCGTTTTTAAAAGTCTCTCTCTCTCTGTATTTAGTAAAATGGATACAATATTTTAATCTTTGTAAGTCGAGAAGGAGCACATTGAACCGAAACAGTTTCTGAATGGTGCCCAGAGATGAAAACCACTTACTGTGTACACAAACAATCAAAATAATATAACGGGGATTAATAATATCTTTGAAGGAAACGAAAAGACTGTAGCCGTACAACGAAGTGAATTTAAATTGTTTTGCCGACCCTAATAAGAACATCGCGTGAAGATGATAAATCGATAAAGACGTTAAGAACACATAATACATTAATTCCGAACTGTACTCAGTAGATACTGACCTCGTTCTCAATGCCACTAAATTTTAACCAACGTTAACTATAAAAAACAATCGAGTGCCCTTTAAACAAAGACAATAGTAAGCTTTATCATCGTCGATTAAAGTTTCAAATCGTTTGAGGAACGTGAACGATCGTAAACATGCCTCGGAAGATAAGACCTAGACAGATTGCAGTTAACTAGTAGATGTAAAATTAGTTGCCACAATAATATTATTCGCAATGCACGAAAACGTCTATAGAATATGATACCAAAATATGTTATTACCGGGTTGCCTGTACTTCCGTTATTTTTTTTTTTTTTCATTCTTGCTTAGGCTCTGTGGAAAAGTGTAATGATTTGTAACTTAAATGATACTCTGATAAGTTCACAAGGCTTGACTAAAAAATATATCGAATTTTAATTTTATTTTTGGTAACAAATCTTGTAGTTTATTACTGCCATTGTTGGATAGGTAACAATATTACAAGTATCTTCTTCTTCTTCTTTATTTTTTGGCTCCGACACGGTTGTGCACTAGCCAGCGTCAAGTAACAAGATCTTGCCAAGTAAGTGTCTTGTGATAATTATAATGTTCTAACAAGATGGTGGTTTCCTTGTTAGAACTTTCCATGGAGTTTTGGTGGCATCTCAGAATGCATGCTCCGTGGTATTATTTCCCATCCACTTTATTTGTGCATAATAACCGAACTATATTACGTAAAACACCACCAATATTACAAAATATAGAGTCTAATAACACAAGATTATGAATAAAATATAAAAACCACTATATGACAGACTAAGATCCCGCCAAAAACTCCTAAAAGTATCATTTGATAATTTCAATATTCTAACAAGATGGCGGCTCCCTTGTTAACACTTATCCAGGGTGTTTATGTCGCATCTCAGGATTAATACTCCGTTGTATTACTTCCCATACGCTTCTTTTGTGCTCGTATTTCACGTAAAATACTACCAATATTACAAAATATAGAATCAAATTACATAAAGTTATGCAGAAAATATAAGAGCCACTACATGAGAGTCTAAGATCCCGCCATTTTGTTTAATAATGACATATATTTCTACATATACAATGTACCGCAGTTAAGTTTATCTAGCGTCGCGGGAAGACACCCAGACGCTATGTTAGCATTCCAGGAGATGTAAAGAATTTAGTTACAAGTGAGTCTAGAATCGACGCGCTTATCATAAACGACGTATACTATAGACATTTAATAAATCAGTGTCGAATCCACTAAATTAGTTTCTTTGTTTTCAAAAGATCTCAGAATTTCGAAGGCCATTTGTAAAAGGATATAATTAAGCCGCTTACACCGACAATCATTTTGGGAGCGCCCCAATGCCATCTACTTCCTTTTGCCCGAATCCAACGCAGAGCGGCTCGAATCGTTGACGACCGGGTGCTTTCCTTAGAGCTCAATACTTTGGAGCTTCGTAGGGATGTTGTGTCACTTTGTGTCATTTCCAAGATCTACCACAGAGAGTGTTCTGAAGAACTGTTCGGATTGACACCTGCTGCTGAGGTCCATTACCGAACGACTCGCCATAAAACGAAATTCCATCAATGTCATCTCGATGGTTGGAAGTCGTCTACTGTGCGGTTCTCACGTGCGTTCTTCGCACGAACGTCGGCCCTCTGCAATGAACTCCCAGCGGCAGTGTTTCCGGACCAATACAACCCACAGACCTTGAAGAAATGAGCCTACTCCTTCCTCAAAGGCCGGCAACGCATCTGTGATACCTCTCGTGTCGCATGGTGTCCATGGGCGGACGGTGATTACTTACCATCAGGTAACCGGTCTATTCGTTTGCCTCCAATCACATAAAAAATAAAGTAAAAAAAAACATACGTGGCTCGGTCGATAAATATTACAAGCGACTATACATACAATTACTTCATATTAGCCACCCCAAACTTGATGTAATACAATGTAGGCACTTTATAACCTCATTAGTTATAACAAAAATCTCCTTACAACGTAGAAATTAGTTCGTTTGGTCTGGTTATCCTAAAATCTACATAATGATACACTAATTACAACGTTTACCAATTACAAAGAAATACATTATAGTTTCGACATCAGTAAATATTTACAGTAAATATTATCAGTATTATCGTTTATGATATCTATATATATAATAAAAATGAAGAGTCTGTTTGTAATATCAAAATAACGACTTTTTACTGATTGGATATGAAAGTATACACGATACTGATAACTAAAATACAACGATACGATTTTCAAAGAAATTTCACTGACGGATAGTTAAAATTACAACGGGTGATATAGGCTATTTTATTTCAGACTAGCTGTCATCCGTGGCTTCGTCTGTAGTACTATCTCCAAAACCATTGGACCTATTTTCTTGGGACTTTCACTGACAGATAGCTAACTTTATAAAAAGTAATTGAAGCTTCTTTTATTTTGGACTAGCTTTTACCTATGACTTCATTTGCAGTACTATCTCCAAAACGTTTGAACCATTTTTCATGAAACTTTCACTAACAGATAGCTGATCTTGTAAGAAGTAATTTACAATTATAAAAAAAAAACGCATGCGGAATTGCGGGCAACAGCTAGTCAGTTTATAAAAGTCACTGACTAAATCTACGAAGTGACAAAATTACTCAGAAAGATAGTTGTTTGAGTTCGTAAACAGTACGACTTGCTTTTATTATTGCTAATTAAAAGAACACATGCCATTACTCTTAGATTGTAGTGTCTCTCAGTTACTAAACACATCACACACCTATCTTATCAGCCGTAAATCACCTTTGAAGGTGTTAACATTACCAGTAAAACATTAGCGTTGTGTTTATGAAAATATTTATTTGATACATGCAATGGAAAGGGAGAAAAGAAAAGTGATGTTGGGGGTTCTCTACAAATAAAAATATTGGGTTCCCTAAGTTTCATTAGTATAGCTTAAACTGTATTCGAATTAAAATATTAAATTAATAAGCTACATATATCTAGATACCAGTTTCACAACGCGTAGGTGTTATGAAACGGTTGTAGATGATAAACGGGCACTTTTGTTATGCAAATTACTTTTTTTATCGGCGTCGAAATGTTGAAGATCACTGACACTGCGCAGTTCTACGGACAGCATAATGGTTTGACAAAAACAAAATAACAACGAACGTTCCAAATTTCCATAAGATTATGTTCAGTGTATTTGAGAAGTGTAATTATTTTGTTCCGTTCGTCTCCATGTACAGAAACTAGTTTGTGTAAAAAATCTTAGACTTATAAGTTTTGTTTTCTGTCGAACAGGGCTCATGGTGCGGTGGTAGTACTACTATTAAACCAAGAGATTGCAAGTTCGATCCCGAAGACAGAATTTTGTCTGTTGAGCAGCGTTATGTCTGGGTGTTAAATCTGATATAAAAAAATATTATTTTGTACAATTTTATGTGACGAAAAGTGGTGGCGGTAAACGCTGTGTCGTGTCTCACTTGTATTCGGATATTGGAGAAGAGTGAAACATACGCTCTTCACGCTTTCTTTCTTACTCGTTGTTCGTGGTTGCCTGTAATACCTACAAAAAGTTTCCCTGTAATACAAAAGTTTCACTTCTATCGTGAGTCTTTACGACACACCCTGTTTTTCTTACATATTGCAGATACATACGTGTTCGTATCAATCATCAATCGACGATAGGTTCAACTATCCGCCAACGTCAGGTTCAACAGGCGACCAATGACGCCTTTTAATTACTTTTAATTGTTTCACAATTGTTTGTAAAACGTGACACCGGACAAACAATTCCAAGAGGAAGTGTGAAGTAACTTAAGTAACGTCCACCATAATATTTATTTAATATAAATGTGAAAGGTTGTGAGATTAGATGTTTGTTACTCTTTCACGCAAAAACTACTTAACTGATTTTGATGAAACTTAACAGTAATAATAATAATATTTAATATTCCAGGTCAAAGAGCAATCCTCCCAGGTAGTAATGTAGCTTATACATTAGAATAAGCCATAGGCTATAATTTATTAAGATAATATTTAAATTATCCAAAATATAATGAAAACTGTAAAGTAAATTTTATAAAATACTACCATTAAAAACTTATGTCGTTATAATCCGATAGAACATATAAAATAAAAATACATTTTCATTGAGTTTTAAATTACATCAAAATTACTCTAAGGTATAGGCATAGTAGCAGTACTAAGTTACTCGTTGTTAGTCCGGTGAAGCTGTCAAGGCCCCTCAAGCTAACAGCGTATAGTCAGCTCAAAAATACCATTCGTTGCGGAATGTTTCGTAGATGGTTCTAAGCTACTTATTTTTTAGATTCCATTGACGTGTGGCAACATAATAATGTTTCAGTGGCAACACAAAAAGCAACTGTCATATTACAGACGCCGTGTGATTATTTCTACGTTATACTAGTTATTTGACAATTTAAGTTTAAAACGTGTATTTGTCACACTTGACACTGGCGAAATAGCCTACGTAGGTAGATGCCACACTAGGAAGAAAAATGGATTTCGTGGTTGTTTTTTTTTTTTTGATAAGTTAATATTATTTATTAGCATAGCCCAATACGTGTTTACTACACGTAAAACTGTAATTACCCGAAAACTATGAAATGGGATTAAACCATATGTTTTCAGACTGTTTAATTAACCCCAGAGACCCATTTCGCCATTTTTTAATGCCCAACGAAGCCGCGGGCGATCGCTAGTAATCAATATCACAAAGTTCAAAGAATCCCTTGACCTTTATTTTATTAATATAAATAACAATACATAAATATATAAGTATGTAGAGAAACATAAATACTGTAAATTTTAATAATAAATCATGCCGCATTGTCGTGTGCTTGTTAGAAATCCTTGAAGTACACAAACACACGCCCACACAAGACTCCTTGCTTCCTATTGTTTAGTACGAAACGTTTTTAACAAGAAGTAGATAATATTTGCTAAAAATAATAGACGACGAACGTTACTTGAATATATTAGATAAGTAAATATATCTGTTTTTTTGTTATATTGAGCTTGAATAGTTTTATATTTTTTAGGTGACAACTTATTTAGGGCGCACTGCACTATGAACGAAAATTAACTATCACGCTATACTCGGCGGCAGTCGCCATCAATTACTTGTACTGACTGACAAGGAGTGCATCGTTCCTATTAACCTACAACTTTGACAACAATGGAGAATGGAAGAAGTGACAGATGAAAAACGATGGGAATGATTTTATTTAATCTGTGGATATAAATATTTTTCTAGAATCGTGAATACAATGAACTATGTTGTAACAAGAACGGATAAGATTAAGAATGAGTATATCAGAGGAAGTTTGAAAATAGCACCTGTGAGAGAGAAGTTGAGGAGTAATAGGTTAGCATGGTATATTATGAGAAGAGATGAAAGTCATATAACAAGAAAAGTTTTGAGTTTGAAAATGGACGGATATAGGAGTAGAAGAGGAAGACCGAAAAAGGTGTGGATGGATTGTGTGAAAAATGATACGTGTATAAAAAGCTGTGAATACTGAGATGACATCTGACAGGGGAGAATGGAAAAGGAAAACGTGTTGTGCCGACTCTACTTAGGTGGGATAAGGGTAAGATGATGATGATGATGATGAAAGATAATTTGTTTAAATGTTTAGAGGAATAAAGAATTTAATCAAGGAAATATTTATTGTTAATATTATGTTTTTATTATGATGTATTGTAATAATATTTTAATTTTAAATTTATTTTCTACAATATTTATTTGTATTCTTCGAGGGCTATTATATGCTATATAGTATTTGTTCTGTAAATCTCGAAACGCCTCCATATAAACCAAAATCGTTTGAACAATTACACATGCAAACCGGGGCGAGTTATTAGTTTGTTACTAAAAAAACTCTTGTAACCACATCAAGCCATGAAATATATCAAACGCCGAAAATTCTATAGTTAACGGGCTTACAATGAAAAAAAAATAATGGAAAAAAAACGATTAAAAAAAATTACTCCTAAAATGCGCTAGAAATCCTTGACTTTAGTTAGGCGACTAACATTATATATTTCCTATTCGTTTTAGAAGAACGTTCCCCTTGTGTATTTTCGATATCCAAGGTCCGATGCCAATGGAATTAAAATGAGATTGTATTGTATATATTGCCTTACCAATAAAAAAAAGGATTTTCCAAATCGGCCTATAAATAACTAAATTCTGTAAAACCGAAACTACGCGACCGGTATATGTGATTCTTTTAATGGGGTAATCTATACTAGTGTAGGAAGGTTACGTATATAAAATAATAGTTAGAATTTTATCTACTTAAATGGAACTACATTTAAGTTTAGAGAATTTGAAAATTCTAGATCTTGACAGAAGTGCTACCTATCGTGTGTATTATACCTAAATGCCATCCACGTGACCCTGTAAATCTAAAGAAGTCATCAAAATCAGTCCAACCGTCTAGTAAAATTATTACGAACACACACACAGACGCATGCAACGTTTTACATAGAAAACGTTAATATATATGTTGATATATCTGAAATCAACAAAACCCAATATTATTAAACCGATAATCATGGAGAGTGTTTTTATGATAGCTCGCCACTAGATGGAGCTAGATAGATAGATTATAATTTGAACACGGATAATATTTACGCAATATTTTTTTTTTACAACACAAATATTTATTACAAAAAACACAAAAAAAAGTTGTACAGTTTTATGAGACCACGATCCTAGTGAAACTTTCTTTCGGATGGTAGCATTTTAAAAAACGTTTTTTAAATCATTCAAATCTACTAAATAAGATTCACTTTAATAAATACATGCGGAGCCACGGGCACAGTTAGTTGTGTTATAAAAACGTTTTTTAAATCATTCAAATCTACTAAATATATCCTCCTTCATGGTCACTCTATAGAGATACCTACTAATTAAATTATATTAGTTATTGTATGCGAAATCTTAAGAACTTGTTGATGTACGTCAAGGCTTAAACTTGTGAAGTACTGTTTACAATCAAGTCAATATATAATTATTATCGAGGTAATATATAAAAAAAAAACCTCTAATTAATTTTATGAAGGTCAAGTGATTGCGGCTATATTTGTTTGAACATCATAATTTCTGTAACCATCAGTCGTATTTGAAAAATAGTAGTAGCGGTAATAGTAGTAGTAGTAGCGGCCCGCACGGGTATTACTGACAAAATGATTAAAATCGATCCAGTAGTTTTGATTTATTCATTACTCTGCCCGTGGCCCGCACGCGTTAGATTTGGAGTAACCTCAAAAATAACAGTATTTCTCCACTATTTAATTTATGTTATTATACATATAAACCGTCCTCTTCAATCACTCTATCTATTAAAAAGAACCGCATCAAAATCCGTTTCGTAGTTTTAAAGATTTAAACATACACAGGGATATAGGGACAGAGAAAGCGACTTTGTTATATTCTATGTAGTGCTTAATCACATAAAGTTTTAGGATATCTGAATTAATTGTAAAATTCTAAATTACTTGTATATATGTACTTGTATGTATATAGTGTAGACGGGAGAAATTAAAAGCGAGCGACTCCATGTAATACAGTAATCCATAAAATTAGAAAAAGGATATATATATTTTTGTTAAACGACTTAAAACTTACAATACGTTGTCAGTTTTGTTAGTTCTGTGATTATTTTATCCTAGAATGTACTTGAAACATGCCATTCTTTGTTAAAAACAAAGGAATTCCACAGATAATATTATTATCAGTAAGTCGACGCGACGTTGAGTTCCACGCAACAAGCGACAGGCCGACCCTCCACTAACAGATATCGTGCAATATAAAATGTTATCTTATCGACTATACATTTAACTGTTTTTACGAATTAGTTCTACCTGACTGAAAATATGTATATCGTCTTTGTTTTTAATTTAGAAACAGCTTACTGAATAATTAAGTAAATTTTATTGGAATCAAAAACAGTTTGTACAATATTAAAAAAACCTGATATCAGCTACATTAGTGAAACTGTGTCGCAGCCAATAGCGTCCACCTCCAAAGCAACATATTACGTTCCTCAAAGTGCAAAAAGTGTTCAATGGTAGTAGTGTTAGATGAGTGTTGTGTGTGCGTCTGTGTGTGCTGTTTGTTTTTATTATTGTAATTTGCCAGGATAATACAGGGACCAATATTTATTAAACGCGATGAAAATCAGTGAATGTCAATGCTGGAAGAGGATTATAATAATAAATTCATATAACATTTTAATGAGTAGATAGACATTTTATAATAATATTTAGTTTGTTTGCTTGTTACAATTACAAGACTTAACTACTCAACCGATCATCATGATGTTTTGCATTACATTGTCAGAGATTACAGAAAAGGACATACCTTACGTTTTATTCCGAAAACCAGTATTGTTCCTGAGGGATAAGTTACGTTTACAACAACGAGAGCGAAGCCACGTCACAAAAGCTCGATAATATATTTAGTTTTTTTAATAATAATGTATAATTATGTGAGAACTCAGCTATTTATTGCTATAAATAATAAAAACATTTGCGAAGCCGCGGGCACAACTACTTATATTACAATGACATTTTTCAAATAATTGAAATTTATTCAATATATGTTTACTCCCACATACTCAGTCTGTTGATATAGTTTAGGTATACATGCTTGGTACACATGTATATCTCACGAATTCCTATATGTATGAATAGTTAGCTTAGTTAGATTCGGGATAAGAGGCAACAGTCCAAGCTAAGACGCACCGTGCGCCCTTGAGCTAGTTGCCAATATAAAATCGGTTGTGTGTCTTAACCGCTCCCTTTAGTAGTCCGGTGAAGCTGTAGAGGCCTGTCAGGCCAATAACGTAATCAGTTCAATAAAATAAAATCTATAGAACTACCTATTAGTTACATTTGTATTAGTCAGTGTATGCAAAATCTTAAGAATTCGTCAATGTACGTCGAGGCTTAAACTAATGGAGTGATATTTGTAATCCAGTAAATACTTACAGAATTCTCATGTAAATAATAGTTCGAAAGGAATCGATACTTAATATAACAAATGTCAAGAAACTACTTTTATGTTTCTTTGAACGCTATCAATTCGGAAACCAGCAACCGTATTTAAAAAAAAATTCTTGCGTTATATAGTTCGGCTATTTATCACGGAAGGATATAATTTATATATGTAAAATAAAAATTAAAAAAAATGTGTTCAGAAAATATATCACTCTTCCAAATGAGCATAATATCAATTACATATCATAATTTTCATGTCGAAAGATACTTTGTAATTATAAAAGTCATTATAAAAACTCAATAACTAGGCGGTGCCATTGCATCGCGTTGCGTATATCTTTAGATACGCAAGCGTTGGAATGTTACCTTTAAAAGCACTCCGACGAAAGATGTTTTGACACTTTAGTTTATCTAGTGAACTAAAAATCTGTCTTGTCGCATAATCATTACTTGTTTATTTTTTTTTAATCAATTCATTTCTTGTATTAAACGTTACGCACACGATAAATGGTCGACGATAGATTTGCATTTTTTTTAACCATGTTCGACAACGTGACTGTACCTGATGGTGAGTTCCATAATCTTTGATACTTTTTCTGGTAGACGTATGAGTTGTCAGAGGCTACATACGCTATACCATAGGGGCTAACAGGGGATACAGGTTGAGTTTTTGGCGGGATCTTGGAATGTCATGTATTGGATAGTATATTTTATTCATAATGTTGTGTTATTTGACTCTATATTTTGTAATATTGGGGGGCGCTTTACGTAGTATAGTTCAGTTATTGTGCACAAGTGAATTTTTTTAATGAATTTCGTAGGTGGTAGAGCTACGCTGAAACTATTACTTGTTTCAGAACGAATGGGTCGGCTCGCCCGGGGTAGTACCGCCCTCTCACAGAAAGCCGACGTGAAGTAACAGTGCTTGCACTGTTGCGTTGCGTTCGGTCAGTGAGAGCGCCGGAGGCCCACATATTTAAAAGGCCGGCAACGCACTTGCGACTCCCATGGTGTTGCTAGTGTCTATGGAGGGCGGTGATCACTTACCATCAGGTGACCTACCACCTGTTCGTTTGCCCGCTATGATATAAAAAAAAAATGGATGGGAAATAATGCCACGGAGCATGGATTCTGACTTGTCACGATAACTCCGTACAAAGTTCTAACAAGACGGCCACCATCTTTTTAATTCACTGTAATAATCGCAAAAGAATTGTAATATCATTCATTACCTACTCAGCAATGACAGTAATAAGCTAGCAGAAGATTGGCTGCTAATGATAAAATAAAATTGATACAGTTTAACAAATGTATTTTTTCTATTGCAGCACTGAGCACGCCAATGTGATGTCATTGTACCTGATTGGTGTGATAACTGTACAGTCAAAATACAACAGCGAACACCGACAATTTATCGGCAGATATCGCCATCATGCTAACTTGCAAAGCTCTTGTCGACTGGATATACACTGGCTGAAATATGAACATATAAAGAATGCATCGTAGAAAAATATATACTCTGCAAGAAACATTTCTCTTGCCTTGAAACAATTTGACAAATTTCCGCATATAAATTGATATGAGTACAAAATTTTCATAAATACTGTTGAACCTCGGAAAATCGAAATACGATAGAAAAAATCCAGTTATAGAGATTTCGACTGATAAAGGATTTTGACTCACAATAATATTTTTTTTTTTTGCTTAAAAGAAAATACAATTGTATGTATTATTGTATTGTTATTGTTCGTGTATTTGCTTACAAAAAATATACATTATCTTTCTTTCCTTTCTTCTCACTTAGTAAGATTTTTTACACGTAAATCATCCGACTTTAATAGGTTTATTTTCTGTCCTACCTAATTTTAAGATATAGTGGTAATGTCTAGAGAAGGCATTGAACTGCAGCAGCAAGGTCTGGTTTCCAATTTACTGTTGTTAAAATTGAAGGCAATATTTCTACACCTTTGCAGATTATATAGCCTACATGTATATTTAAAAGCAACTTAAAACAATGTGTCTCGAAATATTAGATAGGCACCGGCCCAGAGCTTCTTCACCTTATCTCACTATCCTTCGGTAATAATGTACAAATTGTGCAGGTAATTTATGTATCGTTCTCTCTTACTTGGGAATTTAAGTATTACCACTTGCTTTATCTCTTCCAAGGCCATTATTATTAGTGTGGGCCCAGTTGAAGATAAGGGCTGTGGCAATTTGCTGTAACATGCGCTGAGCTAGGGTCTCTTTCGATGTTAACTGCGGTAACTACTACGGCAATGTTCTAATAAATGCTCTATAATTTTATAATGTTAACTGCGGTAACTACTACGGCAATGTTCTAATAAATGCTCTATAATTTTATATAATTGTGAAACCTTTTTGACTTATCGAGTTTTGATTTACCGAAGTTCTACGTATATTGAATAGTAGCAACTGCCAACAAGTTCGTTCACGTGAATAATTTTTAGATTTTCCACTGGAACTGACAATGTATTAATCTATAAACTACAATTAAATTGGTTCAGTAATTTTCAAATGGTGCACGTTCAAACAAAGAGACGCGGAAGATTAAGTGGGTTGTATGTATATCTATCTAGCAGGCGCGGCGGACGTTATCCTGCCCTGATAATATAAAAAATATATACTTATGTGCATGAAACGCTTAAGGCGGCTTGGCTTTTCCGATTTTTTCAACAATTATCATATTATATTGCAACGAATTTACAAAAAAATGTTACAAAATTTTATACCTAAACCTTCCCCGTGAATTACTCTATCTATTCATGAAGACTGCATTACAATCCGTTCAGTAGTTTTCGAGTTTATCGCGAACATTCGGACAGACAGAGAGTCGCCCACTTTGTTTTATAATATGTAGTGATAATGGAAGTATGCATAAAAACATTTGCAATTTTAAGAAGTTAATTACCAAAGCAATTTCCTTGCTATAAAGTATAATTATGTCGAGGTGGGACGTCCTTACTATGCCTGAAGGTTAATATACTTAATTACATTTGTTGTTCGTAAATTACACTTTGTTGCATCAGTCGTCTGCAACAATAAACTGCACACGTGCAATTAAACGCTTTGCGGAATTGTCGCGGCAGTTTCAATAAATCCGCCAATTACAAATTTATCCTTATTTTTTTCACAGAAACTATAAAGAAACCTAACAGATGATACTTCTATATTTTCTCATATATGGTGGTACTACAAAAATATTTCTCAGGTTCAGGTTTGCTCACGATGTATTCCTTCACCGTCAGCCGATAATGTTACCAATTTTAATTAGTAAATGTTACGCGAATTCAGAAAAAATCATTGGTACATATCGGGGTTCGAACCTACGGACATTGAATTGACGTTCCACCGGTGAAATCACTCGGTAACCACGACATATAAATAAATATATGTGCTTTATATTGATTATAACAAACATCAAATCATACCAATAAACTGTTAATTTCGTTACTTTTCCGTTTTTATTCATTCGAGACGTATTTCAAATCTCGTATTATATATTAAAAGAGTAGGTATTGTATGGTATTTTGCATATTATAAGTCATATTGGTAGAAAATACGCAAGGTTCGACTGCGGGTGCTCCAGAACAGTGCCTATTTTTGTCACAAAGTACTTGTACTCATGCTACTGTATCCTAGTCTGAAGGGTGTAGTCGACAGGGTATATAGGCACATGAAGTATTCCTCCTCAGTCTTCAGGAGTAGCAGTCTACTATGATTGACCTCAGAGCTGTGGTCCATTTTTAAGTTTGTAGAATAACATAAAAAATGAACAGTGTTCATTTTATATCTGGTACACCTATTTATTACTTAATAACATGATAAATTAATATTAAGAATATAGAAAATATTTAAAAACAACAAATTTCTATACATATGCGCTAAATATCTTAGCCGGATTAATTTTCAACGTGTATGGCGGCCATTTTGAAATACGCCATTTTGTCTTTATGTCTTGCCAACAGCACTGTACAAACACTTAAAATTGCAAAGGTTTGACTTAAAAAACAAACATTGCAAGCTAAATAAAAGCTTGTAAAAATATAAATAGACTTATTATGAAAATACGGTTTTGTCGCTATTCTGCAACCACCTTTCAATAATGCTGACCATATAACAATCAGGTCTAAAAGTAAATGTTAATAGTATGCCCACAGATGGCATGTTAGCGGATGAATGGAATATGCAGGTGTTCAGACAAATATCATGTTGTTGTCTCAACGGAATTGATAATTATTGCAAATAAAATTATTAGTATGGAATGTTGCTCTATAATGTAACTTCCATATAACTGATAGATCGTTCGCGATCAGGAAGTTTAGCCTGGGAGAGAATTTATGCAGAGAGAACATTACATACGTAATGTAATTATATAACAATTTCATTCAACTTTAAGCGGTGAAATAGGTATTAAAAGGTTAACTTATAACGATTCATGTAACAACGCTGTCAAATTATTAAGCAGCTATATTGTAAACTGCGAATTGGATTCTTCTTTATATACTTGTAGAAAGATTTTTGCTATTACATATATACACTGAGGCGACTCTATCCTTGCTTTTGTTAGTTGATAGCTTATATTTATCCATGGCGGGCAACGCCTCTGTGATACCTCTCGTGTCGCAGGTGTCCATGGGCGGCGGTGATTACTTAACATCAGGTAACCCGTCTGTTCGTTTGCCTCCAATCACATAAAAAAAAAATCTTCTGACTTTTCGGTTTTTATAATTTAGTATATGACATATAATGTCATCTGATGTTCAATTACAATGAGGTATAAGGATGTTAAATGCACGTTAAACTTAGACGAGGACTGGATCTCAAGAATTGTAGCCAAGAAATAGATAGGGGGAGACAGGGTAAAATATGTCAAACACACTAAAGAAAGGTCCTGCAATGAACTATTATATTTAAAACAATTTCATTTTTTAAACTACTTCTGCAATAATGCGACAAATATCGACGGAAAACATGTTAATTTAAGGACGACATAGCGATAATACTTATCAGAGGTGAACCAATATTACTTTAAAACTTTGACATTATCGCGTCCTCGACGCTATACGATGTTTACATAATACTTATGTTTTACCGACGGAAAGATAAACGATGGCTCGTTAACGACTCGCTTTTTCACGATTACTCGCACGTACGTGAGATTACACTCGGAGTATTGTTATTTAGGGTTACCTTCCAGATAAGGAACCTAATTGCGAAACCGGCACGATTGTCAGGCTTAAGTATAAAAGCCCTATATATTTTTAAATAAAAGGCCTTGTGTTGTATAAAATATGAATATGTGTGTTTATATACTATATCCTAACTAGGTGATTCCCACTCGCTTCGATGGACATTACATTAATGTCTAAAGGTCAATCGAATTCAAAAGAAAAGTACTCTAGAACAATCTACGATTTTATTTTTCATCGAATGATCTTTCTTAATCCTATGTTAATTCGTTCAGTAGTATTCACGCGATTGAGCCTCAAAAGAAATGTATTTTCATGATATATACACATATGAAATGTTTTTTTGTTTTTCTTTCTCTCAATAAACACACAAGCGTCATACTTCGTGTGATCATAATGCAAACTCTAAATTAATACAATAAATATTAAATCTTAAGTTGGGGTAGCACTCTCTTACGAAATGAATGCAAAAAAACACTTTTTATTTCCAAAATACATGATATAAATATGTTGTGTGGTGTAACAGCACTCAGTGCACGAGTTCGATCCGTATTTTTCGGATCATTTGTTACGATAAAGCCAGAAAAAGGATTGCCCTCAGCTCGGCTACCAAAATAAAACGCTTAATAAAATTCGTTTTCGTTGTCTTCGAAGACGAAACGAAGCCTATGTCATCTATTGTAAAGTGGTTGCACTAATTCAGAAGACTAACTAAGAGTATGCGCAATATATGGGCCACTGATGAAATTAATAAAAAAAAACATCAGAATCGAATAAATTATATAGCAACATATACGTGACAAACAAAGAAACATTCATTTTTGTATAGGTAAATTAGGTAAGTTATATGAAAAAAAACAGATTTATAATACGGCTGTAACACAGTTAGTGGGTTGATCTTGGTAGCAACATATACGTGACAAACAAAGAAACATTCATTTTTGTATAGGTAAATTAGGTAAGTTATATGAAAAAAAACAGATTTATAATACGGCTGTAACACAGTTAGTGGGTTGATCTTGTGAATGCAATACCGGATGTTTATCGAAAACGAATTTTTGTCACTAGGCTATATTCCGTTTTCTGCGAACATGACTCACTATTTCACGATATTATACAGAATTAAATCGGCCACATCATCTGTTCACTTCCATGCTCCATTCACGTGGACATTATGTATCTACAAACAAATGAATGAAATATCTCTGAGTGATTTTCACATTATTTAGTATATAACGAAACGGGATTTTGGCGGGATTTAATTCTTTTTAATATAATACATGAACGTGGTTTGTTTAACTGTAGAATTTGTAATAATAGTAACATTTTGTTTAATAATGTATTTGTTTAATAAATAAGTGTATTGAAATAATAACAACTACGTAAGAACATGAATTTTGAGTCGCGACTCAAAAACTCCTTTGGAAAATTCTAGCAAAGATGTGCGACCATTTTACTAGCGCGCTGTTTGAACTTTGAAGGTTAAGTAAATATTTTATTGTCGTGACGCTGGCAGAATTGTGTATAAGAAAGTGGCCATTAAATAAACAAAGAATTAAACAAATCAATAGTATATTATAATGCTTGCTCCGTAGTGAAAAATAATATACGAAATAGTTTGATTTATCAAAATAGTGAGGTTATGTTCGGTCAAGCCCTTACCTTAAATTTAAAATATGTATGTATATACTTCAAAACCAATAATGTTTAAGTTACCCGTACGTACACACTATTTAATTACAATTAAATCATGAATTTAGAAAAATAGGAATAATTTCAAACGAGCAAAACAACTGTTAAAATCCAAGCATAACCTCAAATTAAGTACATAAATAATTAGCACATAAAAAACTGACAGGCGTAATTATTGATTCATAAATATAATATTTGACCTCATAAATAAGAATTCCATGGAGGTCAGGCTCTAAGAAAAATATTAAATAAGTTATTTATATTTCTTAAGGCTCTGAGATATTAATAGTTACGTAAATAGATAGAAGAAACAAATTAAGAGTGACCAAAAATTCCTTAGTACTTAGGAGTTTAATTCCTATTTAAAACGAAACTAATCTGTCAAATTGTTTCAAAAATAATATAAACACATCGTAAATAATATAATAACCAATTTATTTTTCTTATTTACTTATGTATTCAAGTATTGTAAAAAATCATAAATATTTAGAAGAATTTATTTTAATTCATTCCATTCCTACCACAGTTAGAAGAACCTCGAGAAGTTTTGAAATTTAATAAACCGAAAACCACAACATAAAACAATTTATTACTCCGCTCTCTTCGAGTCCCTAATACCTTCATTATTCAAAATTTGAGCCCTCGACTGGCCAACATATTCAGTACTTACCTAGAATGTATTTCATATATACATATTTGCTGTTTATCAAATTTCACCCCTTTATTCTAGATAATATTAATGTTTGATTCTGCTATCTCGGTAAGCCGATGACTTGAAGTCGGCAACCTCTTTATCTAGTAGAAAAAATAAACAACGTATCGGCTTTAATTACACTGTGGATAATATGCACCTACATACACGATTTTTTAGAGATAATTGACGATCCGGCTCCGTTCGTATGCAAAGTACATTAGTAATGTCATAGGTATTTAAACTATTTAGAACTAATTACGGGCGCTAAAAGAAAACAAATTTACAGAAGTCAAAGAAGCTACGTCACTTTCAACTCTATATAACTTATTTTTCGTTGCTAGTTATTTTTCAAATCTATAATTCTTTCCCAGATATGACAATGAAATGACATGCTCTACAATTCAATGTTGATCATTATTAAAATCCTAAGGTAACTTATATATTTAAACGAGAAGAAGATCCAAAGAATTTGTATTGGAAGGACTCGATTGGATAAGTCCTTAGTCAAAATAAAGTCGTAAATAACCCGTTATTTTTTAGTAATTTGTAAAAATTAAAAGGGTTACTGTAGTCTGTAAGTTATCTTTGGAATACAGACATATACCATTACGGATATTTCTACGGGCGTTTTTCATTTAGGTATACAATTTTGTAGCATATTATTTTGATATAAGTTTTAACCAAATTAAGGTATGTATGTAAACATTCGAAAAATGTATTTTAAAAGTCATTCTCTATTTTGAACATTATAATAAATATAAGCTTTCCGAAAGAAATTCTGTAAAGGATAGTGGAAGCCGAATCAAAATATATTAGGTAATTTAGAAGAACTAAATGAACACAGAGACAGACATAAAATCGATTTTATCTTATACTATTTATCGATTAATTACTTTCTTGGAGTTAGGTAAGATAGAGCATCTAAAATACTGCAAGTTTTGACTTACAAAGTCAAAAACGGAACCTTTAAAGCCGCATTTATAACGTTTCCCCCTTTAAAATCGTTTTATCGAGGTTCAACTGCATCTCATGTTCTAACAATAGTTAATACGGTAACGTATTCATAAAAAGAAAACGATAAACAAAGCTTCGCTCTTTCATATCTCATTCCACTAAATATCTAAACATAAAAAACGATCCGATGCTCATGAATTCAAACTTCGGCTGATCTAATTAGAATAGTTATATTATGTTCTTCTTATGAGACCGCAAAGGAATTTCGACTTTATGTGGAAAGAGAAGAGTGCAAAGTTTCGTGTTGTTTTATTTTTATAGCAACAGTGTATGGCGATTCGTTTTTACAGACTGGGGACGTCCATAATAAAATACCACCATGTATTTTGTACATAAATAGAAATCAAGTGCCTGTATGAATGTACGTAATCGCATAATTTCTTAACGGCTTAACCGCTTTAACTGATTCTTTTTTGTTGCATTTATAATTGTCAGGACAAGGTTTGTATGAAAGAAAATGTTTGACATGTGTTACAGTGAAAAATTTGGATTACTTAATCTCCATACAAACAAGTGAGTGAGTGAGTAACACGGAAAAAAAGGTCGAGCCTACAGTAGTCGCATATGATGTGTGACATCTGACATGTTATTATTGTTCGGATATATTCAAACCATGACAATATAGGTATGTAATTCTATATTACGGCGCGTGCTTGCTCACGCAAGTTTAATTCTAGTCGTGGTAAATACGCAATAGTAAATTAAATCCTGAAAAAAAAATCGCGTATGATTATTTATTATCGATTAATTAATTAACCTTTAATGAAGAAATGTATCTAATTAACACAAAGAAGTAATAGAATTTTTTATCAAAAATAATTATTCTAGTTTAAATTCGAATAATTCCATATTACTTACGCGCATTTTTTTTAAGAATAATGAATTTTTTGCTAAACGCTTAATAGTAAAGATAATTATTAATATAGTTCAGCACATATAAATATAATTCCAGGTTTTATACACAACACCGTATAACTGTAGATAAGGAAAACGCATTGCATAGCTGATGCGTTTTCCTTCTCTATTACCCTTTCTAATTCTAGTCACACACACGTATACACTATGTAGGCCGACAGTCGTGGTACCAACCTCACGCAAAACGGATTGGCACTATCTCACAGCCATCTCTCCGCCACCGCGCGCGCTCATTGGTAAAAACAAATAACGCGCGCTTCTGCGGTTTCCTCTGACACATTTCCGTCCCTCTTCCAAAATCACTCCCACAAAAAATATCCAGCCACCGAGAGGTAATGTTGTTACATATCAAAACAATAAGAAGATCTTCAAAAATATTTACAGGATTGACGTTTAGCCGTTAATTCGCCATTTGTCTCATGACATAGTGGTTCTGTATGAGAACATTTAATTCTCATTTTCTTCAATAATACCCCCGTGCGAAGCCGGGTCGGGCAGATAGTATATATACAGCAAAATCTGTCGCAGTAGCAAAATCGAGAGGTCGACGCGCTACGCGACGGCTCGATCCCTGTACACACATGACTGATAACATTCATGTGATAAAAATAATTGTCGGGTATGTATCTATCTAGGTGTTAAATATATATTGTATACTACTCGACATCCGCGATTTTGTCTGCATTATTCTGCGCTATACGCATAGTACTTCCTTACAAAAATCGTGATTTCTTAAAATTGTATCTTAAATTAAGATTTCTTGGTATTTTTCTTTGCTGTTAGTCCGATGGTCATTCACAGCTTCACCAAAATAAAATTACATGTCTAATATACATGACATACGATGTTAAAACTATTAAGCCATTCTCAATGATTCTTCCTTCTTATAAAAGTTCATGGACCTGTAAATAATGAAATTAATGCATGCATTAAAGATATTAATATGCCTTGTCTATTAGTTTGTTTTTCATGTAAACGATGTTTACCGATTCGCGTTGAAACGGGGCTAAAAAAATTAACACATTCTGGCTTCGATTCCACGCTCAAACTCAAACAGGGTTATCAAACCTTTTGAACGAACTATACTGTTATATTAAATACGAAAATATATTATCAGTTTTTTTTATGTTTCTATGGCTTTACTGGCTTTACTTTATGGATCTACGAAGAACGGAGAAAGAACAAGATTAATCATTATATTTATTTAATGTGCTAGACGAATTCCTTAACGTGCAAATGGTTTTATTGTTTCGTAGCTGTATTTGAATCGATTGTGGATTTTAGGTTATCTCTTTCAAATGTTATCATTGGTGCTTAACACGTATGGATAGTCATGATGAGTTGTAGTTTAGACAGTATTTTTAAAATTAGTTCAGCTGGTTCGGGAAACAACTCATAAAACAATAGATACTTAAGTTTTATTTATCTTATAACTTTTATAAATACATAAAATTAAAAATAAAAAATACACGGAAGTCTATGTTATCAAAGTATTACAGTATTATTTTTATCAATATTTCTTTTAGTAAAACTGACATACTACATATTTCAATGCTTTATGATTTAATGTACGTGATGTATTTGTTTTTAGTCCTTTTTTATACAAAATTATTACATTAAACATTTGCATGTACAGATTGCATAAATATCATTAATATTAACTACGCTCGAATGATTCAGAATTGTACACTTCCTTTGCGTAAGTAACGCAAACGGTTAAGGTGAAAAAAAAAATAGGCAAATGAACCAAATTCATACAGCCAATTAATCCCCAGGTGGTAAATTATATTATACTAGGTGTGTCACAGTTTCGTTTGACGTATAAATGTTGAATAGACAAGCTCAATAATCTTTAATAGATGCCTATATAAAATGCTCTATGTAGAAACAATGTTATAATTGAAGCCAAATAACACTGAGTCACGCGATCGTTGGCAAAATTATATTAACATTCGCCAAAACATATTTCACGAGATTTCGTTCTTATCGCTATAACACTAAAGTAAATAATTGTATGATACTTTTAAATTTATCTGATATTTTTATTTTAGTAATTGTTTGAATTAAATTTTGTAACATTTGACCTATTTCACGCGTAGCTCTCTGATGTATTACGCTTTTTATTATGATAAAAAATGGCTACTAATTAATAATAGGGTGATACCGTTAGTGATATCGTATGTCGGTGCGTACATAATAAATATAATATTTAATTAATTAACATTGTCTTTTACAAAATATATGGCGGAATTATTGAGACCTTTATAATGTAACGTACCAACTTTATTAATAAGCCAACTGCTTCCTGTGATTTCGCTATCATGTAAATGGTTTGCTCTTCTATAGAAACTACGTATTTTGATTTATTTTATTTTTTAATTATAATGTAAAAATGACCACTCAACTCTTTTAGTGATTTTTATTGAACTTTGTCAAATTTTACTTGCAACCTACATAATATTCTGAAAAGTTATCTATCTGTTAGTAAAAGTTTCATCAAAATCGGATCAGACGTTCCAGAGACAAACACTGTGTACCCGGACAAACAGTAGACACTTCAATTTTATGTACATGCATAAATAGATAGATGGCGACAGACTGTCAACTTACAGGTGACCATTACAATGTTTTATTTACCGAGCTCTCTCCCCGTGTGATTCGTAACTGCGGTCATCAAGCTATCATAATTTCTTATTGGGCGAGAATACATCGCGTGCCGTGACGCTCAGCTCTACGTATTTCGTAAAAGCAAAACAATATAGCAGAAATGGTGAAATATCGACTTCAATAAAGGTAAATTCAGATTATGCACCAATCTTACTAAATTTGCTTTATAGATTATCTCGTAAACAGAATTGGTATCTGGCGACCTTATCGTTGCTAAGGATTGATTATGACTCTTATTACTGGAACATGGACTGAGTTTGCCGTTTTGATGCAACGTTTCGCAATTTCTGCTATCGTTTCGCAATCACGATTCATGTAATGAGGGGTCGAGTGGTCACGTGTTAAACGTGCACTAATGTTAAATGAATGATACTAAGAAATAACACAGTTGGGAGTTGGATCAGACGTGAATATAGCCACTTCCTGTATTTGTACTCAATTATCGAGTAGGGTGCGGTTTCATAAAAAATCTACTTAGCGTTGTGTTTTATTTACTTTTATTAATATATATATTTTTAAAGTATAAGTGAATATTTAAAAAAGGGTTAAACAACTGGAAGACCAATTGATTTATTATCCTTAACACCCCGGGTGTAACATATACTACTATATACACCACTGATATTTTAACAGCTTTTGTAAATATATTCTATAATGTTATATAGCATATACCAATATATGAATGAAAAGAAAATGAAGAAGTGTGTATGAATAGAATGACATTAATGTGTGTTATTGTATGGTAATCTTAATTTAGAAACTATGTTATAATCTTGATTTGGAGATATTTGTAGCTAATATTTTACCCTGTTCAAAACAAAGAGTTTGTATACATTGTCTTTTAATACGAAATACAGTAATTTATCTCTATCAGAAAAATATTATTTTTTATATGAGAATGACACCTTACGTTGTTTACGACGCCGGTTGTAATAAGCTATTAATCAAAGGCAAGGATAAAAATAGACAAGTATATAAATGTGTACAGCTCAGACAAGGCGACGATGAGCCTTCGGTACGCATGTGTTTGTGTGACGTCACTGAAGCACGTTAATCCAAGCTCGCTTTATGTAGAGAAGACTATTTAAATACGGCAACATCGTGTTTCGTGTTCTGTGCTTGAGATCTATCAAAATAATATGTAAGGTTATCTATCTCATGTTTATACAATCGACCTTTGTATCACCCGGGCGAGATTTTAAGTGTGACATCCATTAGTGGATTCACACTATAGATCGCGTTTTTTATAATGTTTATGTATGTAGTCATAATATCTATACATCTTATTAAGTCGTCTGGTAACAGGCAAAACATTCACGTTACCACAATCGAGAAGCAACTTAGGTCAGCATTCTCCCATTTATCGAATGTATTCGTCATATAATAACATTCAAAAAGATACAGATCTGTTTGTTTGTAGTCCTGTAGGGTCATTTAAAACCAAATTAAAGCATTTTGATATTTATTCTTTATTTTGTGTTATTTTCTTTTTAATACATAACGGTTCACTACTTTCTATTGTTTTTTTTTTGTTTTATGTGTTAAGTAAAATTTTAGTTTTAATTGTTTTTATTGTATACTTTTCCAACAGACGCGCCATGTTTGTTTATGTATCTTGTTTTTTTTTTCTTTTTTAAATTTATTACATGTACAACAAAGTAGGCTGTGTCCGTACGTCAAGAAGAATTTAATAGTAAGTATAATTATAGAATAAATAGTATCGCATTCTAAATATAAATACAGTTTCGTAGACCAAATAAAAAAAAAGTATATTTCGTTTTGTTTTAATTATCATCATCAACCTGTACCTACTGTAGGAACAGAAGCCTCTTCCCGAAGAAAGGTATGAGGCATAATAACCACGTCAGTCCACGACGTCTTGACAATCTCAAACTCTGATAAATCCACAGTTCTATATTTTTTCCACATACGGTGGTAGGTACTACAAGAACTTGTCGCAGGTTCACATTTCCTCGCGATGTTTTCAGTTAACCAAATCAATCAAGGGTCAAAGTTTTAAGTATACCTTAACATTTTGCAGACATAATGCGATTTCACACATAAAATAATATATTTTTATAACATTTTTTTACAGCCTCCACCAACGTCTAAGAGCCACCTTAGACCCTAAGGGTCACTTAAATTTGAAGGAAATTCTATCCCTTAGTGTTAAGTGATGGTTATTTCATGAACATGTCAAAACCAATTTGCAGTTAATTCATTAGTTTATTCCTTAAAATTCCTTATCATATTGATGCATCTGTATACAGCCATTAAGTTTATCCACGTATTGTTTTACAAAATATTACATCAAAATAATGCATTTAAATTGTTATCAGTACATGTCCAGTCTGTTTCAACACTGGCTTGATGAAAAAACTGATGCTTAACGAAGTGTTTTCCTACTAAGTGAACCTTAGTATGGAGACACTTTAGCCTAGGGACCCCTTAGTTAGGGGTACGTTAAGGAAGCGTTGATGAAAACTGTCATTGCTTCAGAATTGCCAATTAATCATTATTAAATGCATGGATCTATTCTCATAAAGATAAAATCACATAAAGCAGAAGAGACTAATTTGGTACGTGAAAATGGCAGTAATCGTTTTTGAAGAGGACTGTGTTGCCAGTAATTAAAAATAAAGAAATAAAAGAAACCAAAAATTCGTTAACGACAACCATTATAAGTAGAGAATTGAAAGCATATTAACAGACGACACACATATTTTAACTACTCTTAAGCCTTACATATGTCGTGTCAAAAGGCGCAAACAATATAATACTTTAAAAAAAACTGTTTATCAACTAAATTCATAGTGTGTTACATAATCACACTTCCGTATCAAGATACAAAAACACACTCAACGAATGTCTAATAACGCGCTAAAAAAAATTATAAAGTCTAATAATGTATCGTAAACATTATAGTTATGACTTATTTAGACAGGTAGCAGCATGAATATAAAATTACATACAGTGTCGAAAGATATATCGAATTATCTGTATTTAATTACACTCGGATCGCTTGCTAAATTGTGAAATTGCTTTATATCATTTTACGCAACTATTACTATATATTATTTTACATTACGTCCTCTACATTTAAGGATATAATATTATTGAGCATTATTGTTTTTATTTAATTTGACAATAATTACGCATCAAACAATAATAGAGTAAATATATTACCTAAAATTAAAACTTACTACATATAATTTGAAATGTAAAGCATATATCCTCGTTATTTATGTTGATGTTATAATAAAATAAAGTATTTTACATAAGATTTGTTCAGCCTAGGCAGCAACCTATTTGTTACACCGCCGTTGATCGACCGATTCTAAAAACTTACTGACGTTATGTCCGCCATTGTGAATCGTGGTGGAGTCCTTTCTCCCACCTAACCACATTCACAACGACGAACATTGCTTCCGTTAGTACAAATACTGAAGTACATAATTATTTACAACCATAATCGTGTCCTTAATATATATATAACTAATTCTAATAAATATATGGCAATTTAATAATACTGTTTTATGGAAAATATCACTAGAGACAATCCATAATATGTCGTTTACTTCAGTTACTTATTTTAGTTGTTTCATTATTCCGTCTACGTTAAAGTCCCTATTAAATTCAAATAATATAATAATTAGGTAGTAATAGTAATCAGGCAATTAAAATAGTAATAATAAATTTTAATATCGATCACGCTTAACCTGGTCAGGGTAGGGAGTCAGGTACAATTACCGAAATATTTTAATAAAATATGTCGAAACGGTTGTCGCGCCGCGCCGGTGTGAAATGTGTACCGTTCAAACAATGTTGGAAATTTACTATATTTTCGTGAAGCTGATTTCTTTGTATTAGCAGTAATCTATTTTTTCTTTTCGTTATTAAAAATTTACTACATTTATAGTAATAAATTGTAGTTTACTCTTAGAATTATATTATCGATCTTGAGCTATGTCTGTTAGATTGTATCGTTAGTGTTAAGCCTCTATAAAAAATTGTGATGATATTTATTTTAGGTTATGATCTAAAAAGTCGCCTATATGTCAATAAAAGTGTCGTCAAAATCGGTTCAGCCATTTCGATGATTATTGCGGACAAACAAGAAACGAATCCGCAGGCGATTACTCGCTTACGTTACAGGGCTCGTCAAATTTTTTGGCGGTTCCGAAGTTAAAGTATTATTAATAGGAATGTTAAATTGGCATTTATTTTATCTTTAAGTTGTCTCGATGTTATTATTTTATTATACCTAAATTAGTTGTTTGTGTATTCAGAGCGGTTAAAAATATTGGCGAAGACTGTACAAAGAACTATAATGACACTCAAATAGGCGCCGGTGAATACCGAAAGCGCGTTCTCGTGCAGCGGAATGGGGTCACTTCCGAATAGAGCGATTTAATTTAAATCCTAGCTTGGAAAAGTTTTTCACCTCTATCGTACTCGCGAATAAGGTCCAGTTTCGAATAGTAGGACTTTATTTAATAAATCTCGCGTAAAGATGGCATGTTCGTTAATTACTCGAGTAGAAATTGAATTGAAAATTACTAATTATGTATATAAATTAATAATGCACTAAAGTTTTGTGTAAAATTAGAATATAATTAAAATGCAGTGTATAATTAACACAATACGTCTTTAATGTTTTTTTTTAAGGTAAAGCGAAATAATCTTAGATAAATGATGACCATAAACAGTGAAGTAGGAAACAGTAATACTGAAACATCCCATATGCTCAAATACCAAGCATCAAGTAAAATCATATTTAATTTATTCTACATAAATAAAAAGCAAGCAGTTTGTTCTTTAAAGTGAAACGTTTTTTTTTTTGCATCGCCTCAATTTTCTTGTACATCTATCGCATGTCGCATTACAGCGGTCTGCGGGGAGTAGGGGTTAAGTGAAAGCCGCTCGGCTATATGGTCAATTCAAAATGAATCGATGATTTAAATAAATACTGTGCCCAGTTTTTAAAATGCTACGAATCGAAAAAAGAAAATTTCACTTGCACCGTTGTTTCATAAAACCATTTATTTCTTTTTAATAATCTTAGATCTCTAAAAAAGTCATTAAAGATTACTTTGAAATACTGATGATAAAGTTTGGGTTTCAACCACAGCAACACGATGGAAACTTTAGAAATTATTAAAAGAATAGAAGAAGAATAAACCAAAATGACGCGAACTTTTTAAATTAGCATTTCTATAGTGTCTAACTATGTAGTTTTTTCCGCGATTTCTTTTGCATCTTTTAGGTTATTAAGAATTAGATATTAAGAATGAACATTATGTTCTACTCTTGATTCTAGGCTATCTATATGTTGTTAAAATTAATTGCTATCGGTTCACTTGTTTAGTCGTGAAAAGATAAAGAACTAACAGACAGAATTTTTTTGTAGTTTCTTTAATATCAAACGTGAGTTATTCAATGCCATTAGAGCTGAAATATTTTTTTAAATCCATATAAATAAAATTGATAAATCATTGAATGACCATGCTAATTTTCTAATCTAATTTGGACGACACTTTTATTTATAGATAGAGAATTTATCAAACTCTAATATTTATGCCATTGCATTTTTACATAAACCTCTATGTAGAAGCGTTATGAAAGTACCATAATGGTCAGATTTTTTTTTTTATATTATAGGGGGCAAACGAACAGGTGGGTCACCTGATGGTAAGTGATCACCGCCGTCCATAGACACGAGCAACACCAGGGGAGTCGCAAGTGCGTTGCCGGCATTTTAATATATGTGGGCGTCCGGCGCTCTCATGACCGAACGAAACGCAACAGTGCAAGCACTGTTACTTCACGTCGGCTTTCTGTGAGAGAGCGGTACTACCCCGGGCGAGCCGACCCATTAATTCTGAAACCAGTAATAATTTCAGCGTAGCTCTACCACCTACAACCGAACTATTATAAAATCGATATAAAAGAATAAGGATTCGTGGTAATTATGAAATTACTATTAAAAAAACCCAAAGAAGATTAACATTTAACCCGAATAAATCGTGTCCATAGTTCGAATAAAATAAATAGTGATAATTATTTCAGTGCCCGAATATCTGGAATATTTTTTATCTTACTTTAACTAGGTTTGACGTATTTATTTCATGCAAATGGTTTATTATTCCAGTAAAGAGTCAGGTCAGCGTATTTTACAATAAAATACAGTGGAAACGATATCGTGCGAAGCCGGAAAGTAATATATTATCAGATAAGGCGAAACACAATTATAAAATTCATAGAACATTGCGCGAACAGTTTATCCATACTTTCCATTTCTCGGTAAACTTTGAGGATAAAATTATTTTAACTATTACAAAATAACTAGAATTATTAATAAGGAAAAACATTAAAAAAAATCTAACTACAAAATAACTGAAAATTAATTGGTTGTTTGAGACTAAAATACTTGACCTTATTCCTAATCTATTGTTTCATTCAAAAACGTTATATTATATATTGATATTTGAATATTTACAAAGGACTAGATTTTGCTCACGGCTTCGTTCGCGTTAATGTAAATTTGGCCTATACCTCGGGAACGGTACCTTCTTCTGGATGAATGTCAAATGTTTTTTTCAGTACCTTCTATTAGGTGGTAGAGCTACGCTGAAACTATTACTGGTTTTAGAATGAATGTGTCGGCTCGCCCGGGGTAGTACCACCCTCTCACAGAAAGCCGACGTGAAGTAACAGTGCTTGCACTGTTGCGTTTCGTTCGGTCAGTGAGAGCGCCGGAGGCCCACATATATTAAAAGGCCGGCAACGCACTTGCGACTCCCCTGGTGTTGCTAGTGTCTATGGATGATCACTTACCATCAGATGACCCACCTGTTCGTTTGCCCCCTATAATATAAAAAAAAAACGTGCATTTCAAATTCCATGAAGGTTGGTTGAGTAATTAAGAAAGGATAACAAAATAAACGAACATACTTTCGCATTTATGTTATATGTTAGGACTATATTCCAACAAATTAGTGCGCGACCGTCCTACGGGGCGCCAGACGTGCCGGGGACTAGATACTCTGGATGATAACGGGGGCGGGTAATGTAGCGAGAAGGGAAATAACGTGCTATCTCACCTCGCTTACGTCTCTCGCAACCCAGGACTGTCGCGCACGAATTTGTCTAGTTAGGATAACATTATACATTATTTTCGTGTAAGTCTTACGGTGAGTTTTTGGCGGGATCTTAGTCTGTCATGTAGTGGTTTTTATATTTTATTCATAATCTTGTGTTATTAGACTCTATATTTTGTAATATTGGTGGTGTTTTACGTAATATAGTCCGGCTATTATGCACAAGTGAATTGGATGGGAAATAATACCACGGAGCATGCATTCTCAGATGCCACCAAAACTCCATGGAAAGTTCTAACAAGGGAACCACCATCTTGTTAGAACATTATAATTATCACAAGACACTTACTTGGCAAAATCTTGTTACTTGACGCTGGCTAGTGCACAAACCGTGACGGAGCCAAAAAATAAAGAAGAAGAAGAAGAAGTCTTACGGTTTGTACAGCGCACGCTGAGGTAGCTCTTAGATGGCAAGATTTTTTCCAATTTAATGGACACATACTATCATATTTTAGCTAATTTAAATAGTATCTATATAAATTATGGCATATATATATTTTTGATGTATAAGTTATATCACTGTACAGTTTCATCATTATTCATTAAATAGTTTTCACGTGAAAGAGTAAGAAAAAATCTATCCGCGTAAACCTTCGCGTTTGTCATATTTATATAGTTAATGATTTTGTATACTCCAATATAATTATGAATATGATTACTGGTAACCCCTGTATGTTAAAATCCAATCAGATTACATTATAGAGAATAACAAAGAAAAACGCAATACTCGAGAATCTTCTTTGCCGATTTGAATATAGTCAAGAGTTTAATACAAAACAAAGCTAAAGTATTTTTACAGGAATCTAAAATTGACATTTATTTATCCTTAATTTGTCTCGATGTTATGCGTATCGTATAATACGTATTTATAGCTAAATTTGTGGACTATGAAAATATATTCAAGGCGGTCAAAAAGTTTGGTGATCCCTGTAGAGATATCTACACTTGAAAAAAATTACCCGGGCCGTATACAAATGAAACGCAGGTGACTTTGTCCCTCGAGAAAAAAATTTTCCTTACAATTAATTCTATCACAACCTCGCATGTTTTTTACACGAATGTAAAGTAGTAAATATTCATTATAAAAAGTAATTCTTTAGTATCTATTTTTCCTCAAACTTTTTAAAGTAGCACACTGGTTACCTATACAAATAAATAAAATTCAAGTGTCTGTTTATAATGTAAATGCATACACTATAATTATAACAAAACAAAAAACAATTTTTAAAATATATGTATGTCTGCCTGTTTGTCTAGGTTAATCTCCGAAACGGTTAGAATGATTTTGACGGAGCTTTTACTGGCAGATAGCTGATATTATAACGAGTAACTTAGGCCACTCTTATTTTAGAAAAAGAATAAGGTTCCGCATAAATACAATCCTTTATGAAAATACAACGCAAATGAAGTCGCAGGCGGCGGCTAGTTCTTAATAACAGGGTTGTTCTTATTACAAACGCACCGTGACCTAGACTTGATTATGTATTATATTAATTAATAGAAATTAGAGGTTTACTTTAATGGGTTTTGTAAATATTTGTAAAACGAGTTAGTATTGAAATGTAATTTCTTATAATTTTTTGACGTCCTACGCTCCGTCTGAAATTGTATTTCGGCTTCGTTGCTATAATAAATTAGGACACCAAAAATAGATGGCGCGACTTTCGAATCTCTAGTAGCTAGTAGTATGTACTCCCCGATATGTAGGGAAAACCCAGATCTACCTTAATTATTATTACCTATGTTTTTGTTAGCTGAACCTATTTTTTCCTTGTAACAAATATGAGACGGACCCACTCTCGTTCTGTGCAGTTGTGTGAACGTATTACGTTGCTTGGAGAATAAATTCTATTAATATTAAAATATGACGAGAAAGGCACTGAACTAAAATCTCCAGGGTCGACCTAAGCAGATCTGGCGAAGAACTATACTTGCAGAGGCTTCTAAGATTACATTTACTTGGAGCACAGTGAAACATGAAGCCACTGACAGAACGAGATGGAAAAGCATCGTGTCTAACCTATGCCATGGCAGTTTGGGGACATAGAATTTCAAGAGAGAGAGAGAGAGAGAGAATAGATAGAGAATATTTAATTTAATTAATAAAGTTGGTGTCTTTCGGAGTATTAATTGTCGAATAAATTAGGAAAAATTAGATACAACAAACCATTACAATAAGATAAAATATTGAAACTGTGATAGATAATTAAATGTAAATAAAATGACATCTCACGCCAAATTTAACTATTTTTTTTCAGCTTAGAATTAAATACTCGTTCGTGTACAAAATTGAATCATTATATTTATTACAAGCAGGCCCGACGGACGTTGTCCTACCCTGATAATAAAAAAACTATATACTTATGTGCATGAAACGCTTAACGCTTAAGGCGGCTTGACTTTTTCCGATTCTTTGACAAATTAACCTAACCTAAACCTTCCCCGAGAAATCTCTATCTATTGGTGAAGACCACATTACAATCCGTTCAGTAGTTTTTGAGTTTATCGCGAACATCCAGACAGACGGACAGACGCAGCGGACGGCTTTGTTTTATAATATGTACTAGCGGCTCGCTCCGGCTTCGCACGGGTATAAGATATATAGCCTATGTCATTCACTGAAAAAATGATTAAAATCGATCCAGTAGTTTTGATTTATTCATTACTGCCCGTGACCCGCACGCGTTAAATTTGGAGTAACCTCAAAAAAACAGTATTTCTCCACTATTTAATTAATATTATTATACATATAAACCTTCGTCTTCAATTACTCTATCTATTAAAAAAAACCGCATCAAAATCCGTTGCGTAGTTTCAAAGATTTAAGTATACATAGGGATATAGGGACAGTGAAAGCGACTTTCTTTTATACTTTAATTTTCGAACTGACTAACGCTATTGGCCTGACGGGCCTTCACAGCTCCACCGACCTACTTACTACACAATCCACGAATGGTCTTTCGACCCTTTTGGCATTTCCAGAAACTGTACTAAGCTGAGGAGACTTTGAAAATGTTTAATTAAAATAGATTAAATTATTAAAAACAACAATAAAACTTGTTAAAAGCTACTTAAGAAAAATGATTTTAAAGAGAATAGGTTTGTAAACAGAGAAGAAAAAATGTAGTAGACTCTTTTATCTTCGCATCACTACATAGTATAAAACAAAGTCGCTTTCTCTGTCCCTATATCCCTATGTATGCTTAAATCTTTGAAACTACGCAACGGATTTTGATGCGGTTTTGTTTTTAATAGATAGAGTGATTGAAGAGGAAGGTTTATATGTATAATAACATAAATTAAATAGTGGAGAAATACCTACTGTTATTTTTGAGGTTACTCCAAATTTAACGCGTGCGGGCCACGGGCAGTAATGAATAAATCAAAACTACTGGATCGATTTTAATAATTTTTTCAGTGAATGACATAGGCTATATATTTTATACCCGTACAAAGCCAGAGCGGGCTGCTAGTATGTAGATAATAACAATTAGCAGCAGATAGAATATAGCCGACATATAAATGAATTTAACATCGACATTCGGCTATTATCGCTATCGCTTTATAAATACTAAATAGGTAATTCAGAAGGACTATCTTTTGTTTTTCTTTTTGTTCTATTTTTATAATTATTGCCTAGCGTATAAAGGGAAGGACAATTATATGTAGCTTATAGCCTACCTCGCATTCCGTTGAATACTACATTCAAATTACTTCGGTGATTTTAAAGTGATGCTTTGTCACACGGAAAAATATTTATGTTATTTGTATACGTAAATTAATGAGGTATGTGGTGGAATTTGCCTGTTTACAATATTTTAATTGCATATTATTGGAATTAAACAAATGACAAGATAAGTCATTTTCGTCAAGAGGATCTACTAACCGCCATTCTATTTATGCAGGCTTAGTTTTATCAGAACTTCTGATCCACAGTGGCGGACTAATCATCTAGTATTGTGGAGTTTTAAAATCTTTGAAAGTCCAAAAAAGGTCGTCTGCTTAATAGTCCTACGTATATTTTACACTTTCTTGATAGTTTTTCAATTTTATTGTCCGTTATATGCATAATTTTTGAAGTTATACTTCTTTTGGCGCGTTAGGGAATAATGATGAGAGTAAATTTTTACGATGCGCGCGCACACCGTCACGAAAAATCGACATTCCGAAGTTAGCTAAAGTCAACGCTTTATATAAAAAAAACGTATGCGTGTATTAAATATCTTTTTTTCTATTGTTAGTGTCGTTTTTTCTACAAACGTAGAATAAGGCGAAAGATAAAATTTTTAAATTTTTTTTATCTTGTTACGCCAAAGAAGTATAACTTCTAACGCGTGTACATAAGTACACACTACAGTTTTTTTTTCGGTTTCATTTCATTAGATAGAAAAATAATGTGTATTCTACAAATTACTAGAAATTTAATAAGGTTGAACATAAACGTTGTGTTTTGTCTTCGTCCGCTTCACGTCTATTGCCCCAACAGTGACCAATGCATAGGGCTAAATTTATTTCTCCATTTCACGGCTCCGACGGCTTCCCACAGAGATGCTAGCTACTTCAAAACAATTCCTTGTGAACAGTAGGAACGACAGTCATAATTATAAGGGTTAAAGGATTTTTTTACGTATATGAGTAAAAAAGGAGGTCGGTATCTAAAATTAATAAACAAAAACAATCTTCCGTCGATCACCACGAAGGGTGGGAAACCCGAATAATTTTTTACGCGAACAATTTTGCCTCAACTCGTCACTAGGTGGCGCTAAAGCAAACCATTTTCTATATCGTTCAACCCATCACCATAATTAGTTAGTGTATATTATTTTATTAAGGTGAATTATTAAGCATATTTACATCGCATCCATTTTGCCTTTCAAATCAGCCAGCAAATAAGTTGTTAAAACTTGATTAACATATAAAATGAAGCCAGTATGTCATCACTTTTATTAAATGAAATCGAACGATATAACCCTTCAATTATTTTTTAAATTATTCTAACAATCACAAATGAGTCCATAAAATATAAAAAAATATCAATAAAAAAGAAAATAAACAAAATCCAACGAATCAATGAAAACTCAACGAAAAATCTATTTTAGTGAGTTTTTATTTTCAATTTTGTACTTATTCAATGTGTCTTACATTACTCTCCGTTTAATTTTTGTATTTTTGATACTAACAAAACCTCATGTTTGCTGTCAAGCAAATTCTTTTAATCCTTGTTCCTTATATCTTCTTCTTCTTCTTGTTTTGGCACCGCAGAAGCATTTGCCAGTGACAATGTTTGGTTTCAAGAGGGATTATAGCAGAATGTTTACAAATAAGTTTATTAAAACGTAGAAAGTTCCAAGTAAGTGTCTTGTGATAATTATAATGTTCTAACACGATGGTGGTTTCCTTGTTAGAACTTTCCATGGAGTTTTGGTGGCATCTCAGAATGCATGCTCCGTGGTATTATTTCACATCCACTTCACTTGTGCATAATAACCGAACTATATTACGTAAAATACCACCAATATTACAAAATATAGAGTCTAATAACACAAGATTATGAATAAAATATAAAAGCCACTACATGACAGACCAAGATCCCGCCAAAAACTCCATCGTTCCTTATATCTAACATAAAAATTCCATAACACTATGGAGTTTAAAATCAAAAAGTTTAGACATCAGGCAGGTTTACAGAAAATTATAATAGCGAAGTAGAATAGAGTACCTATGCAATAAATTTGTGTATATTTATTTAGATTCACTGGAACACTACAATACTTACCTTATTTTGTCAAAAAGTTATAAATTCGTTATTAAAGTATCAAACGTACCCAAAAGCCCCGTTAAAGGCGGTGAAATCATGCAATCTCTACTGAAAGTCATCGTTTATTTTCTAAATTGTTAAAATTAACATAAAGACTTTATGCGACGGGCACAGATGGCAAAGAGAAAGCGTATACTGCAAGTTTCCTTGTCGCGACCGGTGGCGCGATGTGACTCCCACACGCGAAAGGACAAACAAACATGTCCTTATTCTACCCATGTTTGAGGTAAACATAAAGTTTCCTCATCGTATACCGACTTAAATAAATAACATTTATACTGTAATATAATAATTATCAAACATTTAATTATTTTAACATCATATTTGTATGGTATAGAGAAAACAAGAAACAAAATGGAATATTACCACAAAAGACTAAACTTCTATAACACATATTTGATAACGGGATAAACTGAGTATTCAGTTTAAGGTTATATATCTATACACACTGCCAATAGAAGACGAAGATAATGTAGTTCCAGACATGACAACTTCGAGCGACCTAGTTTAAGCACTTTATACTGGCAGCGTAGAATACTCTTTAAGTATCTATATAAATAAATGAAATTAAAGTGTCCTTTTCAGTGCAGAGTAATCTCCTAAACGGCTTAACCGATTTCGACAAGACTTTTACTTGCAGATAAAGAACATCTTAGAGTATAGACTAGGCTGTACCGTTACAATTATTCATATGGGCTAAGTAGTAATCAGATAATTTAGCAGAGGCTACATCAAGTCGATAACAGGGTTATAAGGTTTAAAATACTGTAATGTAGATAAGATACACAGTAACTATGAAATGATAAAATTCTATTCACGTAAACAGAGCCACGGACAGCAACTAGTGTAATGTCAAATGTGAATCTTTCCGTATGGACGCTTTTGTATTACTTAGAGGCAACAACAATGTCGGTGTCTTGTTAAGGTTTGGTTATATAAAATACATTATATGAATTAGTTATTTTGAAATCTAGCTTATCTAAGTTTTTGCGGACGTACATTAGATTTTCAAGTATGTATTGGGAGGGCAGAGTTAGGATACCGAACTCCTGGAACTTAGCCTTTAATGATTCGCGAGGCCCCATATCATAATTTGCTCGAACTGCACGTTTTTGTAGTAAAAATATGGTGTCTACCTCAGCTGCTGTCACCCACAGCAAAGTACGATAAGACATTAAGCTATGAAAGTAAGCCAAGTAGACCAACCTAACAGTGGCAATATCTGTTAATAAGTAGTTAGTAAGATAATTATGTTAATAATTAATAATAAGGTACCACAACGTATTGAGAAACAAACAGAACTGGAGATATCCAGATGTTAAAGTCATTAATACATCACGATCGGTGGTTATCGTTCCCGAAGAGACGTTTTGCCCAACAGTGGGAAAATTCGTAAGAAGGTACTTTTATTATTATTGTAACAACCTTAAACGGTGCGTCCTTATCAGCCTACTCCAATTTTCGCTACCTCGGTTCATTGGTCCAAAACGACCGTGACGTAGAAAAGGATGTGAGGAATAGGATAAATCCAGAGTGGATGAAATGGCAAAAGGTAACGCAAGGGGAGATAAAACGTGTCATCGTGTCGTGTTATATGGATCCGACTGATGGACTACGGAAGAAATGGATGAGAAGAGATTACATGTGGCAAAGATGCGAATGTTAGGATGGATGTGTAGTGTAACCAAAAAAATATATATTAGAGGAAGTTTGAAAATAGGTATCAGGGACAGATAAATTGACAAGTAATAGGTTAGCACGGTACGGGAACGTAGTGAGGCGAGATAAAAGTCGTGTAACTAGAAAAGTTTTGTATTTTGAAGGTGGATGGATAAAGCAGAGCAGAGGATGACCAAAAAACATATGGATACATTGTGCGAGGATGATATGTGTATAAAAGGTGTGAATAATGAGATAACATCTGATAGGGGAGAGTGGAAGAGGAAAACATGTTGTGCCGACACTACTTAGGTGGGATGAGGGTCAGGAGATCATGACGATGACATCCACGACTATCGACATTCTATGACGCAATATAATGACAGATAACATTTATCTAATCAAATTATAGCAACTATGTAGCGATTATATAACTTATAGCTCTTTTAATACAAGTATTGTGAATCTATATGAGGTGGTCGTAAATCAGCTCTATACGCAATATTTATTGCATCCGCATGTCCGACGTAACATAACTTATCCCTGATAAAAGATACGCTTTTGTCTACTCGAGCCGACGTAGACGTTCTTTAATATAGAAAAAATGTATACCTAATACATTATAATTTCGGACCATTCTTAAAACTATCAAATTACACTATATTATTTGCACGTGACTCACTGTCCGCAATAACAAGTGTGGTCGATTGAGTCGATTGAGTGTAATGATAAGTGGTAATTGCACCTCAAAATCACAGATAATCAACCTCAAATAGGATCTCAAGCTGTATCTGGTTATTCCAATAATACTCTACCCTTGATTTTTTTTTTATTATTTATAAATTTTTGCATCTGGCTATAACATCATCTGATCTGCAAATGAAGATGTGGCGCTATATGGTAAGTGACTAAAACTATAGGCGGACTGGCTCTCAAGTCCAGTTGCCGAAAAACACCAGCAGGTGCTTGCTGACAGATTTTCAACTTGAGGATGGTATGGCTAGCCTCAGACGACTATTAGAAAAAGCCCTACCACAACACTATGATTTTATAACAATATTTTCGTTCACCAATAGCTCAGGCTGATTTTAGGAATTCGAATCAAGACATTACTGAAATTCGAATTACAGTATACTGGAGACTATTGTCTATTTATAAGCACTATTAACCTTTTTACTGCAACACACACGGGATTTTATAAAAAATATAAAAACAACGTATAGAAAGAATAAATTCGCTCTTGCAATGTCATGAGCTAGAAATCTCTCATTCATATAATCTATATTGTTAATATACAGATTAACTTAATGTTTTCCCAAAATACATTTAATTAAATCTGATACTTTTCGAAAAGTATACAACTTTAAAAATCGCTATTTTGATTCGATTTTATTGCTCTAACTCACCCCTCAGCTAAACTATAAGCGTCAAGATACAACCGTGAAGGCACAGTCATCTGTTTGTTTTTCTAAATCTAAATCAGACACGTGCGATAATAAGATATGTTTTTACACATTAATTTAGGGTTTCCTCTGGTATAGCTTGAAATATCGATAACACATGTTAATTTAGTATGTTGTGATTTTTTAATTACATTAATATTTTTCTCTATCGATATCGATAATATGTGTTAAAAAAGAGCATGGACATTAAAACGAAGTTTTTTACACATTCTGTACGTTTGAAAAGGTTCGAATTACGAAATTAAATATACTGTAAATAAAAAAAAAAGTAGTGTGTACTTATGTACACGCGTTAGAAGTTATACTTCTTTGGCGTAACAAGATACAACAGATCTTTTCAAAAATTTTATCTTTCGCCTTATTCTACTTTTGTAGAAAAAGCGACACTAACAATAGAAAAAAGGCATTTAATACATACATAGTTTTTTTGAATACAATGTTGACTATAGCTAACTTCAGGGTGTCGGTTTTTCGTGACGGTGTGCGCGCGCATCGCAAAAACTTACTCTTATCATTTTTCCCTAACGCGCCAAACGAAGTATAACTTCAAAAATTGAATAAATAATAACAAAAAAAACTTTTTGAAGAAGCTCCTCGTCTTGTTTTTTCATTGAGACAAAATCAAATGTATACTTTGTTATTTCGTACTACTATAACTACAAGGCTTGAGAATCAATTATGGGGAGCATACTTGCTTAATATAAATGGGAGCTGGTAGCCATTTTACGATGGAAGTCACCATAACGGTTCTAATTTAATAACCCAACCTCTACACTATACCATACCCTCGCGGCAATGAGTAAATAACTGACAGACTAGACTTTTGACGGACAGCTGTTGCCTTTCAAAGTATTTCTCTGCTTTTTCCTACTTTTTCAACCACTCCTTTTACTTCTTTCCTTTAAATTTTTAGTACTTTTGAGCAAGTTTTGTAACGTATCAGAATTCATGTTCAATGACATGTTATCAATTCAATTGTTTGCAGTAACCAAACTATATTACCCAAGATGTCAATATAGGGTCAAGTAACCCAAGATTATGAGTAAAAAATACAAGTTACTATATGTCAAACTAAAATACCGCCAAAACATTATATATATTTTTTAACTCACAGATAACATACACAGATTGTGGATGAAATTTTATTCAATAATATTATTTTTTATCTATGCTGATACAACTTTCATTATAAAATATCTGTGATAATCAGGATTAATTACAATAAAATATCGACATACATTCTAAATCAATCGTAATTTTCAGCTCTAATTTGGTATGTTTTTTCTAAGGTCGACTCATTAGAGTTCCCAGAAAAAAGGCCACTTGTGTGTCGGCTGTGGAGCTTCGACATACATCAACTTGCGATAGGAAGATGAATAGCATCAGATCTGGCACACCGATCATGATGTCTGATTACTGTCAGGGCTTTCGTATTTATTTTGAAAGTGGGCGTTTGAAACTTTCAAGGGGCCGTAAACCGTACGTTCGTAGAATGGTGTACGGCATAAACACACATACTTTGAATGTTGCTTTCTGTCCAATCAGAAGCGAGAGGTAACGTCACTCGTGAGTTATCTAATCTGTGATTACATGTTTTTGTACTAGCTCGGCAATAGTACTGAGTAGTAGTACTTGATGGAATCTACGGTGCAGATCATAAGCATATGCAAACACCCGGTGTCTCTTTACCCTTTTTTGTCCACGTCTTCACCGTACACTAAGCATAATAATTTACAAACCTTCTTATTCTTCCCGATATAGACGATACCGTCTAAATATTTTTTTCTGTGAATCATTGTAAATAGATGGAAGTCTAAAACAAAGAAAAAATCGTAGAAGGATAGCGTGCAGGAGGCGAATAATACAATTTAAGTCTCATACACTATTTAATCAGATAAAACTTTTTACTATTCGTTCTGGCTTAGACATAAAAGTAATATTTTGTATAATGATGATATTAATTCGAATCTTATATATAAAATAGTCAGAGGAAAAACAGTTTAGTACAATCATATCCTCTGTTGTAAACCGATTTTCTTAATTTTGTTTTTGTTTAGTAGCTATTGACGAGCTTTACTGTTAACAATCAGGAAATATTTGGAAGTATTTCTTGAAGTGAAACTACTTGTGAGAGAGTTTCGAAGATTAACCGGAAGAAAGAAACAGATAACATTTTTAAAAATCGGTTCTTTGTTATAGGCACCGTATATACTATATATATCCATTTAGTAAAAAACTATTATTTTGACGTTACAAACAGACACTTCCAATTTATTTATTTGTATATTTGTTCGTATAAATTACACGTAAAAACCATTACGTTTTTTTTTTGTATTCGTCCTCCGGCGCCGAATATTTTTAAAACCGGTAACTTTGATTTCCATACCTACAACTAAAGTATGATTAGGTTTATTATAAAGATAACGTGGTTCGTTGTTTACCCGTCCTTATCTTATATTATCAGCGGTTATCTGTTAAAACGTCTTCTGAATTGTTTGCATCGCGAACGGCCGAGACCACGCGGAACTGTGTACTCAGTTATCTAAGCCATTTATCATCTACTTTATTGTGTCACAACATTTTAAAATACTTCGAATACCTACGTGTTCACAGTGTATTTTTTATTCTCTAAAATTCTCCTGTTCTACGGTCAACCACCATAGGTTACCTGTGGACTGAGTTAAAACGAGTCGTGTAAAAAGTAATCTAAGCATTCCCGTAGTTGAGCTCTTGAACACACTGCTAGCGCGATACAGTGACACTGAATATTTTCACTCACTAACTTAACAGACACAACACAGAGTCCACATACGTGCACACACATTAATAGGTACACATATGATGGAAGGGTTTTCTTTATTTTCCTTGTTTTTGCGAACTAGGCTAAATTAGTTTAGCCGAGTTGACAAATATAAAATACATGTTTGAGTTCGTGAGCCACACATGCTGGTACATATGTATGATTAACTTAGCTAGTTTAGCTTAGTAAGATTCTCGTTGTTGTATCGAAGGCAACAGTCCAAACCGAGATTCGTCCATTTTGGCACCCTTGAGATTATTGCCTAGCGGCCATCAACGCTCGCCCCTATAGTCCGGTAAATCTATGACGGCCCATAAGTCCCAAAGCGTATAATAGTCAGTTGAAAAAAATCAAAGCATTCTCCAAACCTTTCCCCTTTAGTGCTTACATAATACTCGAAGGGCCACTATGGAGGTAGCCCGTTCCCAGTACAACGTTGCGTTCGTTTGACTATTAATAAACACTCTACTCCTATTTTGAGTTTATTATTATTTTAAATATGTAACTTTGTTACTCTATGGTCGTTTCACATTCAAGGATCAGCCGATGTATATACAAAATCTTATTATACACGCGACTTTGTCAAAGGAAAAAAGATGCTCACTACATCGCTTGTCCAATTCTCCACGGCAAGAAAACAAACATCGCTGAATGCGTTATACTTTTAAAAGTCGTAGTTTCTGAATACTTTAATAACCTTATATTAAATGATGATATTGCAATAATATGTTTTTAAATAAGGAGAAGATGTCTAAGAAGTAACTAAAACTAAAATGTTGGTCGAAAGCATTGAGTAGTTTTTGCGTGATGCGCCTACAACGACAGACCTATGTCCTTTCATTTACATACATAATCAAACAGTGCACTGTGCTATCCGTCAGATATAGTACACTCTTATAAAAATTAAAATAAGTATCAAGAGCGTGTACTATGCCCATTAAATGATAATAAAAAAATGTCCCCAGTAACCAAAATTAAGGACAATACGACCCGTGTAATTCTAAACGTTTGTTGTCCGCATTATAAAGCATACGGTCGGTCCGGGCGCGCGGGTGTCGCCGGGTAATGAACCTCGGGTCAACATACCGTCAACTGTTATGGATTTACCTACGTGGTTGTTATGTTAAATTGATGCTTTAAAAGCATAACGCCACTAAGGGAAATCCTTAATGATAATGATTCACAATTTTTATAAGGAAATAACTAACATGGTTGTACAATTTTTCGTTATAAAAAATCTACGCGCTACGTTCCACTATGGATGCAAAACAATACATGTATTCGTAATTCTCAAATTAGATCCCATAGAGATATGTTCGAATTTAATTAATACATTACTTATTTATACTACTATACTACTACTACTACTATACTACTATACTACTATACTACTATACTACTACTATACTACTACCTAAGTAAATTGATACAAAGATAAAATCACTCTAATGAAATCAAATAAAATCAAAAGTACTTTGTTCAACTTAGGCCCTGAAACGTCATAACTACCATAAATCCTTGGTTTGTCTTTTAACGTACATATTTTCACAAATATATATTACGGACACAATCGGTTGTATCGTTCACATATAGATACATCCTATCAAACTATATATAATCTATTATTTAAGCTAAACAAAATTACAGACGAACTTTTTTAGTACAACCATATGCGTTGTAATTAATAACACACAAAGAAACATGGCGGCCGTGCCGCGTTGTTAGTGTCAATGACATTTGATTCCGAAAATATTATCAGAAAGAATTGTGAACATCGTTCATTGTCAGATTTGAATGGGGGACTTCGGAATAGTTGTTCGAAACTTCGAACCGAAATGGTTTACAATGTTGTTTTAGACAGAAGCGGGAATTATACGAACAAAAGAATTTTTATGGCTAACCCGTATATATAATAATGGATGCTTATATATGCATATGAGACTGATACATTACAATACAAAGTAATGACCATGAATTTCCTCATGTAAGTGTTTTTCATCAGGAAGGTTTTTGCACTATCCATTTTTCTCTACCGTGACACTAGATGGAGCTATAACGCATCAACTTCTTTATGCAATTCAACACCTCGTTATAAAAATTGCAATGTCTGAATATTTATTCTTATAGGTTTTACTTATTTTACTTTAATTCGTCACTAGGTGGTGCCACGCAAAATTTTATTGTCATTTTATATTGCAATTTAACGCGACCGAAGAAGGCAAGGTCGATTCTTTATAATTTTGCGTAATTTTATAAGTTATAGCGTTTGGTACCACAATTTGACCTGATGTTGTCTAAGATGGTAAACACGCCAAATCTAGAGGGGACTGACTGAATCTTAAAGATTTTTCCAATGTCAAAAGTTGATTGTTTTCTTGATTTAATGAGAATTTGCGAGACCTTTTCATTAGGGAATTCGACGACAGTATACCATAACTTGTGAAATATAGTACATCATTTTGCCTGTAGTTAGTTAGTTCTGATAAAACGATGTGTAAAACAGCGACCGCTGTCTAAAACTTGTACCATCAGTACGAAGCAAAGTTTTAGCGAAAATTTGCCACTATCTATCTATAACGCATAAATATTAAATAAAAATTAGGGTGTGTTGTAAAGAATCGTGAAGAAACCATAGCATGGTGGTAGGGATATTTCTAATTCCGTCTGGCTAAATACCACCCTCAAGTTGAAAACCTGCAGCACCCGTTGGTGTGTTCTGGCAGCTAGTTAAGTGTCTACCATCTTAGACCACATCATCATGTAACATGAGATGAGATTTTGGTCAAACGCTAACCTATACAGTATAAAAAACAAACACGTTAAAAGTGAAAATATTATCAGAAATTACAGAGATTTTAATTAAAAAAATACAACGGCAAGCGGTGTTCCCATCCATTACCCATACAAGTAATGACCGCGCCCGACATTGCTTAACTTTGGTGATTCAGACGAGAACCGGTGTTTTCGACACTCTACCGACACAGTACTTTCCCCTACTACTTTTCGTCGTACAAAAAGGTTGCGGATCAGAATATCAAAGCCCTCCTACAAGATATTTTACTTTAAAAAAAGTCTTTTTTTCCGCCTGTCTGTGTTCCCTTAGTTCTTCTAAACTATGCGATGGATTTTGATATAGTTTTGGTTAAAGTTTAGAAACTTTCTCCCGGCGATTTATATATATAATACATTATATAAGACATGAATATATTATAATTTACATTTATACAAAGCAGAAAGAAGACGACATATTCTAATAAAGTCGTAAGAAGGAGTTTTCGGGCGCTTACATTGATAATGCTGACTAAGCCTTATAACGATACACAACAATATTGTAATACAGAACTGTGCATCTGAAAAATGCCTACATAAAAGTTTTCGGCGATATGTGTCTATCTCCTAAGAATAAGCTTCTTGTAGGTGGTAGAGCTACGCTGAAGCTATTACTGGTTTCAGCATGAATGGGTCGGCTCACCCGACGCGCGGGGTAGAAAACCGTAGAAACAGAAAACCGACGTGAAGTAACAGTGCTTGCACTGTTGCGTTTCGTTCGGTCAGTGAGAGCGCCGGAGGCCCACATATATTAAAAGGCCGGCAACGCACTTGCGACTCCCCTGGTGTTGTTAGTGTCTATGGACGGCTGTGATCACTTACCATCAGGTGACCCACCTGTTCGTTTGCCCCCTATAATATAAAAAAAAGCCGTGGCCGGCCGTGGTTTGGACAGCCCTGCCTTAAAAGATATCATAGATTTGAAACTCAACAAAACAAGTTATCTGTGTGAAGATTCTTCTATGACTTCCATCTAACTGTATGAAATAATAGTTACCTTAGTTTAGTTTAACTTAGTTAGACTCGGGAGATTCGGTGACAGTCAAAGCCGAGGCGCGCCGTGCGCCCTCGTTCTGGTTGCCTATATAAAATCGGGTGAGTGCCTTAAGCGCTCCCCTTAGTAGTCCGGTGAAACTGTAACGGCCTTGCCAGGTCAACAGTGTAGTCAGTTCGAAAAAAAAAACTTTGATCTAAAACATTTAGACACTTGCTATATGAGTATAATAATGCACCCATGCGAAACCGGGGCAAGTTGCTAGTTATAAAATAAACAAAAAAAATGCCCCTAACGAACCGGAGTGCACAAAGATTTATATACTTTAAAATTAGCACAAACGTATATAGAAGTTGAAATATTGTTGTATCTTTTCATTATAAAGGTAACACTTCCATGCAAAAACTTTGTTTACATCCATTAAACTGTCTTATTAGCATTTCATGTATTTCTGGTTTGCTACGACATGCCCGTTCTCATCGTTCTGGAATATTTTCTTACCGGTTTATATCAGTTAACGATGTTTACCGGAACTGTATTGAATTACCAGCACATAATCAATGAATGCTCATAGAATTAGTAATATCTATTCTATGTCGTTCTTACTAAGTATAAAATTATTCTTATACTTGCTACTGCTTATATTGCCGGCCCGGCGGACGTTGGCTAGCTCTGATAATAAAAAAATATATACTTATGTGCATGAAATAGGTGGTAGAGCTACGCTGAAGATATTACTGGTTTCAGCATGAATGGGTCGGCTCGCCCGACGCGCGGGGTAGTACCACCCTCTCACAGAAAACCCGACGTGAAGTAACAGTGCTTGCGGTCAGTGAGAGCGCCGGAAGCCCACATATTTAAAAGGCCGGCGACGCACTTGCGACTCCCCTGGTGTTGCTAGTGTCTATGGACGGCGGTGATCACTTACCATCAGGTGACCCACCTGTTCGTTTGCCTCCTATAATATATAAAAAAAATAAAAAAAATTAAATGCGTAAGGTAAGTAATGTGCTGTATTTGATAAGGTTTAATAATGTATTCGTCTAAATAGCCTTCAAATTAGTAGACAGGTGGGTTTAGTAAGCTATTCTTAAAATATAGGTATATGTCATCGTAGATTTTTTTGTAGGTCTATAAAAAAGGAATATCTCACTATACCTTGTTTTGTTATATCTCAAAGGGATTACGCAACGTTTTCGACGAAAACTCCCAGGCGGTTCGACTTTATCTGATTCTTTCAACAATTATCATTATATTACAATTAATTTATACACGACTTTGTCAAATTATATACCTTAATCTTCCTCATGAATTAGTATATCTATTGGTGAAGATCGCATTACAATCCGTTCAGTAGTTTTTGAATTTATCGCGAACAAACACACAAACAGACAGACGGACGCGGCGGACGACTTTGTTTTGTAATATGTAGTAATAGTGATATAAATTTACCTAAATAATATGAGTAAATTAGATACCGTAAACAACAATTTATATTTAACTAGTTTTACCCGTTGCTTCGCTCGTGTTAAGTAAATTTCCATACTTATCCCTTGAGAACAGTACCTTTGTCAATGGGATGATAGATAAACCTATAGCATGTTGATTAAGATCGTGCCTTCAACCGAAAAAGGATATCGCCCAACAGTGGGACAGTTATAGACAAATATAATTATTATATAATTATTGTGTTCATATATTTAGACGATCAAACCTTATAATATTAATTAAAATACAATACAAAAATAATTACATAAAACTAGCTAGTACCCGCGACTTCGTTCTCGTTACAATGGTTTTGTTGTTTCATTACGACTACGCGTTGTAAATGTAGGTATTAATTGCGGGCTGTCCTTTTATTTTTTTAACATGATTCTATTAACTTACACAAAGTCAAAATCCAAAATTCTGTATTCAGTTTAGGTCTTGAGAAGGCGCTTATGAACGTCAAAGTTACCATCAGTTCGGGAAACTACCCAGTCATCGAGAAGAACCTAACCTACCCTAAAGGGTAACCTACCTAACCTAATTCACCCTCTTCAAAACGTCGGATCCATTGAAATATAAAACTCTTATCAAGGACCGATGATAATACAATAATTTAATAAGTTTGTCCAATTCATTTAAATAATTGATTATGTAAAAGAATCGTTTCTAAAAAATCGACTCTTCAAGCTACTATGAAATTGAATGAATGAATGAACTCCCAGCGGCAGCGTTTCCGGACCAATACAACCCACAGACCTTCAAGAAACGAGCCTACTCCTTCCTCAAAGGCCGGCAACGCATTTGTGATACCTCTGGTGTCGCAGGTGTCCATGGGCGGCGGTGATTACTTACCATCAGGTAACCCGTCTGGTCGTTTGCCTCCAACCACATAAAAAAAAAATTAAGTTCGCTAAAGGCTTAAAAAGAAAAAAAAATCTATAACTTATGAACAGTCACCAATAAAATATTTGTAACAACTTAACATTCAAATGAAGTATACCAAGAACATTTAATATAATATTTCACAATTACTTTCTATTTTTTAATTCGGTTACCTATAAAAGTGTGTTTTAACTAACTATATATTTTCTTTTATCTTTTAGCGATTTTTTTACTAACTTCTGTTAAATTTCATGATTACTGCTTAGCCTATATAGAAACGCTTAATGATATTTAGCTTATATAATATTCTGAAAGTCTAGCTGTAAAAGTCGCCAAAGTCTGGCTCACCCAGAAGATTACCATGAAGAAATAACAGACACTTCAATTTTATTTGTATGTATGGATTTCATCATATGGTCGCAATAGTGGCTGATTAATGTAATACATTTTAACATTGTAACAACATTTAGTGGGGGATACAGTTGAGACGATGAAATACGTTAGTGTGAGTGGATCTGCGCACGTGTGTGACGTAAGAACAAGAACGTGCGAGCGCGCACGTCGAACAACGTCTTTGTCACGGAACAAAGGGTTACGTTTCGTAGATTTATTATACGCTATAAAAAAATAATATTATTCTCGTAACATCGTCTCCCCTTATTAATCAAAAATAATATAAGGGGTATATTTCAGTAATATACATAAGCGTTTAGAGAACGCTTACGAAGTCGTAGGCAGTTCCAAATATCTATGGTACCACTAAAGACATGGTTTTCCCTTTCAAATTGATACAAATTATGAAATGACGTCTGACTTGGTTGCATGATCTAGGTACCTTTGCCTTTTCCTTGGGATGGAAAGAACAGAAACCAATAAAAAAATATCTATGGTTCCAAATACTAAATATTTTTCAAAATGGCTGTCTATAACTTCGATCCCATATTGGATTCCCAGTTGGAGTGTGGAACGACGCTTTTAATTACGTCGCTTAAGTATCTTTCCTTGAATGACTAGGTATGTCAAGGTAATAACTGCCGATATGGGTTTGCGGTTAGGATTCCTTTCGTATATAAAATATTCCTATACAATACCTAGAAATCGTCTGTCACAGTTCAAACATTAATAATGTTTTGTTCTTTTTTTTAATTTCATGTTTTTCAGTCTTCATATGATTTTTAACGTTTTTGAAGAATTAGCTGATTTGTATGAACGAGCGTATAGTTCTTTATTGCAGACTTCAATCATATAATGGCACGGGTGAGCATAATAGCGTGAGATATTATTATCTTCCAAGTAAAACAAAATAAAATAAACAGTATTAACATGAGATAAAAATTCATGCATGCTATAAATAACATAAAAATACACACACCACAACAAATATATACACTGTTGATAATAATATATACAATAAAAATAATATACTAAAAAAATCCTACACAAAATGAATAAGTTTTAGCGTAATCTCATAACTAGGGTTGCCAGCTTTTATTTTATCAAATAAAATATATTTGTACAAGAAAAGTATGTAATATCAAAATAAAATATGTCGTGAGATAATTATCCGTGAAGATAGGAAAATTATCTTTATTATATATATAATATGTTCATATATGTAAGTATTTATTACATTTTATTTATACAATTATTTTCTTGCAAGCCTCATGACCTAAAAACAGAATTTCGCTAAACAAAATTTTACCACTCCGATAAAGAAAAAAGTGTGTGTGTGTACTTATGTACACGCGTTAGAAGTTATACCACTTTGGCGTAACAAGATAAAAATCTTTTCAAATATTTTATCTTCCGCCTTATTCTACGTTTGTAGAAAAAACGACACTAACAATAGAAAAAAGGTATTTAAAAAGATCTGTATCCCTTCTTATAAAGTTAATATAGAGAAGTAGTGTAGATAGATATAATTCGTGTATAATATGTCGCGTGCCAAATGCAAAAAGCGCGATCGCAGCATTTAGTATTGTATGTCAAACATCGAAAAACTTTTTGTTGACGTTGGACCTTTTTTCTTGTAACATGTTTACAACACGTTTAACCATAAATACATACATACATTTTTTTAATAAAATGTTGACTATAGCTAACTTCAGGGCGTAGGTTTTTCGTGACGGTGTGCGCGCGCATCGTAAAAATATACTCTATAATTATAATATAATATATAATTTCAAAAATGTGATGACTAATTTTTGTATTATTTCGAATCTATCAAACAAAACCTCGGGTAAATACTAACCTTTTACGAACAATGGAAAGTGTGCCAGGTCCGAAGTAAGCATAAAGCTTCCACTATTGACGACTTGTGAAATGTAGAAAGTGGCCCACGATTTGTTGCCTTCGGTATGCCGCGGCGATACAAAGGTACGAGATATTGTGTTCGGCAAACTAATGGAAGGCTACCGTTTCACTCGTAATACTTTGAAATTAGATGTCAAGTACTTAATAAATAAATGAATGGTTGAGTCGTCGACTTGGTAATAGAACAAAAAATCAATGATAAGTATTACAAAATGTATAGAACATGACTCATATTATCAAATTTAGTATGTTTTGAGTATGACGCATATCTCATTTTATTCCATCTTATGTTACTTCTCTTTTCCAAATAATCAACGGCGTTATGATACCAATGTCTCGAATATCTAAATTTATTAATAAATAAAATGTTCGTAACTACGTTTTGTACAAATTTTTTTTCGATGCAAAAATAATGTAAGATATTTTAAAAAGTATTTTTTTTTTCATTTTCTTCTTACTTTTGTAATCGACCTTCTTTATTTACAATTAATATTACCATTATCAATTGGTTAATCTTATTACAAAACTTCTTCTGATAACTGCAGTTGTCCAAAGAGATCTTGGCCTCCTCAATAGAACTTTCCAGAGTGTTTTGAAAACATCACAGAATGCATGCTTTGTACTATTATATTTGTATTCTATTCACATCATTTGTACACAATAACTTACGTAAGATGCCACCAATATAATAATTTAAGCTTATGAATATAAAAAAAAAATGTCACAACATGAGAGCCTCAAATCTCTCCAAAAACTCTCTAAAAAGTGTTTATTATAATTTAAACGAATTAGAAACGTAATAACTAAGCCCACAGATCCATAAATACTTTAACAATATTTAAGCATAAATTTTAATTTGTAACTCTGTAATTTGAGTGTATGCTTCTTAAGTCACTGTTTCCAGATACAAAATTCATGTTTTAATTCGTGAGGCACGCATGTGTGACACTTTTATATATATGAATAGCTCTAGCTTAGTTTCGCTTAGACAGATCCGCGGCGTTGCATCCATGGCAACTGCTCAAGCTGAGGTTCGGCCACTTTGGCATCCTTGAGCTTGTTGCCAAGCGGTGAAGTGCCTTAAGCGTTCGCCCTAGTAGTCCGGTGAAGCTGTGAAGGCCCGTTAGGCCAATAGCGTAGACAGTTCGACAAAAAAAAATGTAAGCCACCTAAATTACAAAAACTTGTATTACGTAAGTAACTATTCACAATCTTGGTAGGAGTTTTTGGCGGGCTCTTAATTTGTCATGTAGTAGTTTTATATTTTAGTAATACAGGTGGGTTACTTATAATAAAATAAATAATAAAGAGACTTTATTTAACAAAATAATATTGCCGGATACAAAAATAAACTGTAGATCCCCGCACTAGGAACTAAATCCTGTGTCGCTGGTAATCGACCAAAACCAGGTTACAAAATTTATATAGTGTCAGTGCGGTAAGTGGCTTACTTATTAATGGATAAAGTAAATTAAAATTAACAAAATAAAAAGAGACAAAACAGCTAATTTTAAACAATATTAATAACTAAAATTTTTTTTTTTTTTTTATATTATAGGGGGCAAACAACAAACAGGTGGGTCACCTGATGGTAAGTGATCGCCGCCGTCCATGGACACTAGCAACACCAGGGAAGTCGCAAGTGCGTTGCCGGCCTTTTAAATATGTGGGCCTCCGGCGCTCTCACTGACCGAACGAAACGCAACAGCGCAACCACTGTTACTTCACGTCAGCTTTCTGTGAGAGGGTGGTACTACCCCGGGCGAGCCGACCCATTCATGCTGAAACCAGTAATAGCTTCAGCGTAGCTCTACCACCTACAATATAGGTACTTGAATGTGTATTGTGTAATACTGATGGAATTTCGCTTAATATAGTACGGTTATTGTGCAAAAGCGAAATGGATTACAAATAATGACACGAAACACGAATTCTGATACATCACAAAAACAACCCCGAAAGTTCTAAAAGGGCACGATCGGTTTGGTGGAACACTGAAATCATTCGAAGTCGTTAACTGTAAAATAAGTAGCATCTAGACTTACATTATAACAATAGTAATAATTTTCAATAATGTACATTGATAGCGAAAGAGTGAAAAGAAGAAAGACAGTACCTAAATAATCAAAATCTGTTTTACGTTAATAACAGTTCTTCACACGCTTGCGGATATAATTTACTAGCGGTACGCTCCGGCTTCGCACGGGTATAAAATATATAGCCTATGTCATTCACTGAAAAAATGATTAAAATCGATCCAGTAGTTTTGATTTATTCATTACTGCCCGTGGCCCGCACGCGTTCATCTTGGAGTAACTTCAAAAATAACAATATTTCTCCACTATTTAATTTATGTTATTATACATATAAACCTTCCTCTTCAATCACTCTATCTATTAAAACAAAACCGGATCAAAATCCGTTCCGTAGTTTTAAAGATTTAAGCATACATAGAGATATAGGGACAGAGAAAGCGACTTTGTTTTATACTATGTAGTTATTATTGCGCAATATTGCTACTTTTAGCGAAGTTCTTATCGTCAAATACGTTTGTATTAGTCATCCCATAGATTGAGCTGTGGTTTGCTTGTTATTGCCGTTTTTGTTTACTTCTATGCTACAAACTTACTACGTATATTGATTAATAGACGTTCCTCGGTCACATCGTTGACGTCCCATCAAAGTAATTGGGTCAAGAAAAAATCCGCATTATATGATTACAATCCTTTGCCGATACGTTCTGTAGTTTGACGTAATTGAACTCCGGAATTATAGTTTCGTATTGTTTAGTTATTTTTTTTCATACCTAACAATTTAACTTATCATCATCATCTAACCCTTATCTCACTTAAGTAGGGTTGGCACAACATATTTTCCTTTTCCAGTCGTCCGATGTCATCTCCGTATGTTCGCCTTTTCTACACACATCATTTTTCACACAATCTATCCATACCTTCTTCGGTCTTCCTCTACTCCTATATCCATCCACCTTCATGCTTAAAACTTTTCTAGTTACATGGCTTTCGTCTCTCTTCAGGACATACCCATGCTATGCTAACCTATTACTCCACCACTTCTCTGTAGCTTGTGTTATTTTCAAACTTCCTCTTATATAATCTTATCGATTCTAGTTATTATTATTGTTATTCTATTTAGTACATTATCATACAAACGAGATAAGTTGGTTATTCTCATTGTATGCGAGACGAGATTAAGCGAATATCTGTGAAGAGTGGCGTACGAATATATTTTTTCACGCACCGTACAATTAGTCGAGTTAGTGATGCATTCATAAGCACAGATGATATATCGGCATTTTTCGTACATAGTTCTAGTTTACTTATTTTTCGGTTTCGATTGACCATTTACCATTTTTAATGCCTAATGAAAAGGGCATCAAATAGTTACAGATATAATAAATCTATTTTTTTTTTGTGTTTAATGATATTAATGTTAATCTGTTCACAAAAAGAATTGACGAATTTAATTATTTATTTATGATGTCGCAACTTCAGAGTAGATGTCGCAACTTCAGAGTATTCTGACAGTGCGTCCATCAATATATAATCGAATGCTGCAATGAGCCAGCGCTTTTGGTGAAAAACAAAACATCGTGACGAAACTATAACTATATAATATAGGACTGGTTATATGACAATCTCAAGTAAAAAATATAACACCATGGACCTACAGAGGTTATTACTTGTGTGTCAGACCTTTAAGTTTAGCGTGAGACCATCTGACCTCATCACTATTTAGTATCAAAAACGATTTTTGTGTCAAATACAAAAAAATCCTATTATGTATATTTACCTTTTATATATAAAAACTCTTTGCTGAAACTAAAATAAATCGAAGAATACGGAAATTTAAAAAGGATACGTGTAGTATAAGCTGCGGTATGAACCTCAAATTATTCCAGTAAGAACCAAATAGGAAGTTACCTGTCTCTTTCTGTCAGATCGCCAAACTAGTGAGACAGTACGAGATGTTACTTACGCTTAACGCACAGTTTTTTCCAAATTACTCTGATAATGCTTATTTTATGTTGACGTTCAGTTTTTGTTTTATTTTGAATCGTGTTTTTATTGCAATTAGAGAACATTAATGATATTTTCCTTTTAACAATGCTTTATTATGTATGTAATAACTGTTCTTATATTTTATGTATTGTTGTTTTTTCCTGTTTACGCATTTGACATTGTGAAGGGCGCCATTTTATTCCCAATGGCGCGGCGGCTTAATTTAATATCAGCATCACTTTAAGTGATTGAAAATATATTCATTCGTATTTATTTCGCTACAGTTTTCTACCTGTAATCGATTATCGAAGACTTATTTGGATCCAAAAAAGGTTATTTAAACAGTGTTTGTTTAGAACTAAATTATACTACGCAACTAACGGTTGAAATTGTCATGGGGCAGTTACACTAATTTTGTAAAAGCAAAGGGATATCTGACATGAGTAAATATTGTTTATAAAATTACAAATTTACATTATATTAGCATCGGCACGCGATTTTATCTGCATTTGTATCTTTATAAATAATTACACCATTTTTTTTTATTAACGTGGGGAAATCCCTTATCTCTCGGGGGAGAGAGTGTGTTATGTCCGACTCGCACGGACTAAAACCCCCCGTTGTACCGACCGTCGCTTTGCTTAGGGCGACATGGGACCGTGCAAAGCTATCACCATGTCGCCCCTGCGGTCAGCCCGGCGGAAGTTGGCCGCCGGGCTCCGTCCTTATAGGGAGGTAGACTGGGTACACAACCAGCTACCTCCCCTCGTCAGCCAGACTTGTGCAATGAGGAGACGGCCCATCCCCTCAAGTCCGGCTACGGAGGTGGAAGGAGGCGTGCAAACCGCCGCCTCCTTCCACCGGCTCTTCTTTGGCGGAGAGGGTCGCTAAGAGGATCCAGCTCTCGGGCCCTCTCCGCCGCCTCCTTCTGCGAGATTACGTCCTCGCAGAAGGAGACGATCACTTGCCATGCCTCTTCGCTGCCGACCATGGCCGAAACCACACTCGGCAACGATAAATCCGGCCCTACCGCCGCAGCGTAAATAATTACACCATGCATTATCTATCTGTAACTTTAACGAACATTGCAGGGGCCATCGACATAGCTCACAGGTGGCAAGATTTTTTGAAGTGAAAGTTTTTTGAAATTCTATTCCGCAACCTTTTTTTGTGATGAAACCACTTCAAATATAGTGTCGGTGGCTAATAATTTTGCTTTATATATATTTAAATAATAATGGCGAAAAAGGACAAGAACAGGACCAATAATGCCAATTAACTTTCTGAATTAGATTTGCAAGAAGTAATCCTCATGGCTACGACAGACCTGGAACCAGAGCCTGTGGGGATGCGATACACAGATACGTCATACACAAGTGCGTCATTTGAATCCTTATCACCTTTTATCGAAAAGTGATGCCACTTTTGGCATCCCTACGAAGTTAGGAAGTTGGAATCATAGTGCTACTACAAAGTAATCCCCAGTTGATCTCAGACGCGCGCGGCAGATCGAAAAAATTAAGCCAAATCATACATCACAACATGACAGACATGTTATGCCGACCCTACTTAAGTGGTATAAGGGTAAGGAGATGATTCTTAGGTAAGTCTAATATCGCTATACTCTTACGAAATACGTAACTTGTGAACACGTTTCTGGAATCTTCTGGGCACGTGATAATGGTAACATAACTAATATTTAACAGGTAGTAAATCGACGTTTGTTTTGTCACTAACAATATTTTTTTGTACATATAGTGTAGCAATTTATGCCGTCTTTTTCGGACAATATTAAAGTCGAGCGTTTCGTGCCGCGCACTATCTTTAATACACATACGGATTACACATCTGGAATATAAATTGGATGGATGGAATACGACTTACAATAAATAAAATGATCGGATGTTTATAGCATTATAACGTCGCTATAAACTGTTATCGGTTATTCTGCTGTTGAGTAACTTGCTGTCTTTGCAATATATTGCAAATTATAACAGTTATATATTATTTTACAATTCAATATTTTAAAATAATATAACTTCAATATTAAATTATAACAATTTTATTGCAATTTATAACAATAATGCTATTTCATACAAATTAAAAAATTTTAGCCCATCACTACTGTTTTTTTATACCACAACGACATATAACAATAATTAGTGTTTCTTCTAACACTGTAATCCACATCTATAGACTTTATATATAATAATATTCGTATAAATTACCCATCTATTGTCTGTCGATCTCGACAAAGGCGTGTCAGTGTTATCAATCGACGGTAAAATAGCCACAAATCTTTCGAATTACATAATAGCGTTTATTTATAGAGGGGTTTGGTAGGCACAATAGTGCAATGAATCTTCTGACAGTAATGTCTAGTTCAGACGACGCGCGACGTTTGTAAAATATATTTTGTTTATCTTTACTAATTACCAAAAGGAAAACTTACTCCTTGAATATATTTAAAGCAACATTAGAAATCAATTTAAAAGATAAATATTTTCGTTCACAATTTTACTCATTATTTTATTATAGACTATGTTTAATTGTTACTAATAAGTTTTAACGCGTAGGAAGTCGCGTGCAGTTGCTAGTTGTACAAGCATTATTTAATGCACATTAGTTAGTTGGCTTTTCTATTACCGTTATAATAATATGAACGTAGGTTTACTGTTAACTTATAAAGAGCTTTACAAATTTTAATCAATTTTAGTATAGAAGTTGAATCTAGCTTTGTGTCTTTCTGTTGAATTTTTTGTGTCTCAGCAGCATCTAGTGTTTTTGTAAAATTACTAGCTGTGCCCCGCAGTTTCACTACCGCTTAATTTCTCACCTAGACTATTATTTAAATGTTATATATCTAAAATTGAACTCGTCATCTTAAACGTAGGACATTAATAATTGTGCGACGATATAGAAATTAGTCAAGTAAGAAGTCCGTAAAATTCTGCTGAAACCGTCTAAAATGATTTTATGTCAACTTCAACTTGACATCCGCTACTATTCACACAACATTTCGTTTTTCAGAACAAATATAACGATCACGAAAGTGGTGTAATTGAATATAATATACAACTTTAAACATACATGCATTTCGAGATAATCAATCTTACAATCGATTACAAAATCTTTACGTGTGAACGCACCCGTAGTAGAACGTGAGCCAGTGGCTCGCGCGGGGCGAGGTGGACACGTGCGGAGATTGGAGGCACGCCAGTCGATTCCCGAACAAAAGTAAGCGGGGATACCATAAACAAAAAAAAGTTTAACAAATTTATTTTTGAATTAATTGTGTATTACGGTCAATGTGAAAACAATGTAATGTACAAGTCAACGAGTATATTGATTTATTTCAAACTAGTAACCGGTCGAGCCTTCAAGTACGTTTATATTTTTTTGAATGATGATACCATATTAACATTATCGTCATGTAACCCTAACGAGTTTATGCAGTATAGTTTGGCGAATTAATTTATCTCATATAGAATAATCGTTTGACAATGAATATGGAAATAGATGTATTTTAATTGTATTTCGTTTAAAAATGTTATATTGTATGAAAATGTAAAAAATATAAATTCTTAACTTAAATGGGTGTTTCAATTTATTTTCTTACACTTATATAACCAATATTAGACTTATGTTGCTAATTTACAAAAACTGACTATTAAAGCTAAAATTACTTTTAAAAGTTTTTTATAACAGTTTTCCAGTTTTACTTTTCAAACAAATAATTTTTATTACAATTTTATTGAAATTGTTAGACCCTAAGATTCACAGAGGACTTATGCCTACACTTCATAGGCCTCTAATCTCTATATAAACTCAATCTTGTCTTTTAATGACCATTATGAATTATTCCTGGATTTATCATTGACAAATAACGTCACTGCAATTGATGCATTATTATCCAACGGTCATTTGATTAAGTATCATTACTTTCATTCCAATAAATGCAATACATTTAACTTAAATTTAGTAATACATCGTGAGAAAATGTATAGACTCATATGTTTTTAAATTTGCATCAGGACCGTACTGAAAAACGACCTAAAAATTTCGATTTTAGATACTCCTTGGACCACAATCGTGTAACTATTATAAGTTTGAACCGTATATTATAAAAAAAATAAAAGCAAAAAAAAAACAAATACCTAATATTACATGTGCCTAAGACAATCTTAGTAAAAAATAGATTGTACCTGGCCACCCCGATATCGGGTTATTGGAACGGCAGAGGGCACACCTGCCTGTTCTGTAATGGAACCACGTCGCAACCTACACACAACCAAGGTGACCCTGCACCGAGCCAAAAGGTACCTACTCCTCAAAATGCTCTTTGTTCGTCAGGTCGAAGCGGACGCGCAAAACATTATATTTTTTTTCTGTTACAAAATTATCGGAAATCTATTTTTAAGTCATACTTTTTTTTTGTAAGCAACACATGGTTAGTACCTGTATATCCACCGTGTATCATAAGACAGAATCTTTAATATTGTTAAAAATACAAAAATGACTTTGTGTTTGCTTGTTACGCTTTCAAGTCTTGAATAATTAACCGACCAATATGAAATTTAAATTTCATTCATACACATTGTCCGGGGAACAGAAAAGGACATAGGCTGCCAATCATTCGGGAAAAAAGAGTTGTCCCCGAGGAATAATAGGTCAAAAACTAGTTCTCTCTAAGTTTGCAAATCTCTTATCGTCCTTCAAATTCTCTCATTTACCTTGTAAATAACATATCTAATACATACGAAGTTAGGAAGTGGTACTACAAAATAACGCCCCCAAAGAGGGTTGAATTCAGGCGCTCACGGCCAACCGTAAAAATGAAGCAAAATCATATATACATCACAACATTCAAACATGTTGTGCCGACCCTACTTAGGTGGGATAAGGGTAAGGAGATGATGATCTAAAGTGTCTTACAATCCTATTCAATATTATAAATCAAAATCAAAAATACTTTATCCAATTTAGGCCATAATAAGGCGCTTATGAACGTCAAAACTACCACCGGTTCGGACAAACATCCCAGTCATCGAGAAGAACCAGCAAGACACTCGATCAGGTGTATCTTTTTAACATACGATTATATATTTAAAATACGTTATACGTTACAATCGTTTTAGTGGATGCACAGAGAGGAGTCAATTCCAGACATCACCATCGTTCACATATTGATCCACTCTATAATAGCCCTTTGACCCCATAACCCGCTTAACATGGCGCTTAAACTTATAGTCTGGCAAATCGGTAATATGCTTTGGGACTTTGTTATAAAACCTAACACTATTACATAAAATGCGAATATAGGTTTGTTTGTTACACTTTTATGTCCTAAAATATTCAAGCGAGCATGATGAAATTTTGCATACGAGTTGTCAGGGGGTACAAAAAACAGGGACTATTTAAAAAAAACCGAAAAATTAGGTCGCAACATTCATTAACACGAGCGAAGCCGCTGACAACAACTAGTAGTTTAGAACGACTTTAATTTACATTAAATAATTTTTATGTCCCGGGCTTGTTCATAAATAACGTGTCGTCTGCTGAAAGTGTTCCGTGAATCGTAAATAGTTACAGTGGAAATACCAATTAATGTAAAATATGCGGCTATAAAAAATATACTGCTTTTATATTGATAATCTTGTGTAATTTATGATATTATTATTTGTGCCCACGATACAAAATTTCAGGTGTTGCATGTGTTATAGTAAAGCTTAGAAATCTTCTCCTTTTTTTTATGTCAAAGGGTAGCAAGCAGGCAAACGACCTATCTTATGTTAAATGGTTACCTATCTACAAAAGGAACACCAGGGACATCACTGTTGTGTTGCTGACCTTGAAGAGCGTGTCTCAATCTTGTTTTGAAGATCTCCATGTCATAACCCTGGAGGAATACAGTGCTGGGTAATCCATTCCACAACGCTAGTAAGTGCATAATAAAGCTTGTAGAGAACCTGACGGTTGTCGCCATTCTGCTGGATTTTAGAGTATGTGAATGAACAACCAGACAGCGGCGGGTGGTGCGAATTTTGCACCATAGCAAAAATCTAGCCATCAAAAAAACAGGGAGCTAACTCTCATGATGACTGGTGAAATGTTGTGAGAGTTTATCGATCACGGATAAGGATGTAATGAAACTTCATTACAGTAAGATAAAAAAAATAACATGAATTTATGATTTCCATCAAAATAAATACTAAGTATATAGTAGTACATCAAATAACATGTTGGAATATCCAACCCGGTTTCACTAGCATATGATACACCTGTTGGGTGACAAATAAGGATAAACTTATGATGACAGTAAATAACCCATATAAATATTCTTGCTTCAGTAAGTAATATTTCGGTATATGTATACTGCCTCCTAGAAGATTGCACCTAAAGTGTTTCTCAGGGTTTAGCGTGTCTCTCCGGTCAGTCGTCACTTCGTATAAATAAAATTGTTGTGGAATAACTTCACCTATAAATAAATACATAAGTTATTGAACTTTTTAGTTTTTACTGCCACGAGGCATTTTATTGCAGGTATGTAGCGATACATGCGATGGAAAAAACAATATATATTGTAGGTAATGCTGTTACAGACCGTTCGAAGTTTTGTTACTCTATGACTGGTAACGTTTAAACGAGAAAGTTTTCTAGGATGGACGGACGTTGGTTACTCTTTTAAGCAAAAACTACTAAACAGATTTTAATGAAACTTCAGAATAATATAACTTATATATCAGAATACCACATAACTTTAATGTATAAGGATACTGTTTAATTTGGTCAGAGTATAACGATAAATATCACGTAAGTTGGAAAAAATCTGACACATGGGGGTTATATCGGCGTACGTTTCATAAAACTTTAAGACTTATACGAATATAATGTACAGTGTCATCATGTAAAAACGCGAACGAAGTCGCGGTCGGCGACTAGCGGAAATATAAAAAGGAATCAAAAAGAACATAAGAATAAACACCTAATAATAGTTAAGAAAATATTTTGTTTTCTTCGCGTAATTTATAGACGCACCTACAGGAGTATTTACGGTTTTTGAAATAAACGTATATTATTATTATAATAATTACCATATTTTTTAATGATAACAGAGAATTAGAGAAGTGCAGTCATAATAAACATGTTCTCTTCGTGTATCACCTTTAACATAACATTGAGGTTAACATACTATATATTTCTCCGCCAAAACAACGTCCCGCAGTTAAATGATATTAGCTTTGCTAATTACTTGTTTAAAAACAAAAACACGTTATCAATATACAAAGAGATTAACACAGGTATAGGTATATATTATATTGGAATGTACAAACTTCCAATAAAATCGTTGCGTTTTATTCGTCAACTAGTTGATACCCGCGACTTCATATTCGTTGTTTATAATTTTTTTCAACGTATTTTATTTATAAGGGAAAATACATTTTGCTTAAGAAAATTATTTGTAAAAAGTATTATCTGTTTTCTCTTCAACCGTTATAAGAAATAACACACCGCAGAACGCGTAGTACTTAAAAAAATCGTTGTGTTTAAAATGTTTATAAATTACTATGAAATTAAGATCTTGTGATGCTTTTTATTTAGATAATGACCAAGTATCATAGAAGTAAATTAATTAAAAGGAGTGTGTGCGATTCACACGCGATAGAAGTGAAAACATCAGTAAATCGACAAAAGAACGAGATGAATATATACAACAAGGGTGGGATAATTACAAAGTTTACTTGTTTAAAAATGAAATTATTTTGATTAATTTTAAAAGATATTTTATGTTTTATTTAACATATGTTACATAATTTATTGCTCAAGTTCCATATTTTCAACAAACAAGATATAAAAATACTCACAAACACTGTTAAATAGACACCTATAATATAAAATAGTATGTGTATTTCTGTCTCATTCTTTGCCGGCTTCATCCTACACATTTTTGTATTTGTGTCTCTTACCTGTCGTTTTTCCGTTGCATTCAGTTTGAAATCACAACGATTCTAATGAAGTTTCACTTCAAAAAATAACCAAGATCTATCAACCTATACCTAATACCTCGTTTGCCAGTATATGTTGCAAATTACAGGACTTCATAATAAATCAAAGCAGCGCAAGTGCTGCTGTTTAACAGCTGAAATAGCTGTGATATTGTTACTCCTGCATAGCAATGTTGCACAGTCTCTACAACCTTTTAAACTTTTTCTCATTCTCCTTTTCTTGTTGATATGGGTAGTTTTCCGTAAGCCGGGCGCAATGGAAAAATCACCAAATAATGTAGAATTCCGCCAAACGTCTTACAATCGTATGGGGAATGTTTATTTGGGGCCATATACTCTATTCTCCGTTTTCAGTTAGATCACCGAAAGCTCCGGCTCATTCTCAAGGATTCGAACCTACGTCGAACGATGTCCGAGCGCGCTAACCACAGAGCAATCATCGCTTCAAATGTATGTTCGCGATACGTACTCTGCTTACCCGCAAACCCCCTAGTAATAGCGGCCGTTAACATAAACATCAATACGTACTATACGCCGAAGTAGAGTCCAAGGTGACCTAAAAACCTCGAAACCAAAAGGGCACTTCTTAGAAATCCACCATTGCCAGAACACTGAAGCCAAAATAAAGATTTCCTTGTAAACTGTAAGTATTCGTAATTTATTGTAAACATTCGCTCTGTAGCAGCGACATTTAATTTATTACAAATACTACATTTATCGATTTTGTAATTTATCTTTAATTAGTTTTTATCTTTTTAATATAGATAAAAATAATTGTTCTATAATTATAAATTACTAGCTGTGTCCGCGGTTTCACTCGGATTACCTACAAAAATTAAAGCCGAGGTGTCATTTCAAGTAAACATTTTAAGCATTAAAATGATCTACGCAATATTTATTAGTCCGACAGGAATACCGTCTATGAATTAAAAAACTATGTAAGAATCTACTCAGTAGTTTTCAATTTATAAGCATATAACAGACAGACAAACATTGCCTTTTATAATATACTAGCGGCCAGCTCCGGCTTCGCACGGGTATAAAATATTTATAGGCTATGTCATTCACTGAAAAAAATGATTAAAATCGATCCAGTAGTTTTGATTTATTCATTACTGCCCGTGGCCCGCACGCGTTAATATGGAGTAACCTCAAAAATAATAGTATTTCTCCACTATTTAATTTATGTTATTATACAAATAAACCGTCCTTTTCAATCACTCTATCTATTCAAAAAAAACCGCATCAAAATCCGTTCTGTAGTTTTATTGATTTAAGCATACATAGGGATATAGGGACAGAGAAAGCGACTTTGTTTTATACTATGTAGTGATATAGAACGCTTTGTACGCGTTTATTACAGTATAAATCGGAATAATAGAACAGCCTGTAACCCGACAGTAACTTTTGATGCATGCAAGAGTTTTAGAATCGAATCAATATTTTCAGTTATCGTGCCCTATAAATAAACTGCAGCAAATTAGTAAAAATTGGCATTTCACGTCTAACCTTTTGTTTTAATTTGTCTTCATTGTTTTCCATAACGTCACGAAGAAATAAAAGAAAAATTATTAAGTACGTTTTGTAGCATCGTGGAGATATAATACTAATTATCTGCAAGCAAATAATCTTCTGCAAATGAGTCCAGATAAAAACGAATATCGATACCGGCATAACCTAGTCGTTAGTTAACGTTAGAATTACTAATGACTTTCTGAGAACTGAGGTTATTTCGTCGAGTTAGGGAAAATTACATAGAACAGCCGAACCTTTACACAAAAGTAACTTATACATTAAAATATAATTATGTTTTTTTTTCATAGGAACTACGTTTTTTTACCCTGTAATATCTATATAAAACTCATATTGATTTTTATTTAATATTGAGTTTCATATTGACATAATAGAGTTATTCCTGAAGAGTTATTCCAATTATATTTGCTTTTAAATAAATCGAACCGATCTTATTTCAAAAATAAAATAAAAACTGTAAACTTGACAAGTGTTAGACTATGTTTAAATTTAAATAGTGTCTACCTATAAACAACAGTAAGACACTCTTTTGCGATCAAAGTTTTTTTTAAACAAAAGTGTTCCACGCGTATTTAACATTTTTTTTGTAATGACTCGGATTTTTTTTACATTAAATTAATGTGTAATATATCGGGTAATTTGAAACAGAAACTCTTCAATTCTGAACATTTTCCTCTCCCTGTTTACAAGGTAAACTATTAAACTCATATTAAGTACCTAAAGGAGATACCAAGGCCTGTCGCTAATGAATATATTAAAAAACCATGCGGCATCTATAAATTTGCAGGCGTAATAACATTTTCCTTTTTGCTACACCCTATACAAGGACAAAAAGTATCATGTAGGTTGCCATAACTTATAACATGCAATCGTATCGAAGTTCATGATAATCTATCGATTACTTTAAACTGTAATAATACGTACACAAAACATAAGTAACAGACGAACATGACATAATCTATACATATAATAAAAATGAAGTGTCTGTATGTAATATCAAAATAACGACTTTTTACTGATTGGATATGAACGTATACACGATACTGATAACAAAAATACAATTATTAAAATTTTTGTCTGTCTGTGTGTATGTTCCTGGTAATCTCCGAAACGGCTGGACCGATTTTGACAGAAACTTCACTGACGGATAGTTAAAATTACAGCGGGTGGCATAGGCTACTTTATTTTAAACTAGCTGTCATCCGTGGCTAAATCTGTAGTACTATCTCCAAAACGATTGGACTTATTTTCACGGAACTTTCACTAACAGATAGCTGATCTTATAAGAAGTAATTTACAATTATAAAAAAAAACGCATGCGGAGCGGCGGGCAACAGCTAGTACAAAATAAAACTGCAAACCAAATCAAATACTCGATTTTTTTTCTAGTCAACAGATTTTATTCACCGTCACCTATTTAAACTTTACTTAGCCCTGTCACATAACACTGTCGCAAATAATGCGAATATAACGAAATCTTATATGCTTATTCTATCAAACTGTTTAGGTAAGGAAGCGTGCCAAATAAATGTCTTCTATATCAATCTTTTTGACCGCTTTGTATATAGCCGTAGTAAGTTTCGGGCTTGCGCGTAATACAGTCATGAGTTTAATACAAAACAATGTTAAAATATTATTATAGGAATCTAAAATTAGCAAATACTTATCCTTAACTTGTCTCGTTTTTATAATTTTTTGTTCTGCGTAAGATTCAGAGCGGTCAAAAAGTTTGGCGCGAACTGTGAATACTTCACAAGCGTCACCCGCCTTTTACGCAGTCGGTTGAGGTATTCAGCTTTGTTCTTTGCGGTACACATAAAGGGCGTTCATACCTTTGTCCTCTATTCGTATTTCTACGCACAAGTTACAACAGTTTCATTTTTTTTTTCTATGTAAACGGGTGTGAGTCATACTTCGCTGTCGCTTCACGCAGCGGCTCGTGCGTTCACAAAACGTTCGGGCACCTTATATCAATTGGAACTGTTCCAATAAAACCTGTCTGATGTATTGATGCTTTACAGTACTTGTTATTTCTATCATTACAGCGTATACTCATCGGTGTGAGCTGAAGTAATAAAGTGTAGCTTCATTTGGTATTTATAGAACAGCTTGAAATTTAAAACGTAAAAAAAGAATGAATATTTATTATGAAGTTTATAGTCTATGTAAAAGGTACAATGTAACCTGAACTACAGGTTCCCAGGACCTCGTCCTCTTATTTATCCTAATTTTATTGTATAATATTTATATGCTTATAATACGTAATTAAAAAGCCCCTCACTGAAGCTCAAACAACAATGGTATTAAAAACTACGCAGAAATGTTACAAGTCACAGAAATAATTGCTTTGATCTCCGCCTAGTTTTAGACAATATGTGAATAAATGTTTAGATAAATATTAGAGTCCATTCATTTACTATTAGCTTCAGGAAACCACCGAAGCATGTATTCCGATTATCGAACTTTTAAAATGTAAATTGATTACCTTACAAGTTAATAAAGCCAAGAACACAAAGAGTTCTTTAATTTGAATTTATAACTTTGCTTTTAAGACGTGGACCATGACAATCGACGGAAAAATCCTTAAGACGCGTGTCGAAATATATTTTTATTTAGGTACCTAATTGTATAAAAATATTTGATTATTTGTTTCTAGTGAATAAACTCAAAAAAGCACAACCGCTTTTGAATATTCTTTCACCTATAAAATGCTATATTATCAGCGAGTAGCTTTGACTTATAAACATATATTTGTAAGTTGTAAGTATATTTGTAAATAAGTTCTATTTTGCCGGTGTAAGTGCGCATCTAACAATTTCGAGAAAAGTGGACAATTTATTATTAGGCCGCTCTTTTAGCGAAGTACATGTAAGTTGTCTTGTAATTTTGTATAATTTGATAAAGTAATAGGTAAATAAACAATATTAGTAGATACACATTTTAATTCAATTCCGAATACATATAAAACTAAATATTTCAAAGCCGGCAGATTGCCCCTCTTTATTGGTATGTTAGTATAGTTGGCAACACCAATCTTAACGGCCGCATTGCGAATAATATAAAGAACCGCGTCGTAAAATTACGAAACCTAATCTAATCGTTTCTACATGTTTATTTAACAATAAACATATGGAATTTTTCCATCGTCGGTCCGAATATTTAATATTCTTTACTGACATAATCAGATTAATGATTAAAATAAATAACGAACGCACTACTAATATATACATAAATTTTACTTTACTTATTTTCTTTTGCTTCTTCTATATTTCCACCCCACGTACAAAACTTGTATGTTTCATAACAATACCACTGGTTAGCTGAAAGAAAATGCCGTGGGGCATTAAGCTCGCCAGTGTACAAATTAAAAGTGCACTAAACTATTCATTCATTAAACTTCAGCGTTAGTATGACAAATGAAGATTATATACCAAACTCTTTTTTTTATTGTAACACTATAAAATGACAGTATTGTGCCTGATAGTAAGTAATGTATAATCGAAAAACAACGGCAAGCAAGCAAAATATCTGCAATCCATAGGTAATAAATGCTTTCACGCAGGCCTGGAACCACTGTGACCGGTATATCGTCATATGTATGGTAGTAGCAATCCAGTCGGGTACAGACATTAACATGGCACTTGACTCCTAAATGGGGTTTTTTTTCGGGATCTTAGTCTGTCATGTAGTGGTTTTTATATTTTATTCATAATCTTGTGTTATTAGGCTCTATATTTTGCAATATTGGTGGTGTTTTACGTAATATAGTTCGATTATTATGCACAAGTGAAGTGGATGGGAAATAATACCACGGAGCATGCAGTCTGAGATGCCACCAAAACTCCAAGGAAAGTTCTAACAAGGAAACCACCATCTTGTTAGAGCATTATAATTATCGCAAAACACTTGGCAAAATCTTGTTACTTGACGCTGGCTAGTGCACAAACCGTGACGGAGACAAAAAAAAAATAAAGAAAAAGAGACTCCTAAATATACACCGGCTAATACTTAAAAGCAACATGCCTAAGAGTACCACTATTCATGAACCAGCCGAACATAGTTATCATAGTCTTTACTGGCTTAAGACTAGATGTAAACATTTAGAACAATTTTGCCACAGGGCAAGTAACCACAGAATTATTTAATATATACTTATTCTATGTACTGATGATATTCGAAAACTTTTAAATAGTGTGAGTTAGGCCTTCAAGAATTTTCGTTTTTCGTCTATGGTACTTTTACGGATTTTTTTTACTCGAGTACGTTAGCAACACTGATCCAACAGGCTTGTAATAACAACACCGAGGCTAACTATACACATGTACAATCTATAAACGGGCTTCTGTTAGTAAATATTGCGTTGTTTTAATTTTAACAATGCGTAGGTTTTGCTTCCAGGCGAATATTAAGACAGACCGAAGTCGCAATTAAATTATGTATTTTGTAATGATGTTATATTTTTTACACGACTTTTTCTTATTATTAATTTCAATATTTGTAGCGATCTTACTTAATTTTTGTATCAATAAAAATTACATACAATTAAATAGTGTCTGTCATTTGAGCTGAGTTTAGTAGATAAGACTTATAGTTAAACTAAATATGGAAAAGGATCAATGAGAGGCTACGAAACGACTGTGGCTTGGTGATAAACTTTAATTTTGCATTTTATGAAAGTATGTACCTTCAGATATCACACCATAATACAACACTAAATACTTAATTAATCTGGAAGGAACTCGTCAATGACCTGTAACTATCATTATAGATTAAACAAGTTGCCATATTCCACCATAATTTCACATAAAAATGTGGTTATTGTCAAATATTACATTGTCACAGACTATTAATAAAAACATTATTTACGCTATATACCATAAGGAAAACTACCTAACATATATTCCAAATCCCATTGGAATATTAATTACATTTATCCTTGTCATATTAATTATGATTCTAGGCGGTAAACATCCCCAAAGCTAGTCCGGTGAATTTGTAGAGGCTAACAGTGTACGAGTATGTCAGTTCGAGAAAAAAAACATCCCCAAAAACAACCTCATTTCGTTCTACTTTCATTCACATAAAACCATTAGCATTGAAAGACTATACTCCCAGACAAGGTTTGTCCATGTGAATATACTTTTCAATATTCCACCGGATGGACGGGTCTTGTCTGCATTAAAAATAGGTTTGTTTAGTCCAGAAGCTCAAAAACGTGTAGCGGAGAAATCCTCAAGTCAAGTTCTATAAGCATATGAAAATTACATTCAAATTGATTCGGTTATATGCATTCCGTACACAGAAAATATAATATATTGCTATATAAAAATCGGACTTTACAGTACCTCCTCCTTACATTTATTTATTTTCTTAACGATAGAACACTTACCAATTTCAGTAAAACAAAATTGAAATCTCAATGAGTAGCGGAAGATTAAAATATCAAAATTAATTTAAGCACTTCAGGAAATTTAGGTTATAATAAGTCATAACTGTTGCGCTTATGTAACACAGAAGTGCTAATATTCGATCAATATTGCCAGCGTTTACATTTATGTACAGTGTATATGACATACAAATATGTAACATTTGCTTCACCTGTTTTGTAAATACTTAGTCACGTGATGACGAAATACTCATCACCTTATGCAATACCCGATAATCATTTCATTTGTTACATATTGAAATTAGGTTTCAATGTCAACGTTGTTTACTTCTCAAACCGGCCAAGATGACTGGAAATCGAATTTCGTCTTCAATTCTTTACTATTAATTGCCAATTTCACTCTCGTTTCGTTTACAACAGACAAAGCATGTGCATTTGAAGTAATGAGTTAACAGCTGCTCCTAGATGAAATTATTAATATTCAAGATTCTGAATTTTAAACAATATTTAGGATATCAATTTAAGTTTTAACGGCAAATATAATGTGTATTATTAAATATCGTGATATACATATTATGTCCTTGACATATAAATCTTAATTATGATTGCTGTTGATATCGGTTTGGATCTCAATATATATGCACGTTTTGTGTACTGAATTTCATTGGTTATAGATTCAATTTATGTTAGCAATATGGTATATTTATTTATATACTAGTTTGGCGAGGTGGTGAAATTAAAAGAAAATATTAAATGGTATAATAAACTTTATAATTTATTTTCCTTCTCATTATTATTATTAATTTTTTTCATAATACAATATGTATTCAGTATAAAACAATATTCTTTGTTAAATTTATAGAAATATATTATTATAGTATAACTGTTCTTTATTATTTATAAACTTACATATTATTGTTAACATTCTGAAGAATCTGTTTGTATAAAAAATAATACAAAGAGGCGGACACCAGTCGAGTTTCGCAACACAATATGCGAGATTACGAGAGCTCGCCCGCCTCTGTCTATAACAATTCAATTTGTTAATTGATATTAAAAATTATCTTACAATATAAACCTATAGAAGACAATGGTACAGAACATTTCACTGTACATTTATGGTAACAAAAACAATTATTAAAACATAGGCTTTAGTTTGTTTTTTTTTTTTTTTACAAAGCGTAGGCACTCGAGATTTCTACTTCACCTATAAGTAAACATTCTCACTAATAAATACTTACATCTCGCAATCATTCGACACATTCACTCTCCGACAGTCAATCAATAACTCTCTCAGATAATTAGGCTTAGAGGACGGTCTCTTACTCCCGTTCAGGGTTACAAAGGTCACGTCTCCTACATTAAAGCACCGGTTCAGTTCCAATAATAAAATTATATTTATCGAATTGGGAAAAATACTTTGTATGCGCAAAGCACTCTCTTATACAAACAAGGCACACACGCGACCAGCGTCACACAAGCGCGTAACTTCAAATTTTGCCTGGAAACATACATGCATGGCGAACGACAACGTTCCAGCTAATAGTCGCGTCAAAACTACTACATCGTTCCTATCAAAAACTTAACCTTGTGCAACAAAACGTGATTCGGAACGTCCGACTGTTGAACACATGGCCACCATTCCGCGAGGGCGGCACAGGCGGAATTTTAATTAGCAGAACATCCGCTCGTGACTTGGTTCCACGCGACGTTGCCATTTCTACAATACGCCTATCTCTTTCGCACTAACAGACTTTGAGGCCTGTCAAAACCTTGTCCTCTCTGTCTACACAATAAATTTCGACCAAACTGAAAATAATTATTATAATAAGATTCTCTTACAACGCAAATTGAACATAACAATAGAAGGCACCTTTTAAAACAATGGAAAACCCGGTTCAGCGTGTCGGATACGGCAACATCGCTGAAACGGGAAATTCGCCGTAAAACTGGCAACGTCGCTTCAACCTCGTTCAACCAAGTCTGCAAACGAATGACGTAGCACGATTATCCTTTCTAGTTTCTACATAATTCTAAACAAAATGAGACAACGCAATACTGATACGAACAAAACAATAACTGCAACTTACAATGGAAGCTAAAGCTTTCGTTGTGACCCGCGCTAAGTACTTCCTATTTACACCGATAAAATAATCAATAATACTCGAGCGGAGGTTCTGCCGCGACTCTAGACGTTCACTGGCGACCGATAAACTTAACAAATACACCCACAGTATGAACGTGGCGCATTAACACCTTAAACACTATCGCTTATTAACTATATATTACACAGTAAAATTAAGATCACAAATCGCTTTGTATACTGCGTCCTAGCGGGCGCGACTAGCTTGGAATGTGGTGGAGAGGCGGCGGCGGCGGCGCGATCAGAAGTGCGACTCGATGTGGCAGCCACCGTTCGCGTGCTCCAGCACTTGCTCCTTCAGCCTGTGCACGTGATCTTTCAGCTTCACCAGCATCTGTGCGAGCTCCGCGTTCTCACCCTTCAAGATTTTCACTTTGTCCTCCAGTTTTGAGATACGTTCGAGTTTGCGACGTCTACATTTTGACGCCGCGACTCGATTCCTCTGCCGTTTGCGTTCGAGTTTGATTCTCTCTTGCGTGTCCATGTCGATGGGGGAGAGCGGTGGCGTGCTGGCTGCACTGGGAACCGTCTGAGGTTCGTCTTTCACGATAGGCGTCGGGTATCGTTCTAGCGGGCGGTCGAGGTCGGCGTACACTCGCCGTCCGATCGGCATTACGGTTTCACCGTGGTGTAACTTGTCCAGTGCCTCGACGAATGGCCGCGCGTACATTTCCTGTTCCTCGGTAGGCGCAACGGCCGGGAATAAGACCGGCCCACCGGGCGTGGGGGTCGCCGTCGTCACCAAACCGTTCTGGACGATAAGCTTTTCCAGCTCAGGCGATCCAAGCTTCAACATTTGCAGGTCGGGTGAGGAGAGTACCGGGGCCGCGAGTCGCGACCGTTTCCCACCCCGCCCCACGTCTAACGTGAGAGGCCGTTTGAGGTTCTCAATAGGGCCGCTGAGGGGATACTGCTCGTCATAGAAAGTGGTCTCCATGCCGTGGCCGGAGTGTCGAACCATGTGTCTGACCCGAGAGCTTCGGTATCACTAAACTCACTGCGCGAAATAAAAGTCTTCCGTGCGACGTCGCGCGTCCGCAACAGTCGACGTTCCACTTGTTTCTAAACATTGTTAAGAGACAACCACTGCTTTTATGCCGTGACTCAGATAAGCTATTTTTAGGAATGTCGTGATGAGGACGGCCTACCATTGGTTAAATATGACGTGATATAATATAACACAGTTACAGGATTGGTTGTTTTGTTCGTAGCGTAGCGCGAGGCCGCAGCGGGCTGTTTACGACTTCGTGCGATTACCGAGAATCGACGACTGTGTTTCCATTATACCGGGAATTAATATAATAATTAAATTACATTATTATACTTCGATTAAAACGTACACGAAAATATTTTCACTTAAATCCGTTTTTACAACTAATCTTTGTTAATAGTGAATAATTGACTATTGTGTTTTTGTGGATATTTGTTATTAAGAATTTTGTGAAACAAGCAAACAATAAAAAGTAATTAAACCTTTATAAGCATTTGAAATTGAAGGTTACATTCTTTTACAATACAACAATTATTCGTAAATTAAGAAGATGTTTTTAATTACATGAATTCATTTCATAAATATTTGCTCTGTCACTTCTACTCTTAGGAATATCAAGTTATTCTGATGAGTATGACGAATGCCTGAATAAGGCAATTAATACTATTTACTACAACTGATACTATTCCGGCTGAATTTACAATAGGACCTTAAACATTGTACAAAACGTAAAGCCCTGAAAGAAGTTCTAGTTTTGAATTTTAAGTAACATCACTTATCAGTACCGAGAATATGATAGTGAAAAGTAGAAGTAACTGTCGTAAGTAGTAAGTCGCGAATACACGAGCGTTCCACAATAAATAAACTTTATACAACGTACCTATACCCAGAGATGTTACTCATAGGTTTCAAGCACTACGAATCAACAGTTACAAACCACAGTGCTTTTTATGTTTTTTATTAACTTCCCTAATAATCCATGTCGATTTACCATATGAAACATGTTACAGTTAAGATTAAATTTGATATCACTGTTTTTATAACCAATATTGTGAACTAGACTGATATTATTGGCAATACCGCCTTTACTACAAATAATCCACTACGACAAGAAAAATGAAAAACTTATTCATATTTCACTTACTATGTAAGAAATATATTCAGTGATAATACAGGAGCGTTTGGTTAAAGTAATGTAATTTCAATAAAAAAAACACCACTTAATGGTTTATATGGAACCAATTCATTGTTTTACGTTTAGGTCTAGATTGAAAGTTAAGATACACAATACTCAATCTAACAAGGACATTCCATAAAGTTTTATTTTAGATTTAAATAGAGGAATAATAAAATTAATCTTCATCTTCTTACCCTTGTCCCATCTAACTTGGATCGGCACATCATGTTTCTTAAGTCGTGATGTATGATCTGGCTTAATTTTTACGATCGGTCGACTGTCTAACATCAACCCTCCTTATTATTTTCCTTTTTGTTGGGTTAGTTATACATTCAAGAACACACCAGATATGAAGATTACAGTGGTTAATTCTGCTGACTTTATACAACATTTTTTGTCTGTTTATGTTTATGAAGTGTGTTGTTTATTTGAATATCAGCGATGGGTTAATTTGGAAATATAGAAAGGTCAGACGAATCAAGAGGTTGAGAGGTCAAATAAATTAACAACATTCAATATACAAATTAACGTAACCGAACAACGGAAACAAACTAATTTGGGCGAGGCGCGGAGGCGGGGTAGCCGCGCTCGCCCGATGCAAGAAAATATATGCGAGCGACGTGCAGGGGGAAGCGGTACGATACGAGAGTCGAGCGAGTGCGAGCGAGCACACCATTACATATCTCTCGCTCGTCGCACAAGATAATTCCACAACTAAATAGAAGGAAAATAAAAATGCACCTTAAAATTGTTACTTCGTTTTATGAGGACTCTTTATTGTTTGCTTTTGTGTTATTGTAATATTGACCTTCATTTCTTTTTTCGTATCGATTCCTATTTGTGTTGCAATTTCTAGAAGCGATAGACACTGTAGGTGGCGATAATGGGACATTACAATAATTAGTTATAGCGTATGTTTTATTTTAAACATTAGAGAACGTTTATTATGCAAAATTCTTTATAGGCCATTTTGATTCAAATTAGGACATAGTTTGTACAGTACCAACTAGATCAGAACGTACAAATCTTACATATATGTAGATGGATATTATACATTCACACACATGAATTAATAATCGTGTTTATTATATAAAAGTCTGTCTATAAGTTCAAGAGAAACGAATGCGCACGTATCGTTTTCCCGCTCAAATACATGCTTTTAAGAAAATGAAATAATTGATAATTCAGATTAAAAGTTATTATTATTGTGATGAATATGTTATTCATATAAAATAAAACAGGGTTAAGCATTTCTGAGTAATTTAATGTGTTCTGATAACGCGTAATTAAGTACAAAACGTATTTAATTTCACCAAGACTCAAAAAAATAACTCCCTTTACTTCCTAAGCATCACGAGAAGTCTTTATACTATAAACAATGTCAGTGACATTATAAGAAAGTGCTATTTATTTTTTATACTCTAATATAAGTATTGTTGTCTCCTAGAAAAAGTTACGTACATTACAACCAAGCCGTTCGAGTTTGACGGAGTTTTTTTTGCTCCAAACTGCAATTCAATTACAATCTTTAAGTAGGTCAAGACATAATTGTAAATGACGAAAAGAAGGAAGAAAATTCGAATATTTTCATTAAAAAACTACAGTGCCTTTAGTGGGTGGAGATAAAATGTATCAATTATTTCTTGCATCTCGGAAAAACCAAGGAAATTATTAACTATAGCAGTATACTTCAAAAGCTGTACTCACTATAAGATTAAGTAGTAGTGATATCAGGTTAAATCAAAACCGAGATTGGGACCTTATATAAAAAAATAACAATAAGAAAAGCTAAGCCCAAAACGTTTTAAAATTAAACTCGTCGAGAGCCTATACATATAATACTTGCAGTCGATTGTATTGTACGCCTTACAAAAATATATTTTAAAATAAAATTTGACGTCGCCAGTTATTAATGTAGGCCCTCATATTGCCATTGCCATTAACAGACGCGTCAATGAGGATGATTTTATTTATTAACCTTACTAAAGTTTTAACCTTTAATATTTTACTATACTAACTAATGGTAACCCCTGGACTGTCAAAGACCATCAATTTTTAAGTGCCAGACAAACGAATGTAGACTTAATGAGGCACAGGTCAACAGACTGTTGGTAGCATAATCTTAAAAAGTACCTGTTTTATTACAAAATGTTTGAAAAATAGCAAAAGTATATATTAAAGCATAATAATGCTTGTGTAAAATGTATTTTTAAATTATTTTTTAATTTGTATGAACTTTTTTTACAAAACCATGAAATTTACAATGTACGATGTCGCGAAATTAAAAATATAATCCGCCATTTTGGGTAACTTAAAAAATAAACTGAAACGTAATATAAATTTGTAGGGAATATTTTGCAAATATGTACATAAATACAAAGAATTATCGACAATTTCCAAATTACATTCGTTTGTATTAATTAATGAGGCCGGAGCAGTAAACTTTTAAATGCAAATGTTTAACGTATTATTGAGCAGTGATAATTATACATTTTATAATTATGCTAAATTCGAGGAAACGTTTAAACTCCAGTGTTAATTACACGTAATAATCGTAATTAACGAAATAGAGGTAGGTATTAGGTAATATTGTTTTTACACTCCATTAAGGCTTACTTTCGACTTGAATGAAACTGTTGAATTAATTATATTTGTAGATAACTCAAATATATAATTATAGAAGTGGCGTTGATCCGTTATTATTATGTTAGATTTTTTTTATTAAGCTAACCCTTAAGTATGTTCATAGCTAGAATGAGTTAAAAATTTCATACACCTCGTCAATTGAGTTATTAATATTTATAGGCAATCCTAGATCTATGAGGTATAGAAAAAGAAAACAAAACTTATATTTAAGGCCTTGTAGCGCTATCTATCGATAGCATAAAGTATCTTAGTTGAATACCGAGTCAACAGATGGCTCTGAATATATGTAATGCTACTAACCAACAGATTGAGCTACTGAATATATTTTATTTTACGTATATTAGTTGAACATCGAGTCAACAGATGGCTCTGAATATACGTAATACTACTAACCAACAGATTGCGCTACTGACTATATTTTAAAACTATTTTGCTACGTGAAGAAATAAGCTTTAGTCGAAATATTAACAAAATGGTAAGAATTTATATTGATGGTATGTACTATTTATTTTGTAAACTCCGATATAATTTGACTGCAACGAAGGCTATTTATTATGCACAAATAATGTGGATGTCTTTGTGACCGTAAATTTCTAAAGTCGCTCGCCTGCAACACGGGTCTTAATTCCTACTACGAGAGTGACTATATGAAAGGAAATAATAATTGATGACATTTTTAATAAACAACGTAAATAATCATAGATCTGGTGTTGTGGAACATGTAAACGGTTAAAGGTCACACAATTTAACGAATCTTTGAAATTTCGCTTACCTAATTAAATTTTTGTACAATTCTTTAAAGATTATTTCATTTTCAACTTTGAAACTGTATATCTTGTGAATGTTAGCAGGTAATTTTTTTTAAATTCCTCTTCCTTGCCACATCGCCACTTAACATTTAAAGAGTCAAATGCCCGTCATGCATGGTGGTAGGGCTTTTTCTAAGTCCGTCTGGCTAGCTACCACCCTCAAGTTGAAAATCTGTCACCAAGCACCTGTTGCTGTGTTCCGGCAGCTGCACTTGAGAGCCAGTCTCCCTCTAGGTTAAGCGTGACTTACCATCTTAGACCATATCATCATTTAATATCAGATGAGATTGTGGTCAAAACGTTTACCTATAAAGTAAAAAAAAAAAATTAATCATGCTTATGATTTTATATAAACTGTAATTTATTTTTCGACAACCTGCCGCCTTACTCTTGACGCTTTCGAGTCCTAAATCAAATCGAATTTTATTCGAACTCGGGCTATTTCGTACTCTTGAAATCAACGCTAGCGCTCGATCGTGCTGTGGCTCAAATTAAAATTAACTTCGATCGACTTAATCGTTAGGATCGATAAATCGGTACTCTCCATTTTGTTTGACAGCTGTAAATGGAGTCGTTCGTTCGAGTGCGGCTGTCAAAATAGACGATGCTGAAAAAGGTACTTTTTTAGGATCGAGTGAGAACATTTTAGAGTTTTATTGTGATATTTATTCAAAAATTTTCATTGTTATTGTTTACTTTGGAATACCGAACCCAATAAACACACGTGTGTGAAGTTATTTATAAAAAAAAGTCCATATACTAACAACTATATTGAGAAATTGAAGTTTCCAAGAAGTTAGAAGCAATTATCGAATATTGAAGAAGAAGTATTATATGTACATTAATTTATTACACCCTACATGTGTTTAAATCAATAACAAAATGATATTTGTATTAATAACGTGGTAAGTTTTATCGTTTAAGTGTTCACATAAAAATTATATTTGTACATACATTACATAGTATGTTTATGCATTTTTTGCAAATAAGATATATCTAAATCCCTCAGTGGTGGTATAAAGGCATACAAGGTCAGTCATAATTGTCAGTAAAAAAATATATGAGGAATAAATTGTAAGTTACAAGTTTTGCTTACATAATTATTTTTTTCTACTGAGAGCTATCTGAGACAATATCATGGTCATTTTCCAGCTACAAGGGATATGTGGACTAACCATAAAAACATATTTGTAAAATCTATAAAGTTACCCTAATCTTATAAATGAAGATTTATATGTAAAAAATAATATAGGTTATATAGGTATAGGTTAAGCGATGGAGATAATTAACTATGATTTTATTCACATTAATAAATAATATGTTACTAAGCTTTAGTCTCAAGTTGAGTTGTTTTGAGCTCATATGTTTGATTAACAAGTTTAGTTTAGTTTTCTCTCTGAGTATGCAATATCTTTATATGTACCATAATGTATGTTAAATTTGATTTTATGTTATGAAAGTTTATAGTTTATATTAATATACACATGTTATTTGTACAATTTGTGACATGAATATTTTAATTTTGTAATATAAATTAGGTATATGTCACCCAGGCTATTTGGTAATTAACAAAGCATTATTAAATACAATTGATAAGTAGGCAAGTGAGTTATTTTTAATTTAAAATTACAGAAACATCATACATAGAAATAATAATATATTGTTTTTTAGGTGATCCTGGTAACTTCCTAAGAAGAGTAAAATGTGACACTTATAGTAAATGCACTAGTCGTTCAAGTAGTCGTTGGCACAAAAGTGTGCTACTAGACACACTGCGGAACAAATGAAATCCCTGGACACTATATATCTCATCATATCATGCTGTACTACAAATCAGCATACACCAATCAAAAACATCAACAAATTATTACCAATTATCATCAGCTTGATGTATTTGATGGTAAAATATAACAACATAATTTATAACATGTAATTGTCTGTAAAAACAAAATATTTATTGATGTAATGAAAATTATTTAAGTAATATTATAGAAAAATAAAATTGGCTTTAGTCAAGGTTAAATATATGCTGTTTTTTATTGAATGGTGATAAAAGTTAATCAGTTGTGTTCTAAGCTCTTGTTATTAAATTAAAAATGAAAATGAAAGCTTTTTATGAAATTCATTTACATAATTTTCATAAATAAAAACTCATTATTTATTGTTCTGACAAAATGTTCATGAGAGTCCATCTATATGGTGAACTATGAAGTGCTCAGTGGCATGATGTATACAAGTCCATGGCAGTAAATTGATTCATTTATTGTTTCAGTTTTTAAATTATTCATAATATATTATGTCATCAGATAAAAAATGATATCTTATATCTCTGTATACTGGTATAATAGTCTTAATGAAGCAAAATACACTTAACATGAAATGTGTTATGGTTGCTACAATATTTATATATAAAATTGGTTTTAATTGATAATCTCAATATTACTATAATATTAAAGTTTAAGACACATCAATTGTCTGAAAAAATTACATTATTCTTAACTTTGTAATGTCTTTATAGATGTTACAATATGTACTAATAAAAGTTGAAGTTAATTTCATGATTGTTCTCTCTTTGGTATATTTTAAATATGTTCTTGATATATGTATGTATGTATGTGACATAAATCTATATAAACTTTATATAAGATTAGAAATATGCTGCTTTTTGAAACAGTGGTAATGTTTAATTAGCTGTATTATTAACTCCTATTGTTAATAAATGTGAAATGAAAAGAAATAATTTATTTTATTGTGTGTAATATATTGGCACAAATATTAAAATCCATTATTTATGGTTCATATGGGATATTAATTAAAGTTAAACGTATACTACCAACAGAAAACATATTACTTGGCTTTATGGTGTATTAGCAAGAACTTTACATATTACTTGATTTATATTTATTTTTGTCTATAATGGTAAATGGATTTACATAATTTATTGTTTAGGTTTTTAAGTGTCTCTTTATACTATATTAAAGCTATAATCATCACACTCAATAATATGTGTAGTGTATGAAATTCCAAATTCAAGAAAATACACTTAACGTGATAAAACATCACGGTTGCTATGATTTTTATTACGATTTCGGTAATGAGTGATAAACTTAATACATAATACAACATTTAACTTTTGAAACGGCCTGAAAAATCTACAGTATAGGTACCTAATTTTAGTATGTAATGTTTACAAGTTTTCTAAATGTATGTTCATAAAAGTTATAGTTTTATCACACACACTTCATGAATATTTTCCCTTACTATATTTTTCATAATTGCTTTACATATGTCTAGGTAATATACATTGATTGGTGTATAATACATCTCATCATTTTCTAAAACATTCCAATATTTTTATGATTAAATTTGACAGTCTGTAGCACAGACTAGTAAAGATTATATTCTGCGACACAGACTAAAAATAACATGATCGTCGTGTTCAATAATAAAATCAATTATTTCAGGACGATTTTAATAGGTGTAGTATATTTTTATAATATTTACCATAATATAAATCATTATTTTAGCGTTATTGAGGCAGAAAACACCAAAAAAGCAATGATTTAAGCATATAATTGTAACACTTTACTGTGACGTATTGTGTGTACACCGTGCCCGGATACACTTAACGACGCCGTTATGAATCGATCGTAACTCGATCTTGATATTCGATTTGATTTGGTTCAAGAGTACCCTTTTAGATCAAGATCAAAACAAAATTGAGTTCGAATCAGAAACAAAACCAAATTGAAATCAATTTCAAGAGTTAGCCTGCTGGTATCGAATATTTTAAAAAAATAAGTGTGTTGTCTAAGGACCCCTTTAGGGGCTAAGTTCTTTAACGCAATTGATAAAATCAAACATTTTCACTTATATAAGGCCAGTCTAGTGTATGGAACCGAGTGTTGGAATACGAATTAGACGGATGAGAGATATAGCAGAGATGCAAACGTCAAGATGGATGTGTGGTGTAACCAGAATGGGTAAGATTAAGAATGAGTATATCACAGGAAGTCTGAAACGAGCACCAGTGACAGGAAAAATAGGTTAGCATGGTGTGGGCATGTCATAAGGAGAGATGGAAGTCATATAATCAGAAAAGTTTTAAGTTGGTGTAACCAGAATGGATAAGATTAAGAATGAGTATATCAGAGGAAGTCTGAAACTAGCACCAGTGACAGGAAAAATAGGTTAGCATGGTGTGGGCATGTCATAAGGAGAGATGGAAGTCATATAATCAGAAAAGTTTTAAGTTGGTGTAACAAGAATGGATAAGATTAAGAATGAGTATATCAGAGGAAGTCTGAAACTAGCACCAGTGACAGGAAAAATAGGTTAGCATGGTGTGGGCATGTCATGAGGAGAGATGGAGGTCATATAATCAGAAAAGTTTTAAGTATGATGATGGACGGGTGTAAGAATATAGGAAGAAATGACGTCCTCTCTGTGCATCCACCAAAACCGAATGTAATTATTTATAACTATGTTTTAAAAACGTGAGTTATAATATGTCGAGTTTCTTCTCGATGAGTGGGTTGTTTTCCGAACCGGTGGTAACTTTGACGTTCATAAGCGCCTTCTCAGGGCCTAAAGTGAATCAAGTATTTTTTATTTTTGTTTGATATCTAGCAGAGGAGAGTGAAGGAGGACAATATGTTAACCCTATTTAGGTGAAATAAGGTTAAGGAGAGATGATTCATTTATTAAAATTACATATCAAATAGTAAATTATAAGTTATATAAAAAATGTAAAATAAAAACACATTTTAAATGAAATTTCAACGCGTTCAGTTATACAGCATACACACACGCACGTATACAATAAAAAGACGGAGAAATACAGTCACGTGGAGGGGAGCATAACGCTTTTTCCTTACGTGATGATTTGCGTCAGTCAACTCGTACCGCAAGCTACAAAAGAGATTTCGTTTCAGAAACGTATCACAAAATTTTTTTGACACACAACGATGGTAAGCTCTAGTTTTAAAGCATTTATAAATTTGTAGAAAATAAAACTACACACTGTTCTTATTATTATTTTAAATCTATTATTTACACTAAGCTTTTATTTTATGGTAATTGATATAATCCGTACATCGTCGTAGGGTTTGTCCGTCTTCGGGTTCGTTTTCACGCTGCCGATGTTCTGGACGACCTCCATCCCGCGGACGACTCGACCGAACACCGTATGTTTGTTGTCAAGCCACGGCTGAAATTTAAACAGGTAATAATAATCAATCCTACCTGATATTGGAACATGCAATATATGTATATCCTACTAGCTTTTGCCCGTGGCTTCGCTCGCTTTAATGTAAATTCGAACTATTCCTTGGGAATAGTACATTTTTTCTTCCTGAATAAAAGGTACTCAGTCCTTTTTTGTACCCCAGACAATGTGTATACAACATTTTATCATAATCGGTTGTGCAGTTACTCATTTTCCGCCGCCAACGGAGGGCCGGTGAGAGGAGGGGGCGTTTTACTGGCCTCCTTCCACCGTCTTAGCCGGAACTGGGGGGGGTGGGTCGGGGGGCTCATCTTCCCATTGCACAGGTTTGGCAGACGGAGGAGACGAGCGGTGTGTACACGGTCGTTTCCGGACAAGGTCCGGGCCCGGTGGCGCTCTTTGACACCGGGCCAACCGCTGGGGCGGCACGATGAATGCTTTAGAGATCTCATGCCGCCCCAATCCTATAACGGCAGATGTGCACCGTGGGGTTTTAGTGAGTAGAAGTCGCACACTACCCTCTCTCATGTCCATGAAGGATTTCCCCACGAAAAAAAAAAAAAAAGTGCGTTACCGGTTACACCACTGTCATTCGTGTAATAGCGTATTAGTTTATGTAGGACTTATTATAAAATAAATCATAATTAAATCGTCTCTTGATAAGTCAGTTCATAAGTGCGAACGTATTTTATGAACGGCTCCTATTCTCCAATTTTTCGTTCCATGAATGTCCCTATGTACAAGTTTCCAGATGACAGAGGATACCTTTACTAACAAAAACGACCCTCCCTCTTCTTAAAAAAATTGGTTGTCGAAGCAAAAAAGGTTTTTATTTAAAAACCATTTACTAATCATCGAGCCACCGTTACGTAAATCTTGTCGCGAATCCCCCCTACCATCGAATGGCGAACCCCACTTTGAGAAACGCTGTGTTGATGTGTCCGAATGAAGGCGATGGCAACGTACCGTGGGCGCCAGGGTGATGAAGAACTGGCTGCCGTTGGTGTTGGGCCCGGCGTTGGCCATGCTCAGCGTGTAGGGCCGGTCGTGCTTCAGCTGCGGCCGGAACTCGTCGCAGAACTCGCCGCCCCATATGCTCTCGCCGCCGGTTCCGCTACCTGTACATCATTTATCAAAGTCGCTGATCAATTTTAAGAGATTATATATCTTCATCTAATTTATACATATATTATAGTGGGCAAAAAAAATATTAAAATATTTTTTCGTTAACTTAGGGACCCTTCAAGCTTTACCTAAGCAGATTTTTTGTAATTTCTGACCGCCCTCGCCCCCTGCTCAGCAAAAGTAAGCAATGTTTTTCCGCCTCCCTCACATGCTTTATATTTAATATGTTCTGATTTCTTTATTGATTCTCGGGTAGCAATTAATAAGTCTAGACACATAAGGAATTTATGGTCTATAGAGGAATTCAGTTCTAGTGGTTCGCTATCAGGCCGATAGTAGCCGCGGTGGATAAGACCGAGCATCACACATATCAGACCTACACATCCAGATCTCTCTATCACTCATGTTATCAAAAATAAGCAAATCAAAGAGCCCCCGTCCCCTTTAGTGTCTTTCGTAATACTTGAATTTACTTAAATTTACCCCCTTACTGTGAAAATGTCGTCCAACATGTCGAGAAAAAAAAAATCAGCTAAAGTTTAATATGAATACTATAAGGTAGACGAGTCGTCGGGATTTTTCATTTTCTAGGTTTTTTTATTTGGAATTTTCATACGCTCGAACGAATTCTCTATTAGTGAAATTGTGAAAACATATTATACTTGCACAGAACTAAACGAACTGTGAAAAAGATCTGATATAGTTTCTTGCTCAGTCGTCGATTCCTTTAAAACTTATTCGAGGTTACAAGTTCAATCTCAAATGATAAATGATGATGACTTTAGTACATGTAGTGTCACATGTCATATGACTGAATTAGCTAAAACATCTGGAAAGATTTCGATGAAATCTTGTGAGTGTTTAGGTAGATTCAGGGATAGTTTACGATTCAAATTTGAACTCGGTACAACTGCGTAGAAAAATTGTTTTCAAAGAAAAACGAACCGCCTTCAAAACGTCACGAACTGTCATCAGTGTTGTCCATTATATATTTATTTCGAAGTTGCTATACTACTCCGGGGTAAGCGCGATACGCCACGACCATGTCAAGCTCATCGGTGACGTGAACCCATAACGTTATTTTTTTCCCCTACCAAAATTTTTTTTTTGAAAAAAAAAAAAACGAGTCACCTGTAGGGTCACCGGTCTGGATCATGAACCCTTTGATGACCCTGTGGAAGACGTGCGAGTTGTAGTAGCCGTTGCGCGCGTGCACGCAGAAGTTCTCCGCGGTCTTCGGCACCTCCTTCCCGAAGAGCCGCACGTGGATGTCGCCCAGCGACGTGTGCAGCACCGCCTGCTCGTATATCCGCTGGACACCTGCAACGTTACACACATTATATCAGAGAGGCCGTCAAAATTCCCACTCGCTTCATATAAAAATCTATGAAATTCGTAACACAAAAGCAAAAAACATTATAGTATATTCTGTAAAAAAGATAAAACCTGTAATCTATAATATAAAAATGAATCGCTGAATGTGTTATTCTAAGCGCTAATCTCGAGAGCAGCTCTGAACCGATTTCGCCAATTCTTTTTATAGAATATTCCTTGAAGTACGAGGATGGATCTTACGGGGAGGATAATTTAAAAAATTGCCTGAAATAGTCTAAAAAACAACACTTTTCTATACTCCCATACAAACGATTCGTAATAATACTTAAAAGTCAATTTGAACTTTAATACCATACCATAAAGTTTAAGTGTTAGTGGAGAGGTTCTCCGGGAAGGTGGAAAAATTGAGTGATCTTAGTATTGTATAAATATTAATGCTAATATTTGTCAATATTTATACAATGGTCACATTTAACATTATACAGAGTCCCGAGTAGCAGAGTAAGTATTAAAAAAATTATAATTAAAGAATCAACTGTTAGGCAGTACCAGGGTTAGTTAGTATTTAATAATTTCGCATCATAATTACTTTTCACTGGAGTTCATTACCTTCGAACAGAATCAACAGATCAATCAGACATCAAACAGAACTACTTTAAAATAGAACACCAGGAATTGCCCACATTTAGGTCTTGGATTGTCATATCAATATCTCAGTTACTGCACACTTCCTATGTGATTTTGAGGAGTTCCTTTGTGTATCTTCGAAATTCAAGGTCTAATTAAAATAAAATGGAACCCACTTGAAAGAGTCCCCTTTCCAATAAAAAGAATTAAAAAAAAAACAAATTTCCAAATTGATTTATAAATGACAATTTTTTTTTAAACTTTTTTATAGGTTAGCGTTTGACCACAATCTCATCTGATGTTAAATGATGATGTAGTCTAAGAAGGTAGTCACGCAACACCTAGAGAGAGATTGGCTCTCAAGTGCAGCTGACGGAACACAGCAACAACAGGTGCTTGGCGACAGATTGTCAACTTGAGGGTGGTTGCTAGCGAGATGAACTTATTAAAAGCCCTACCACTTTCCTTGCCACCTTACCATTCTGCGGTAACAAACTATTTAAATAAAAAATACAACTACATTGACGAACCTCTCCCTGTTTGAATTAGGCCAGTAGTATCTATGGTCGAAGAAGTCTATGAGTTAACGTTGAGTAATCTGTAGTATCCTGGTGAAAAAACGTCTATAGAAAATAGTTTGGGTTTTTTTTTATTTTATATTAAATAGTTGTGGTTAAATAAACGAATTATATTAATGGAAAATAAGTTTTAATGTCCTTTCAAGTATTTCAGGTAGGATTTAGAATCTTAGTTATAATTTTCAATTGTATTAATAAAATACATATAGAACATGTGTATCAGAAATTTAATTATTGTTTGGTTCTATGGTATAATTTCCCTAAATTTTAATAATTTATATAAATGTATGTATTATATCTGATAAAAGAACCCCGCATGATTGACCAATTGATGACCAGAAGAAACTATGGCAACTGCTCAACCCAAGTTTTAAGCTTAATAAGAACGATAACAGTTTTTTAGGTAATACTGTTAGAAGTTTACAACTAAGTCCTAAAGCGCATTACCGATTTGTCGGATTGTAAATTCAAGCATCATATAAAGTGGGTTTTGACGTCAGAGAGACATTACAAAGTGGATCGATAGTTTAGCAATGGTGATGTCGGGAATTGACTACCTCACTCTGTGCATCCACTAAAAACTTTAATATAATCTATACATATAATAAAAATGAAGTGTCTGTATGTAATATCAAAATAACGACTTTTTACTCATTCGATATGAACGTATACATGATACTGATAGCAAAAACACAATTTTTAAAATTTTTGTCTGTCTGTATGTTCCGGGTAATCTCCGAAACGGCTGGACCGATTTTGACAGAAATTTCACTGATGGATAGTTAAAATTACAGCGGGTGACATAGGCTACTTTATTTTAGACTAGCTGTCATCCGTGGCTTCGTCTGTAGTACTATCTCCAAAACGATTGGACCTATTTTCACGGGACTTTCACTGACAGATAGCTAACGTTATAAAAAAAGTAATTTGAGGTTTTTTTTATTTTGAACTAGCTTTTACCCATGGCTTCGTTTGCAGTACTATCTCCACAACGTTTGAACCATTTCTCACGGAACTTTCACTAACAGATAGCTGATCTTATAAGAAGTAATTTACAATTACAAAAAAAACGCATGTGGAGCTGCGGGCAACAGCTAGTATAAATATATGTACGTTAAATAGATAAACCCGATAGAGTTTGTTGCCGGTTCTTCTCAATGAGCGAGTTGTTTTCAGAACCGGTGGTAGTATTGACGTTCATAAGCGTCTTCTTAGGAAACTGCGGGCAAAAGCTAGTTTAGTTAGAATACTGCCTGTACCTTGCCCCTCTGTAGCGGAGATGATGTCCTCCTTCGAGGGTTTCTCGTTGAAGATGTCGCGGTCCGCGTCCGGACTCTTGATATCGTCAGGGCTCCGGCGGGAGAACAGGTAGAACCTGTTCTTCTTGTACGCGGAGCAGACCAGCGTCGGGTCCGTCTTCACGTTCAGCAGGGTGGGGTTCTCCGAACCCTCCATCTCGAGGGTCGTCGCCACTTTCGACTGGTTCGGTTGACCCTGCGGTACCAATTATTTATCATTCATAGTTTTAACGTTTGACCACATTCTCTCTTAATGTTTAAGAGATGATGTGGTCTAAAATGGGAAGCACGTTAAAACTAGATGACAACTGGTTCTCCAGTGCAGCTGTCGGGACTCGTCTGTCGGTGATTGGAGACAGATCTTCAACCCATGGGTGGTAGCTGACCAGACGGGTATTAGGAAAGCTTTAACACCACGCTATGGTTTCCTGAGGACTTTCTGATCTGATAGATCGGATCGATTATCGCTTTAAAATCAAAAATATTTTATTCAACGTAGGCCCTAAGAAAGCACTAATGAACATCGAAACTACCACAGGTTCGGACAAATAGCCCAGTTATCGAAAAGAATCGGCAAGAAACCTGATCGAATTTATCCTTCAAAATATTGACCGAGGCAAAGACGTCGAGTTGCCGTGGTGTTGCCAGTGAGAACTCTTCTACTGCGGTGATGGATGCGGAAGAGTAGGAGGCGAGGAGTCAAAATTCCACCACGTCACTTATTAATGACTTATTTATATAAAGGACGTAGGTTTGATGGAAAATGGGCTCGAGAATTCAATGAAAGAAAGCATTGTAATGCAACCATTGAGATAGTGAGAAGTAGACGTGGAAATGATAGCCATTTTAATTATAATTACAGCAATGAAATTGTTTTTTGTCACCGCCATTTCACAAGCGATAAATGAAAACCGGCTACATTTCACTTTTTTTTTTTAATATCGTAGCTAAATTAATTTTTGTTTGCTACAATTAAGTGTCTCTTTGGAGAAACTTTGTTAACACCAAGGCTAAATATATAATGCAAGAAGTGTTAAAAACAACAGGAAATGTATGTATGAATCCTGCAAAGAATGTACTAAAATGATTTTAGAATCATGAAATTATATGAAAGAATAGCAGGTATTTCATAAGTTATATTTTATTTGTTCGTACCACAACGATAATAGCAGAAATACTAATTCTTAATAATCACGTGAAAAATTATTTTTCACATGGAGTGAAAAATAACAGTGCATGAAATATATAATCCGCATATGGCTAGCTATCAGCTTCAAGTAGAAAATCTCTTGTGAACGCTTATAGATATGTTTCAGCAGCTGGACTAGAAAACATGTTCCAACTCTGGGCACACCTAACAAACCTACTATACCTGAAAGAGGGCGAGATGAAGTGGCCGAAGGTTCTCCGGCTTGCCGAGCATGCCCACACAGCGGTTGGTGACCAGATTGACTATCTTCACGCCGAGCATCGTGGAGTATATGACGAAGTAGCCGCTCGCGTCGAACAGAACGTTCGCGAAGTGTACCGCGTCCGACTTGTCGAGGTCGCGCTCCGTCGCCATCCTGTCGCATAGACAATAAACATTCAAATCTCAAATCCATAATGGGAGATGTGTATCGTGAATTCTAAATATACTTAATAATAATATATCGAGGGAAGAAAAACTAAATGACTAACAAGCTATTGACAGTCCTTGCACGTTAGCCAATTAGACTCCACCATAGATATCAAATCATCGGGTGAAGTTTTTTGGTGTTATTATTTTAAATACACTCCAAAAAGACGGAAGAATTAGGTTTCCCCTAGTACTTCTATGTAAACGATTATCTCAGTAAATAGAAAAGAAAACAAATTATTTGTCTATAATGCAATACACAATACAAGTATACAAAAGTGTGGCCAGCTCAGCATATGCTAAAGTGTAAAAAAAAAACACTCAGCGCTGATTTTCAGCTGGAACCCAGTGCAAGTCACAGTACGTAACCAATAAAATATCCATAAAAACTGTTAAATATATTATAATATATATAGGGAAAATAGGTAAAGTAAAAATAGCAGGGTACATAATATAAATGGATATATATAGGGAAAATAAACAAGGTAAAAATAGTAGAATACATAAAGCATTATTTAATATATAAAAACTAGCAATTGCAGGCATAATAAAAATGTTTTATTTTTTTCAAACTGACTACACTGTTGACCTGGCAAGGCCCCTACATCTTCACCGGACTACAATAAAAATGTATGGAGCATAAATTACTGTAATTGGTGGGTATCTAAAAGCATTGTGATATTAATAAATACTATTTAAAATGAATTTTAAATGTAATTAACCCGTGTAAGTAAAACCCACAACACTAATTATAATATTTCTTTAACTGGGGTAGTTATTGTTTATTATTGTTATTCATAATCCACCTAAGGGAAAGTCTTAGTATATAATACATTAAGGTAATATTTTTTATACATTTATATATGTCTATTAGTGACCTTTTAGTGAAGTGTAATATATTTGTAATGTATTAAATATGGCTATCCATAACAATAAATAGATAAACAATGAGCAAAGTTACTGCGACATCAAGAAATCCACGTCCCATGCTATCGAGAGGCATTCACTTCACTTATAATAACAAAAGTATATCATCACATAGTATGAAACTAAAATGAGAAATGTGTTAAAATAATACAAATTAATACATAAAATACTAAAGCAAACATAAATAGAGAAGGAGTTTAATGATTTCACACATTTCCTAACAAAGGAAGTGGGGAGATATCACAAATCTCACCTAAGATGGGAAAATCCATAATAAACATTGTATAATATGTTCCATTTAGTTATTTACCTACTCCTAGAGACTTCAAAAATTTTATATGTAATCTGTGGACATCAAACGATGGTTAATTACTTGACTTTTTTAAATACTAGCCAAGTAGGGCCATTTCTAACTCCCGCCAGGCGGTCTACCATCCTCAAGTAGAAACTCTATCGTAAAACACTTGTTGTTAATGATAAATGTGTTTCTGTAGTTGCACTTGCGAGTCACTCGCCCCCCCTCCCCTCCCAAGACTACTCTTAAAAAATGTGATGACTTTGCCCTGCCCTGATAATAAAAAATATATACTTATGTGCATCGAGTGTTTGAGGTAAGTAATGTATTTAATTTTATAAGGATTAATACTGTATATCGTCTTCATAGCCTTCCAATTACCTCATTTTATAAAAGAGGAATATATCTCACTATGCATTGTTTTGTTATTTATCCAAAGAATTAGACAGCGTTTTCAACGAAAGCTCCCAAGCGGCTTGACTTTTTCCAACACTTCCAACAATTATCGTTATATTTCAATCAATTTTCGCAAAACCTTACGAAATTATATATCCAAACCTTCCTCATATATTGCTCTATCTATTGGTGAAGACCACATTACAATCCGTTCAGTAGTTTATGAGTTCATCGCGAACATACAGACAGACAGATGCGGCGGACGAGTTTGTTTTATAATATGTACTGACACAAGGGGAAGGGTTAATTTTCACTATGGCATTGCCTTAGTGTAGTACTTGAATGAAGCATTTAGGTCTCCATCAAAAACCTCCCCCCGAAAAAGACTACTCGCTTAATTTTAATAGGTAACCCCAAGCGGTCTATACCGTTGATTTACCTTCGACCGAACTCCATGTTAGGCAGCTGCTGGGTCTGATGCTGTAACTCCTGAAAGCGCTGAAGACTCTCGTCCAAGACTTTGTGTAATTTGCCAGTCGCAAAGTGGAAAACACGGACCTTGGTATGAAAGAACAGAATTCATTAATAAGTCGAAAGGCTAATTGGCTAACGTGCAACGACTGTCAATGACTAGTTAGCCAATTGGTCTTTCCACTGTTGAAGCCATCTTTACTTTCTCATTCATACTTAGTGATTTCTCATATATATTTCCTAAGTTTCTATAAGAAACGATTATGAATTAACTAGTCTCTTTTCGCCGCTTCGCTCACATTAATGTAGATTTGACCTTTACCTCTTGGAAAAGTATTTTTTTTTCTGGATTCGCATATATAATATAACTTAGGAGTAGTTAGGATTGGACTGTCATATATTTTTTTACAATAAAATAATAAGCCCCGTAAAACAAGAGATTTGGTGAATATATGAGGCCGGTTTAGTACACTGAAGTCTAATTATCCAGGTATTTTTTTTTATAATTACAAGTTAAATTGTGTATTTAATTGTAACTAACCTTTCTATCTAAACTAATGGAGGCCATCTTCTTCCCGTCGGGCGAGAAAGCGAGCGCCGTTGGATATGTCTTATTCTTGACGAAGTCGAACAAGTCCGTGTCCAACTTGGACTCGAAGGACACGTTCTTCGGGAACTCGTACTCGTGTTTCGGACCGGTCCAGTACTCGACGATGCCCGCTTTGTCGACGGAGACCGCGGCTTCGAACACCGGGTTGTACTTCATAGTGACCACTGTGTTCTGATGTGTTTGGAATGTGTGTAAAGCGGTCCCCGACGCTTGTGTACCGTCGAATATGTAAATTTTATTACTGTTCTTTTCCGATCTGTGTATGGGAGTTCCGAGTTTTAGACTTGGTTGGGCTTTTTTATTACATTTTGAAGCAATTATGAGTTAGTTGAAGCTTTTGGTGAAGGAAACCATGGTATGGTGTTAGGGCTTTTTCTAAGACCGCATGATTAGCCACCGCCCTCAAGTTGAAAATCTGTCGCCAAGCACCTGTTGGTGTGTTCCGGGAGCTGCACTCGAGAGCTAACCCCTCTCTAGGTTTAGTGTGTTTACCATAATAGACCACAATGTCATTTGTCATCCGATAATAAAAAAAAACACTAATTGTGTCAATATTTAATTTGAACACGAATCCAAATGGACACTAGCTATACCCGCGACTCTGTACGCATTTATTACATCGCTGAACGCGTAGTGCTTATTCAGTCATAGGTTTTATCGCGAATTTTTAGAAGAAGCAAGCGATTCTATGGTAAAACAAAAAAAAAAAATGGTTCTAAAACTTTCCAGTAGTATTTGCATGATACGCACACAACGACAGACCTCTACCAATTTATTTATATAATCAATTAGAATTAAACTGTCTATGGTTTATTCGGGATAACCTCTGGCACGTCTAGATCGATTTCGACGTGACTTGTACTGGCAAATAGATAGCTTGTCTATATATTATCTAAGCATCATTCTATTACGTTTTTCGACAGAGACTAAGCAGTAATGACAAAATTTATCTGAGCCAACTGAAAACCAGTAAACGTATTAGAGGACTTAACCCTTAAATGCATATATTGTTGCAAATTATATACATTCCACATCCACTTAATTTTTGTTCAAAATCCTGAGTGTGTGCATTTTCGAAAGCATTTTATAACCTAACACTTACTTTACACTCGGAACAAAACGTTGACATTACTTTTGACAGGCAAATAAAACACTTTTTTTTTTGTTGTTGTTTTAAAATTAGTTTCGGGATTCATAACAAAAATTATGCATTTAAGGGTTAAGTAGTAATAATAAAATTAAAAGCCCACAATTAATCCAGGTACAAATACGTACTATAAAATAACTTGTTTTTAAAGAATTAATATAAATACTAACAATGCCAAAGCGGATATAGGATCGCCCGCGGAATGCACCCACTCCGCACGATACGGCTCGAACTCTATCGTTAACATATTGATCATATCTGAAACAAATCACCCGATATTAATATAGACTCCCAACTACTACTCCCATACCTGCGTAACGCAGCTTCGGCTGCTTCTCGCGTTAAACACTAACCGCATAATTAATTCTGATAAGAGGCACAGACGACATTAAGGAGTGCGAAGTTTCAAGGATAGAGCGAAGTGGAGAAGAAAAGTACCTACGGAAGGCTGACCCCGCCACCACGTAGGACAAATAGTCAAGAAAGAAGAGAGACAGAGAGAGGCGAAGAATAACCTTCGCACACCTTTGTCATTCCAATAATAACTGGAGATTAGGGTTTACAAGTCCTTTTAATATGGTCAAACCCGCTGTCCCACTTGTCGTACTGCGTCTACCACCACACAGCACGATAATTCGTAATGCATGACGATAATTGTTCCCACGCTTACATTTATTGCGACACACGCAGATAAGGAAGTTGCATAATGGTATAGTATATGTCTATGGTCATGCTAGTCGCATACCTGCATGACGATGCTTCGGCTACTTATCCCAAAGCTACTTATACAAAAACTAACCTCATAATTAATTCCTAGAAACGGGCAGAATAACGTTCACACACCCTTGTCATTGTAACGGATGACGATAATGTTTTTCAAAACTTAATTTTATATAAATTTATAAAGAAAACTTCGTGGCGATATAAGCAGGTATGGGAGTAGCATCACAATAAATGCAGGTGTGTAAAAACCTTATCGTTATGCCTTACAGACTATCGGACTGCGTGACAACAGGCACAACACAATAACAAATCCAGCAGCTTTTACACACAGCAAAAAAAAATTTACAGATGCTGTTTTACAGTTATTGGTATGGAACAAGCGTGGGAACGTTTTATCTACGCCTTTATAGGAATAAATTTTGACGTTAATTTTAGCGCAACAAGAAGTCGAAGCTTCGTCCCGCAGGTATTGGAGTAGAGTTGAGAGAGTAACATATAAATAACACATCCATTGTAACCTGATCACGTTAAGTGGATCCCTGTTTTTCTCAAGACCACAGAACATAATTTCATGTATTTTAATTATGGGTATTATCAATAATCTTATCCCAATTTTTTTTTTATTTGAGCATATTTATTTCTTACTTTCGTCTATTTTGATATATCATTAAAAAATAAAAATAATAATATGTCTTCATATTTAACTCATTTAAAAAAAGAAACAAATGAAAAATGTAATGACTTCTCTGGCAGATCATTATTTTTTTTCTTTAGTTAAATGCCTCACACATTTCAATTTAATGTGGTGAAGGAAAAATTCACTGCCGACGAATATAAACAAAATAGAATTGTATATTCCTTTGTAGTGAACTGTGTCTGTACATTGCGCTACTCGAGTTGAACTTGACTTGCATTCCATTCAAGTTACAAAATAATATTTCCAATTTGAATAACCTTTAATTTGGTAAAAACAAATACACGGCAACATATAAAAAGATGTATACATAAAAATACATATGTACGCAAATAACAAAATTCCGTTTTAAAATATACAAATACTGGCTGATTCCTGCCCGCTTGTATGGGCATTAAAAAATAGCAAGGGGTCAATTGAATAAAAAAAATAGAAGCCTAAAACCTTCTATGAAACATTCGGCTTCGAATAGACATGGTCCTATATAGATACGTTCTTTTATTTTTTACGTGACTGTGCCTCAAAGAAACTGCATTTTCTATATGTATATGAAAATTAGAAATAATAATAAATAATTAAAACAGAAAAATTACTTGCATACACTGATTAAGTTCTTGTAAAAGTAATGAGAATATAAATTGAAAGAGCCTGTACTTTTCAGAACTTTGTGAAAAAAATTTACTAATAATTAAATACTTACATTTAAATCATTTTTAGAAATGTCTGTCTGTCATACTGATCCATGCAGAAACTGACAGACAAACATTCATAAAAATGATTTAAGTGTAAGTATTTAATTAGTCATTCTTAGTCACTTGTTGCAATATATTTTGAACAGTGCCTAAAGTACAAATAAATTTTACTTTGATTTTTTTCTTTTGTACACATAATATATTATTGAGATAATAAACAAAGCAGACAAAATCGCAGGTATATGCTAGTGAAGTTAATGTGAATACTTCATAAGAATTTAATATTATCACAAATTAAATTATTATGCATATTATAACAATATATGTAAAGCTATACCTAAGGCTTCACTGTCTTTTCATCCCTCATGCAGTGAGACATAGTCCACTTACAAAACAGCTAATCCCCAACATTTGAGTTTAAACTCTCCCACCAGAGAATACTAACCAAAGTTAACAACATCAAACACCTTGATAGTCTTCTCTTGTGATGCAGTGCAGAGCAGTGTCCCTGTACTGTTGGTTGCCACGTCGCTGATCGGAGCAAGGTGACATCTGAAGTGTTTCACAAACTCTATACCTTCATCCTGAAAAACGATGATAACTATTATGAACCCATTCTTCTTCCTCAGTTATATCCCTATTTATTTATTGTACACAATTAGATATATTAGGACCTTACATACAACATTGCCATTTCGTTGATCTGCCCACTTTGATCTCAAATATCTGGTGGTGTTTAGTTGAAAATTACAAATTCAAATTTATTTGACATTTAAGCTGATGTATGTGTGTTTCAAAATTAGTGATCCATTTATTTTCGCCCCATTTCATTTTCCTTTGACATTGTTCTGTTCACAAAATGAAAAACTTTAAATATTGCGTTATTTTTACGAACAAGAGTTCCACTATGATATCATTGCTGCAGACACAGCTCTAATGATTAATAATGTTTATGGGGAAGCTACTGTGAAAGAAAACACAGTACGTTTTTAGTTCCCATGTTTACGTTATTTTAAATTTTGGCCTATGGAACAGCCCCGTGGACGGCCAAAGGATTTGATTGAGAATGAAGAATTAAAGTTGATTGTGGGAGAGGATCCATCGCAATATTTAAAAAAAAAACAAATTTCTCAGCATTTATTTGATCATTGTTACCTTATACATTAAACTCCCTAAGGAAACTATTCTAAATATATATCATAAGAATTTAGAGATGAATTGTAATAATCAAATTCAGAAGGATAATTGAAATGTATTTTAAGATACCATTGAAATTATTGTAAGATAAAATACCTGTTTCTTCCAAAACTTGAGATGCCCATCTTGACTGGCAGTGATGACAAAATCTGTGTTTGTAACGACGACATGTGTGACCACATCTCTGTGCATATAACTGTGCTCATATGTTTCTGATGACGGTAGATTCTCTAAGTACAATGATTCAAATTCCAATACTGCAAAAAATAACAATAAGATTATTTTTAACAATTACCTACCTAAAATGGTAATTTAGGCGGCAAATATTTATTTACCTTATTTATTTTATTTATATATATTTACCTATATCAAAATGAAGGAATTAGAAAATCTAAGTTTTATATAATATTGATGAACATTTGTAACTACATGTTTTTTTTTTGTAAAAAAATAACATACCCTTTCGTTTTTTAGTTTTAGGTTTTGAAGCCTCAGAGGGCATTGGGCCAATCCAACCCTCAGATTCTTCTGCGTTATCATCGCTTACTGATCTCTTCTCAGATGTCATAATTACGTTATTTTATTTATAATTCTTGTTTAATAATATAAATTCATTTATAAATACAATAGTTATTCCATACACTAAGGGAAACATTAAGACTATAATTTAAAAACGATAAATTTTTCAGAACTAATACGAGTAAAAACTACAAAGTTGAGGCTATCACAAAATAGTCGTACTATACATTATGCTTGTTCTATAACATCCAGTTGTCAAGTAATAAAAAACCACACGTCTCATTGGTCAATCAAACATACTCTACAGCAGTTGGTTGCTAGAGAGCTATGATTGGTCTAATGTAGTTTAGCCATAGAGGAAGTCGATTGGTTTTCGTCGTTAAATTGGCGCAGTTTCAGAAATAAAAATTGATTCTATTTCAATATTATACAAGAAAATATTATATTGTAAGGCTTCAAAAAACCCGTCTGTGGTTAAATAATAACCAACTTATTTTTTCTTAATTATTACAAAATAAAAACGAGTCACGCTATAAACTGGAAAACTTTTTAATTGTTGTTGTCTATGCTAAAAATGTCTTTTACAAATTTGTAGTGATGGTGGCTGGCTTTCTTGCAAACGAAGCGTCATAAATTACATCTTATTTGTAAATTTCATTGAATATTTGATCGTCGAACGATCTGTACAATAGTGATCTAAGTGCTCAACAAGTTATACATCTAATCGGTAAGTTGAAAGTGCGACTTTGATTGTGAAATCGCGCGCTACCGGTACCTCTCTCTACACGTGGTTTGGCTGCTATACGGCGTACTTATATTGCAGTTGTGTTTTCTTATAATTATCAGTTTATATTGCCACGACGCACATTCCCTTTGCGTTTTCGAGTGAATTTCTGTAATTTCTATGTTAACGCCCCGCGTTTAGGTTGTTTAGTGAACGTGGTCTCAGAGTGGCGGTGACTCGTTGGCCGTAGCTGACACATTTAACAATTCGAGGTAAATTTATATTACAGTGTTATAAAATTTTCTTACGTTTTCTTTGTCTTGTTCTAATATAGTCTAAACCTAGTTACAGGCGACGTTGCATCGGTATTCGGTTGGATGTACTTACAATAAGTAAGTAGGTTGGACTCGTTTTAGCTCGATTGTCTTTGGCTTTATTTTCTGCTTTCCTTTTTTTACCCTGTTTGTACAAAGTACGTGACGCATCGCTATAGTGCGAAGTGCATGTGGGAAAACTCGCTGTTCGTCATTTTATTCTTCCATTAACTTTTGTATATGTTAGCGACCTGTTACGTAGTAAACATCAAGAAATGCCATTCAAAGAATATTGGGTCATTTTATTACAGTCAATATTCGAAGAAGAAAAAAATCAAAAGCTAAAATGTATTAACTTTAATAATTTACCAACTGTTTAGTATATTGGTGATATATACCTATTCTATATATCAGATGTACAGATTATATTCTTTATTAATGTAATTAAGAACATTAATTTGTGTTGTAACTTATTGTTTAATATTTTAGGCAAATTATTTTTAACCATCTGTTTCATAAAGTAAGGTCTGTTGCTAATTGATTTAAAAACTAAATTAATATTATTTATCAAGGTTATCCTCTATACTTTCTTTGTCATGTCTTAACACACAATTATTTATCAATAATACAGTGTAAAGAAAATGTAACATGTCCTGTTGGAATTCAAAATCTATATAATGTGATGTAATTTGACCTATTTTTCAGTAGATGTCACAGCCATATTACCACTTCAATATGTTAATCTGCAGAACTAAGTTCTATGATAAGCTGCTTAATATTTAGCAACTTAAGAATTTTCTAGTGTGACATCTGTAGTGGAAATAAGTTCTTGATTGCACACTATTATTACCTCATGATAGTATGGAAGAGCAGCAGGCAAAAACTTGATAAAACATTTTAGAATGACTGGTTTGTGCGTGTAGTTGATATAGGTTAATTATGATATATACATTTTTCAACAAATGTATGTTAGTAAAACATTAATTTGACAATTACAGTAACTCTTAGCGTGTCAGAGTTCGGAAATGACCAGTGTATTATTCAGCTCCAGAGAGGCAGGCAGGCTTACATGACAGTGGTGAATGCTAATGGATTGTAGATAAATGATATGTGATTGTTGATTTTGGAATTTACCCATTAGCTATAGTGCTGTCTTTTTAGTGTATTGTCATTTGGAAAGATTCACACATTCTCATGAACTCCAGTAGTATAACCTTTAATTTATACCTAAGTATCACTGTAATATGGGTCTTAATATTTATTAATACTATTCTCTTAATATCCAGGTAGTTTGTTATTTTGGTAGATACTTTTTAATCAGTTTTGTTGGATACTTTAATTTCCTTGATGCACTATATAAAAGACAAATATGACTAGATTAAACATTATGTAATACCGAGTCTTGTAATAAATGCAGCATTATTGACTTAGTGAATCAATAGTAAAACTTATCTTTATTCAGAATTAATATAATAAATAGAGATGGATGATAACATTATTGTCAGATGTTATATGACAAAATTCTTAAATAGAGCTCTAGGTTTCATTAGTTTAATATTGAAAACTTGTAATGACATGTCGGATTTTTATTACTCAAACATGATAATGAAGCAATAATAGTCATCATTGAAGTCAACTGAGAGACAAAGATAATTGTGTTAAGTTTATGATTTTGTTGTCATTTGGCACAGACACATCTGTGGTTTCATTTTTTACCTGTGTTATTTATTTAACATGTAATCTTTATGATTCATTTAAGTTTATAGTTAATATATATTGAAAAAGTATGAATTTCAATTCAGAAGAAGAAGGATATATATATATTATACTAATAGACTGATTTCAAAAGTTTTGAATTGAACCTGTATTCCATTTGGTTAAAATACCATTGAAAACCTTGTGTTTTGTTCCTAGTAAAAAACTGTTAATTCAGTTTCTGCTGACCAACATCACTACATCTCTAGCTTAGCTCCAACAGGGTTTCCTAAAAATCTGATAAAATTAATGTTAAAATATCTGAATTTTGATATACTATTTCCAGTATGTATCTGATATATAACATGTATTAAAAAAATTAGATACAAATTTGTTATTTGCTTGGAGTTTATGAAATAAAATTGTTCGTTAATTTAATTTAATTATTGTAAAAGTAAAAAAAATCTGCTAGTTGTTAACAACATTAAAATTATAATTTAATTTTTATTGGTTGATTATAAATTTTATTTACGTAGGCCATCATCTGGTTATTTATGTCTATTGATGTTTCACTTTTGGATTCCACCTCAACCTCTATTGCCAATGTAGTTTGATCAGATGATATATTATAATATATATGCCAACTGAGATTTATCTTGTAAAGAGGTCTTTATCCAATAATGAGATATTTACACTTGGATATATCACAGAAATTCATTATTTCTTAATTAGTTTAATCAACAATAAAAAAAACTTTGTGAATGTGTTTTTGTAATTTATGAGATGTATTGTATGTGTTTTAAATAAGTGCCCAATTCATTCCAAGGTTTCAAAATCAATCTGTTATTCCCGAAATGTACTTGAAGTTTTACCTCGTAACTCTCGTCTCTTCTGATATTATGAGAGAACGGTATTTATTCGTGATGGGAAAACGTTATTTATATTCATCAATAATTAACTGTTTTTTCCTGAAACTGTCATACCGTTGCATTCCTATTCGCGTTTTCCAGAGTACATAAAGATTTTCTCGCTAATTATATTCAATCGGCACGTTAATAAGTGCTCGTTCGTAACAGCAATTATTTTTTATTTGAACAATAAATACGACTGTAATAAGTTTGGAACTCTTTTGAATATTATGATTAACACAGATTACATTTTTAATTGAAATATTCGATATTTTGTACAAAAAATTAATCATTGATTATATAATCTTTTGAATTTATATTTATAATTTTGAAGAGAAAAATTTTTACTCCCAAGTCGAAAGCAAAGCCGCGCCATTTTTGGGTAATTCAAAATGGCGCGAAATAACAAATGTTTATTATTAACGTGTTATGTTTTCATAGATAAGATCTCTGTGATTGTGTAGTACTCATCTTCTATATATAAGGTTATAATACCTAGAAATAAGTATCAATAAATATAAAAATGTAGTTACAATAAAATGGGCTATATTTTATGTATTGTGTAATGAAATACTATGATATAATAGTTCCGGAGATTATTTCTTACATTCAAATTCACAAATTTTAGCTAACTATAATATTGGTATAGATAGGTGTATATTAGTATATATATCTTTCGGACGAATTCTAAATAGTGTTTAGTTACTAATTCGTAGCGTTTAAGAATCGCAGTGTGAAAATACTTTAAATAATAACATTATGTTAATTTGTGTTATAGTTATAAAGCCATTATTTAATATGCTATCGGACTTTGTATATCGAAAGGAAACCTTAGTTAGTCGTTTCAACGGAAACCGCGTCTTAATGGAATTACGAAGTGTATTTATCTTACGCAATAATTTATCTAAACATACTACAAGCAATGTCTCAGTCTACCCGAAATACATGGAATGTGTCCAAGAATCGTTTGGAAGTCTTACAAATGTAGTATATAGTTTATATAAATGGCATCAAAAATGTTGGTGCTCTCTCATATATATATATGCGGTAAGAGCGTTCCTACCGGAAACGCGAGTGACCTAAAATTAGCATTCCAGAAAACGAAATGTTCGTTAATATTTGAAAATTCTCAAAAATTGAACTAGTTTCCGTAGAAGTAGGTTTAATACCCCGATTGGATATCAATATTAATGGCTATAAGAAAATTATTAAATGATATAAAATGCAGCTGAGTTCAGCTATGCATGTGCTAAGGTTAGGCTTTTCATCATATGTCTCGGGAGACTTAACGCGAGTTCACAATTCCTACTGCTATAGAGACTATAAACAAAATCAAGGCCAGTTTCGTATGTTCAGAAAACGATTTTTGCTTTTTCTTCTATTCTTTTTGCTTCCATTATGTTTTCAAGTTTTTTTTTTTTTACAAAACTTTTAAGTAGTATTTCCGTTATGTTGTTCCATGTAAAAAAAAAGATAAGACACACACACACAGGCCAAGATCGTCAAGCCCTTACGTATACATTATAAGACGCGTCAAACGAGTTTCGTTTTAAAAGCTGACACAGTCTACGTATCAACGGCCAGTGCTACCGTCTTAAGAGAAAATCTCACAATCGAAAGACGATGTAATCGTGTACCTACGTACTTTGTTTCTTAACATATCCAGTTAACACGCGGCCATAACAGAGTTCTTAGTGTGTATCAGATAACCAGAATCTTTCTAGGTGGTAGAGCTACGCTGAAACTATTACTGGTTTCAGAATGAATGTGTCGGCTCGTCCGGGGTAGTACCACCCTCCCACAGAAAGCCGACTTGAAGTAACAGTGTGCAAGCTGTTGCGTTTCGTTCGGTCAGTGAGAGCACCGGAGGCCCACATATATTAAAAGGCCGGCAACGCACTTGCGACTCCCCTGGTGTGGCTAGTGTCTATGGACGGCGGTGATCACTTACCATCAGGTGACCCGCCTGTTCGTTTGCCCCCTATAATATATATTAAAAAAAAGAATCCATTCACAACAAACAAGGAAAATATTTCATTGCTGTATGCAACACTTTCATTGAACCCCATAGTATTACAGTTAAAAACTTTCGAGCTATTGCCCCACTGACCCCGTCTGGTGTAAGCGTTAATTTGTGTTTTAGAAAGTGATGCATACTTTTTTTTTTTTACCATTATTTTAATTAAATCTCGAGCCCCGCGGCCATTCCGATTTGTGATACAATTTACACTCTGAAGGTATTGGGCATGATCGACTTTGTTTTTGAATGTTTCTACATTGTTACTATTATTTTGATGTGAATTGTTATTTCGTGGACGATGATGAATAATCTACTGTAAATAGGTGAAGATGGAATTTTTGTTACAAGTATTATTGGTGAAATATTAAAACCTAGAAATGTTTTTTTTTTTTGTTCATGTCATGTCGCTTTGCGATGTTATACGTTACATAATATTTTATCTATACGTATATAATAAAATTAAAATATCATATGTTTATCTGTACTAATATCCGTAAGTGTTCAACCGATTTTACCGAGTGTTTGCTGGTAGATAAAACACTTCTTCGATTACTAACATTACACTTTTCATAGGGACTAATGGAAACATTAAAAGATGGGTTGTATAATTAATCCAGATTCTCTATACAGTTCCCATGAAACAAACTATTTCTATTATGACGCTGGTATCAGCTGGTAACATAATTATATTCCTTTGCTAAGGTCTTTAAACTCACAAAAACACATTAACTAATCCTGTTGTACAAAGAACGCAAAAGTATAAGATAGTGAATGGAAATTTTTAGCCTTTCGTGTTTTAAAACATCCAGCAAAATCTGTACAAGTACCTATAGAACAAGATGGAGAGAACCTTGAATTACCAAACAATAAAATATAGTATGACGCCGCTCTGTGATATATATATATTTTTTATGAAAAATCCAATTAGATATTCCGACTTTCATGGTGATAAGTCAAACGGTGTTGTACTCTCATCGATCTAATGGTACCACTATTGGACAATAGGTGGCGTGCAAGTCGTTTCATTATAAATTCAACAGGAACGAAGTCCCAGGTAAAAATTTGTGGTAATTGAAAACATAAATTTCGTTCATGATGTTAAGTTTTACTGGCCCCCAACAATTTACCTTATATCTCGCTATGCTAACGTAATTGCAACTTGCAAGTCGGCTTCAGCTTTCACTATAGAGTTTTTTTTTTTTTTTTTAATAAGTTTCGTCGTTATAGATGAATGGTGAGAATCTAAGCCACTTTAGAATCTCTTTTTGTTTTGTATTCGATCGCTTAAGAATGTTTCGTAGTCAACGCAATGTTACTCAAAGAAACGTGCATATACTACACGTGGTTAACACGTTCGGTGCCACGTGTACCATCGGTGGTCACGTTATCTTCATCTTTAGGCCAACATTTTTGTTTTCTCTCTCTTTTTTTTCGCACCGACTGTCTCACCAGACCTCTACAGTTTCACGGGACTACTAAGGGGAGCGCTTAGGGCACTCACCCACCCGATTGTATAGGCGATCAGCACAAGGGCAAACGGTGTCGTGAGCAGAGACAGTCGCGGGCGTGGGCGCAAACACGCTTCTCTCAGAGAACATCGAACGAATCTCGGACTAACACGTGACACGGAACGTATTAACAAAAAATGATCTTGGTGTCTTAAAAATACCTTATTATTTATTTATAAATTGCGATAATTAATAAATTTGTGATACAAAATGTTTTTCTTAAAATAATCGAAAGAAATTGACGAAACGCGTTTGGTTTGCATAGTTTAATACAAAAAAAATTGTAGGTACATTTTTATAACCTTTTGTATTTAAAGTAATTAGGAAAATAGAGATTAATTAGAATTACTCTCGGGACTGCACGTCGTTGGTTAGGTGTGGTCTCGTAACTTTTATAATTGGCTTTAATGTATAAAAATGTTCATTTTCATGTAAATGTTAGTTGCCGCGCGATTCCGCTAGACGCGCTACTAGTCGAAGCCGAAAGTCGACTCAATTAAATGCATTTTAAAATCACCCAAAATTCATTCACATATTTTTTATACACAACAAATTATGTTATGCGCTTTTAAAAATAATAAATATGTATATGTAGTATGTTGTATTTATTTATCCATATATAAAATGGATGTTAATGTGTCTGAAATGTATAATTTCCAATACCGTTATAAAGATTGGCATATAAAAGTGTTTTTGTTTCCATGAAGAAGTTTCTCTACTATATAACTCGTTACTAGGTGGCACTTTGTTATATTTTATTGTTATTTAGATACAAGACAATGAGACAAATATATTCCCTTTACAGTATGAAAGTCAAAGCTGTCAAATTTTACTTTTCTGTATGTGTTTTTTTTGTATATAAACCTTATTTATATATTATAGTTACAAATACAATTAAAAAAAAACGTTTTAGTCCAATAGTTACAAGCCGTTCTCAAGTAATGCGCATACACACATACATTTGACAATCGAGTTTAATTTATATAGATTGTAATGTAATATGAAATCGCGGGCGATTGTTAATAGAACTATACGTTTTTAATCTTCACTCGCAGTGTGTAATTAGTGAGGCATTGACTGCTAGTACAATGTAATAATATATTGTTTGTAGTTACGTGGCGTTTGACGGTCAAAAGTTTAATGTCGTCGTCGTAAACAGATAGCAAAATCAATTTATTGCGAAGTATAGACTATATTCTGTGATATTATTATTACTTCTATGAAATATATATATAAATACGTGAAGATAAAATAATTCAGGACATTATTCTTCTCCGGTTGTCAAACTATTTACTTTTTTTTATTAAGTAGCCGTTTTGTTTTTTTTTTTAGAGGCTCTTATTATTATATCAGCTCTATAGTACCCTTAACTTAATTTACTAAACTAAACTATAACTAATACAATAATACAAATGATAATGAATAAAAAAGTGTTACTAAGGACGACTAAACAATTTAAAATTTAGTAGCCGTTGACGAGCTTTAGTTGTTATCAATAATAGAAGTTTGGAAATAGTTTCTCTTCTATACCATCGACATATCGAAGACTTTGAGGGGCCCCCCCCCCCATTATTCTTACTTCACGCTCCTTAAGTCTATAAACTATAATATTTGTACATTAGTAATCAATATAGTTAATAATATCTGTATTAGCAAGTGAAGTAAAAATATTGTATCCCCTTATTATGGTCGAATCTCGGCCACTTCTAGTAATATTAAACACGGACAAAGCGCGTTTCCTGCCAGGTGTTGGCCCATGGCCTGAAGATAAAGTTTAACTTGTACTTTACTTACCATCAGGTAACCCGTCTGTTCGTTTGCCTCCAATCTCATTAAAAAAAAACCACCATTGGTATCGTGCTACGCAATGTATTAACTAAACTAAAATAATCTATTGACTTGAATTTGGGACGGAAACCGTAATTTCCTATAAACTATCCATTAATTGCCATATTGGGGTAAAAAAAACTAGGTTTGTAATAAATATATCATCTCGTTCTTCCTTGGATACCCTTTCTGAGTTATACCGTTACTATATATGATTTCTCCACGTATTATTACAGGGCACGGGAGTTACGTTCGTTTGGATCGCGATTTCCACACACAAAGTGTAAATCTGTCACTATGGTGACACTAGGGGTGTCGCGTTCCGGGATTAGTCGATGTATATTTAGTTAACAAGCGGGTAATAGAATGGCAAACTACAGTGGCTGTTTTGGTTTGTCGTGAATAAAAATCAACGATTGCGTAATTTGCCTGAATTTCAAGCGGTAAAACTACACGTATTGAAGTCCTGGTGCTTGTGTGTTTGGACTCTGCGCTGTTGAATGATGCAACCCTGAGCGTTTGATGAGGGGAAACGTTTTTGGTAAATCATACTATAGTAGTAGAGGCATTTCTCAGTGCGCGTTTATTCGACTAAACATCCATAAGCTGAAAATTTGTCTCCCAAGCATCTATACGTGTGTTCCGGCAGCTACACTTCATAGCCAGTGTTTCTCTTAGAGTATTATCCATTTATGACTGTATCATCACTCGTTGTTAGATGTGATCTTGTAGTTAAACGCTAATTGTATATGATATTAAAAATAAATTAAAATGTACGAAAATCCGCCTTTACTTCAAAACGATACTGCTACTTTCAAATGTACCGCTATTTCTACGGCAAACCTCATTAAAATGTATGTGCTGCGCAAATACTAAAGGGCAGTTACTGACATTTGTACAAATCTCTCGTATAATATTCTCCAGTAGAACTGTAATATTATGCTGTACCTTTTTTGGAATCAATATTTCTTTGTCTATTGCACACTGGGAATTATGATATTTTATCGTTTTTTTTTTTTTAAATAGTTCGCCAATTAGCGATGAGTAGCCACCGCTTGGGTTAAAACGCTGCTGTTATCAGCAATTTTTTTCTACCTACTTGGGTGGTTTAACCAAGTTACTGGTATAAAAATAATTACAACAGGGGCCGACATTTCAGTGTATAAAACAATACAAATTATTTATCGTTTGTCTTTTGTTATTCCTGATATAGGATAATTTATATTACATTTTTTTATATAAAGTTTCACTGTAGGTTTCCAAGCCATATGTACATTTAAGGTGCACTTAGGCGAAGGCGCGACAGCAACCGATAGGAGCTGTGCTTTGTAGCCGATTTAAATTAAAAAAGTTTGCTTACGTATGACCGATACAAGTGTTCGATTATACTATTATCTAAGTCATTATATCATTAAGGAGATTAAGCCGTAATGACAAATTAAAAAAGAACCCACAATTAATTCAGATAAAACCTAATCTAATATTGAGTGAAAACATTTTTTTTATTCTATTCATTTCTACATTTGCCATATACTATTTAATACTTAAAGGTAATATATAATGGTATATTGTAATTTTATGAAATGCCTTTCACAGCTGTGTTGTTACTGTTACTAAAGCTCTTGTTTGTAAAATTCGGTAAACCAAGTCCTTTGAATCGAGCCGTTGTCGTTTCAAATATCTTGTAAAGTAACCTCAGAATTCTTATTAAATTAGCTAATTAATTATAAGAAAAGTTTCAACATACCAGTTTTCCAAGTACGCAATTCCTATGGCTTCAGAAGTCCATTGAAATTCCACTCCCTGTTTAATTAGTTAATGTTATGCGTCGTTCGTTAAATGTGCCCCACTGTTTATATAATTAGAATGCAACGACGAAGGTTTTAAAATTTTCTTAGTAACGATCGATCGGACCAAAATTGTTAGGAAGTACTTAAATTAATGCGCATAAATTTAAACGGTGTTATGTGTTATCACAAATTAATTTTGTACCTTTTTTTTTTTATCATACGGGGAGTAAAAAATGTCGTTTACTCGGAATCGGTAATATCGTATCTGAGCAACGGCGAAAATTACGTATTCCACAAGAACAAAACGATGCCAGAAACTGCTGAATATCGATTCTCAAAATGGCTAATTCTAATTATGTACCTCTGTTAACCAGACTTTGAGAAAATAACAATAGTGCTCGCTTTTTCTGTATATTTATAAGCATTATACAATAAATTCGTTTTTCGCCTCTCGCCCCATATGTATATAATTTTATATGTATGACACATACTTATCATATTTGTCCTAAGCTGAGGTTCGGTCACTTTGACACCCTTGAGCTTGTTGCCAAGCGGCTGAAGGCCATAAGTCCAGTGAAGCTATGAAGGCGCATCAGGCTAATAGCGTATAGTCATTCGAATTATATTTTATATGAATAAGAGGCGATGTAGTTTAATATAGTCGGAAAATATTTTTTTCTGGATTGCCCACATTGGGGTAACACTGACTAAAAACACCTTATAAGTAAAAAATCCTAGAAAAAACAGTTTGTGATGATTTATTCAACAAAGCATTACCCACAACGACCATTTGACTTTGATGACTGTAAATATCAAAGTATATCTAAGTCGTTTACAGAGTTATGATGGATACATTATTATATAGTACCCATGCGAAGTCGAGAGGGATCACTAGTATATACTTTATATATATATATATATAAGTTCGGCAAAATGACTGTACAATACCTGATGGTAAGTACGGTACAGTCCAAAAACAACGGCAACTGTCGGTGTTAAATATCAACGGCAGTCGTCGCCATCATGCCGACCTGCAAAAGTGCCTCTTCACGCCTCGTTTGAAGGACCCGATATCATAAGAGAGAGAGGGAGGGGAACACACTAGTCGGGAGGCGATTCCACATCTTCACAGTACGACACAGATAATTTTCGAACTTCTTCGTTCTTGCCGAGATGGTTGCTACTATACTAAAGAAATCATCCTACAAGTCTATAGAGAAGAGTAAACATTTTAGTCCACATCTGCTACGGCTTTGCTCTTTCGTAACGCTGTGCGTTGCAGGTAGGTATATACGCTGTAATATGCAACTTTCTGGATCATTTCTAGCTATTATATTAATGTTTATCACAATGCACGGCATGCAACTCAATTGGCGCCGAGCGTTTTGCAATTTGCCGTGCTCTTGTCTCCTACGTTATCGTATTCAGGGTCATCGCGTCACCGGAACTTCGTAAATATCGCGAATATATCTCGCTCGCACGTATCTATTCGGTGAGTACGTTTGAAAGAGATAGCCGAGGGGAATGACCGACGTTGACGTTTGAGGTCGTCTGTAACAAGGTCAGGGTTTCGATTATGTTATATTTTTACGAATTAGTACGTCTTTGACGTAAATGAGAACTTACAAAATCGTGACAGCCCTAGTTGAGGATAAGCAGGGCGTACGTGTGTTGACGTCATCAGAATGATAATTATTATTGTGGCGATAAGCACAACAGTATCGGTTCTTTTAATCTTTTTTTTTTTTGTGATAAATGATTTGAAGTTACCGTAAACTGCAAATCAAGTAACATTATCCGCTTGATCTCATGCTCGCAAATTGTCATGGTTCGTCTTTGAACGAGAACTATATGATTCTCAAAGTCGGAATGTCTTTTTATTTTAATTTTATTCAATTATAATCTTCCTTTTCAGTTTTATTTTATTGCATTTATTACGTTATTGTTATGTCAGGGTTCGTGCTCCGAACAACTCTAGTTCGTTCACTAATAAAATTTAAAGAAAACGACCACGTTTTACAAATGCTTATTTAGAGTTCATAGGTTTTTTTATATCATTAAATTTTACTAATATATTTATTTTTGGCACTAATGAATAGTATTAATCTAACGAGGTTATTGTTTATTTTTATTAAAGCTATTATTGCAGTAATAATATGTACTAGAATTACATAATGTTAATATTTTATATCTTACAATTATAAGATCTTGAGTTGAACAAACTAATACTAAGCTAAGTTCTATCACTTCTAAGGTGCATAAAAGTATAAAAAGCGACATCTGTCCTTCTGTTCGAGAGCGTTTTTGTAACACGGAAAGCTAGTTCTGGTAGGTTCAGTGTGTTTTGTTATTGGATTGGATCAAATGAGTGAGAGTAATTACTGTTTCTAGTAATTTTCGCTACAATATGTTACCTAAACCATTATGTATAAATACAGCAATATAATGTAGGCGACTATATAGATTAGAATTTCCTAAAAAGTCTACAATATGAAAAAACTAGATTTTTGCGTTCATGTGATAAAAATTAAAAAAAAAAACGAATTTGGTAGACTGTATATATAACTATTACAGTAATAGTATATTTGTTTCAGAAAATGAGTTCAAGCGTTTGCTACAAGTGCAACAGGACGGGGCATTTCGCCCGCGAATGCACGCAGGGCGGCGTGGGAGCTCGCGACGCTGGCGCTGGCTTCAACCGGCAGCGGGAGAAGTGCTTCAAGTGCAACCGCACCGGACACTTCGCGCGCGATTGCAAGGAGGAGGCCGACCGTTGCTACAGGTACGAGAGTAAAAAGGATGCAGATACAATTGACAGTTATTGCTCTAAGAATCGAGGGAATGAAAAGTGAATATTTAACACATCTTTGTTATTTTCCATATGACTTAAAAAAAAACACCTGTTATGTAAATATGAATATTTATGAAGTATTTAAGACATGGGTTGTATTTCATTTTCAAAATCTACATTATCAAAGTAAATTTAGTAATGTCATATAGTAAAGAATGCAGTTCACCTGTTGTTAAGTGACTGTTGCAGTCTATAGCAGTGTACAAGGTTACTCAAAAGAAGCATAGACCCCATATTGAGCATAATCTGTTGGAACTCCAAAGTACTAATTTGGAATGCCTCATATGCCAATGTGTTTTGAGATCAATTTTTGGAATAAGTGTAGTGTTAACCCTTCTATAGTCGAACAAAACCGCTCATTCATCTTTTATTTATTATTCTTTTGCATTGACAGAAACCTATACTTTATCGTAAGCTATTTCAATATGTATATGAGTTTGCTGCTGTAATTATTTTCTATTGTTCGTTTGAATAAACATCACACTTTCAATAATACATTATGTCGCTAAGCACCTGCTTACCTATCGATGTGCTCGAGAAATCACAAAACACATATGGAAGTTAGGGCTTACATTGTAATTTTAATATTAAATGATTTAGATGAAGATTTACATGAAGATCATGCAAACACAAATGCTTTTCTGGGTTATAAGTAGTTACATTGTTGCCTTCACGTTACAATATTGAGTAGATTTTAGACGAAAAAAAAGAAAACGATGTTTCATAGACAAATGCATTGCCGTTGAAATATTATTGATTCTAAAGCGGATTGAATCGGTCATGTACATATCAAATTCTACATATCCATGCATAGTCAATGAACAGAGTTGCGCAGGCATTGACCTAGATAAGCAGGGTCGCGAGTAGATTATAGATTAAAAACCTACAAATGTTCCGGCGTTTGTTTAACACCTTTATCGGTATTGGCTTCCTAATTCGCCGTTTAATAAGGAAATATTGTAATAGTTGATTTCAGTAAAAAAAAGTATACAAATAAATGTTTATAAGCCGCAAAAGAATTCATGTATCAGCTTGGAGTTGACATTGATTACTTTAAAATGTATTTATAAAAGGCAATGTCTTAAATGACTCAACATCACTGAAACCAAAGTATGAAGGACAGAAACTTGGGGAGGATGGTAACTTCTGTACTGAAGGCATAGTTTAAAATAGAATCCCTCTAAATTCAACTCGTAACAGATTGTTTGAGACTTTTTTTTTCAGGTTCGGTTTATTCGACTTGTGTTAGAGTTGAACTGCAACAGCGATGTGATGATTTTAACACTAGACACTCAAATCACCAATGTGGTACACCACAGAAAAATGTGTTTTATTGAACACTTTATTGGTAACTTTGATAGTATAAACCAGTTATGTAGTATTATATGACATGACTGTATATATTTGCATTACATTAAAATAAAACTGTACAAATTTTGTAACATATATGAGTGAAGTATTATAAAATACTTGCACAAATTTGTGGAATTTAAGTAGTGTTTAGAGACTCACTTAGTGAATTTTTGCAACTGTAACTATTTTGTATAAAGTTTAAATTCAAATAAATAAAAAAAAAAATTCTCACAGTTAACTTAAATATTATAATATATTTATTTATCAGTAAAAACAGATGTTGTAATTAACCGAACATATCTTAATCAATACTAAAGTTATAGCTACAAATATAACAATATGTTGTATAACTATGTAGATAAATGTATAGTAGAGGACATTATAATGATAAATTCCTATGTGTGTACAGATGTAACGGCACGGGGCATATAGCGCGCGAGTGTGCGCAGAGCCCCGACGAGCCGTCCTGCTACAACTGCAACAAAACGGGGCACATCGCGCGAAACTGCCCGGAGGGCGGCCGCGACAACTCCAACCAGACCTGCTACAACTGCAACAAGTCCGGACACATCTCGCGCAACTGCCCCGACGGCACCAAGACCTGCTACGTGTGCGGCAAGCCCGGGCACATCTCTCGCGACTGCGACGAGGAGCGGAATTAACACGCGCGCTCACTTTCGATATTACATTATAAAAATAAACTATGTATATTATGATGCCACGCACGGACGATAAGCAAAGGACGCGAAACGCGCGACAGACACTAGAAAGTAAGAGACCACACGACTGTATGAAATTACAAAAGCAACGGAATTACAAATCAGATGCAACGAGAGCAGAGGGCTCTGGTCGGTAACCACCCGAGCAGGCGAGCACGCGACACGCGACACACCGGGCGACGTGACGCCGCGCCGCGCCGCGGTTCTGGCCGCCATGTTGTTCGTACGGAGGCGAGACCCGCACGTAGCCGAGGGTGGTCACGCTCGCCGCCCTCGCCGCCCTCGGCAGCGGACCCGACTGCCTTCTAAGTTAATGTTTGTTCTTGCACGATGTGAAAGAGTTATTGTGTTTTTAAATCATTTAATAATAATAATAATCGTGATTGAACTATTGACGAGGTAGCGTTACAGTTATAGCATTACAGAGTATATATTTAATATATTTTGTACAGATTTTTTTGTCAAAAGATAAATTGGATGCTGGCGTACCATGTGAGTTTTCAATGAAGAGAGAGAGAGAGAGAGAGAGTGGAGCCCCCGGAGCGCCCCGAACCCCGTGCGGATTGTTCGTTCGTGCAGAGTACACTTGCGCGAGCGCACTTGCCGACAGCCTCACACCTATCCTATCATTACTCTTAGTGATTTGTTTTTAATAATTAATTCCTTTGTTTATGATCCTGCTGACATGTGGACCGTTCAGTGGTTAATTAGAATTTCATCAATCAGAACATTTTTTATTTTGGTAACCCCTTATCGATTTGCCTCCGTCTACACGTGAATGTAAACGAGTCACTCGATCCTGCTGGGACAAATTAAATAAAATATTCATTTATACAAGTTAATAACATCGAGCACTGATTTCATATATGGTCGCTAACTTATAGTAACCGAGAAAAAAGTCCTAAACATCTCTCTCAAATTAATCTTGAATAATTTCAAGTAATTATTGCGACGTAATTATCAAAATCTTTAGAAAACACTGAACTAATTTTACAATAGTATAACTTATTTTGAACCTAAGTACCGTCTCGTTAATTGACAGAAAATAATTTAGAACCTACATTAATATAATTTTTTTTTTTCGGCATAAAAATAACATTTTTAGTTCTAAGAAGGGATTTATTTGACACTATCACTACGGGTTATAGATGCCTGAATGTACACTCGCTATTCCTAATACACATCATACTGCAAGACGTCTGGTACAAGTATTTAACATATATGTGGTATTCGTGATGCGATCCACAAAATGAGAAACTTAATACAATTATGTTGTGGGTTGATCACTAAATTGCCCTCACTAACATAAAACGTTTCACAACAGCGAAATTACCAGAAATCGCTAAACGACCAATTTAAATGACAAATTCAGATGATTACCAGGACATAATTCTACGAAGTAACTCTATAGAGAAAAGAGCACAATTTAACTTCAATTGCGACCGGTACATATCGGTATTTGTCATTTTAAAGCTGCTATTTCTGCTATCACTTGCCAAGTACAGAATAGGAAATGTATTTCTATGGGTTTGCACTATATTTGTATTCTCCAATATTTCCCTCTGCGCAAACGACGCTCAATATTTCCCTCTGCGCAAACGACGCTCAATATTTCCCTCTGCGCAAACGACGCTCAATATTTCCCTCTGCGCAAACGACGCTCCAGATATTTTTCGCCTAACATTTACCATGATCATTTGACGTTGGATGACCGGAGGTGGCAACACATTATCGGTTTCGATATAGGAGTGGAGCTGGTGCAGTTGGCGGAACACACCAAAAAATGGTGCTGTAGGAAGTTTAAAGAAACATTCGAAATACACACAATACATATATACAAAGTGATACAAGGGAGACGTAATAAAGGAGTCCTGCATGAAGTCAAAAGGCCCTTGTCTCGGCGTAATACTGCATTCTTGAAGTGTAAATTGCGCAGCACTGATATTCTTGCAAGTTCTATGTTTACAAACGTACGGACGGAATTACAGTGTCATTTCAATATATGATGTTCTAACCCCCTTAGGTATAAGCATGTAATAATATATAACCAACTATTGCCTATATTCAATACATAAACAACGAAGTTACATATTACTTTTGAAATACCACGCATTACTTGAAAAATCACATTGATGTACAAAATTATGTACCTATATACATTATGAATTTGTTTAGTCTCATGCTACGCTTGTCATGATAATAAATAGTTTTTCAATTTGCAGTCTCATATACACGATGACTTCAAGGTCCTCATAATACGACAGTAATGATTGAAAAACGTAAAATGATTTATTATTGGTTAAATAAAATAGTAGAGGTCTACAGTTATGCGCCCATAACTCAAAAAACACTGGATACTTATTGATAATTTTTTAAATTATTCTACTAATTTCATAAAAAAAAAGAGATGATATCCTCTTTTAACATAAATTAATAATCATTTTAAGAAATTACGATTTTATAAGCACTGCATTTAGCGATGTCTTGGAAAAAGAATCAAGCGGTGTGGTGCGTATTCGCCGTAGAGGGGTAGTAGACGAACAGTATTCTGTACAAAGTATATTTTTACAATCGATTTTTTTCCTCTGTATATTAAGTTATATTGTTAACGATATATATATATATAGACAATACAAAAATTACTATACAATATACATATACAGAAATTTCAATGGGTAAAGAAATTTATATCATAATTAACAGCTTTTCCTGCAAGATTGTTTATAGGGAGGTATAATTGACAAATATAATAACTAAGTAGATTCATAACCAGAGTAAAATAGATTTGTATGTAATATTATAAAACTCATTCGGAAAATTTTGGTGACGCGTAGAAATAAGCCGAGTAGTGATAGGTTAGTTCGATGTGGAATAAATTTTGAGTGTCACTATCATAGAATTATGAAACAGCTTAGCTTTGTTACTCTATGGTTACTATAAATAAACATAAAAATATCGATAGCAGTTTTTTAACGTAAGAAGACTTGGTGAAAAGTTTTCGTTGAAAACTGGCAACGATGTTGTTGATACTTGAATTTGTACAGCTCATTATGTATGATACATGTAGTATTCATGTCACAATAAATAATCTCACTCAATATGTTACTTTAGAATTCAAAAGTAGTGTAGTGGATAGCTCTACGTGAATGTTAGTACCAAAACTCGAAAGTATATTGTAGTATAAGAATTTGTCACATCTAATTGATTGTCTAAAAAGAAGTTTTCATCGAGTAGGCTGTCTTTTTGATTTGTTTTAAAACGATTGCCTGGCAAAAATGCACTGTTATAAGCGATTTGCAAGTTCTTTTAAAGAAGCGAATACTTAAAATAAGTCTTATAGAACAAAAAGATCTTAAAACAAGCTCGAATATTAGATTAAACAAGTGAAATGATGTAGTGTTAAAATTGTAGGCTAGTAGTAAAATATTTTCAGTCATAATCTGGTGGTAGTAAAATATTTTTAGTGATAGTCTGTCTAGATCCTCGTCATATATCGAGTTCAAAACCTTACACAAATAACCTTTTTCACTAGAGTAAGTGACGTGGTAACTTTTCTTATAATCTATAAAATCTAGTAATGCGATAACAACGGTTGAGTTTAAAGCTCAAGCGAGGTCTACGGCAGCATTGAAAAGGAAATAAAAACGGCGCAATGTAGTAAATTCTTGTTAAGATTTAATCCCGACGTTTTACGTCTGGTTATCTTATTTTATAGTGTAGATAAAAAAAATGCTAATCTAAGAATAAAAAAAAGCTAATGTTTGGTCTTTACTTTAAAGGCACTTCATACGCTTTGTTCTCAACTCATTAACGCTGTTGGCCTGATCATTTATATAACTTGTCCTGATAGTTCTACTACATAGATCACCCCCACATACGTGCATAACACACACACAGGATGGTACACATATGGTGAAAAGGATTTAATTTATTCCCTTTTATCGGATTTGGTTAGTTTAGTTTACCTGAGTTGACAGATATAAAATACATGTTTGAGTTTATGATGCACACATGCTGGTACATATGTGTGCTTCACTATTCTTATATATCTACATGATTAGCATAGATTTTTAATCGGGTGAGTGCCTGAGTATTCCCCTTAGTAGTCCGGTGAAACTGCAGAGGCCTTGCCATATCAACAGTGTAGTTAATTCGAAAAACAAACGTAGATTCGAGAATGTTGCATCCAAGGCAACAGTTCAAGCCTACGTGCAGCCACTTTGGCACCTTTGATCTTGTTGGCAATCTACAAGTACTCACCTTATAGTCTGTAAAGCTATACAGCCCTGTCAGGCCAATAGCCTTAACCAGTTCGAAAAAAAAAAAAAAACAAAAACATATTGTTATTTTTATATTTTCAATGATCATTTATGAATATTTTTAAAATAACATATCAAAACCTCGCCAATAACTTCGATAAACTACATAAATGTCGTCAAGTTAAAAAACTAAACCTAAGTATTTGACGTATTAAATTCGTCAGTAATTAAAGATAAATGTCGACAAAACTAGGTTATTCGAAAATTTCATCATTCAATTTGATCTTATCGTCTTATCTATGTATGCATACAAATTAACTATTTTCTAATGGCACCACGGTTATTAGAGATGTATAGGACTTAAAATTACAATGTTCATAAGTTGGTAAATCTTTATTCTGTATCGATAAAAAAAAAATGGAACTAATTAAAATGCGATGAAGCATGTGCTATTATTAAAAAACTTACCTTTGAAATAGTACACCATCATTATGAGAAAACATCATTATTTTGCAAAAACATCTGATTTTCTCATATGTTACCAAAACTAGTCATGAAAGAATTCAAAAGTTCAAAAATTAGAAACAGTATTTTTTTTTGTGTCTTTTGAAGTGATCACTTTTTATGGGACGGTACACCGCTTCGCTACGTAACACGTTACGAGGCCAGTCTGTCTGGCTTCCCTTTCTCTCACGTGGTAGATGTACATATTCAAGAATTGTAATCAAGAATAAAATGTATTTTTTAATCACTACAAGATTTTATTAATAAATAACCTTTCCTTACGTTATCATATTAATATACATAAAATTTAAGTATTAACTTAAGCTTTTCCCAAGTTAAACAATTTCAATATTAAATGGTTCAATTTAGATTAGTTTAAGTTATCACTAATTCCGGGCGTCCCGAGACGCAGTTTTTTTTCAGTATCTAGCTCAAAAGAAAAGTCTTTTGCCGGAGAATCAGTACTAAAATTATTTGTAAGTTTAAATTACTAAGAGACACAAAACTATTTTCAATGATCGGCTTTAATAATTACATAATACACATAACTTTCATAAACAATTTTGTCAAAGCAAGTAACTTTCTCAAAAAGTTGCTTTTCGTTGCTAGTGGGTTTGTCAAAATCGATACCTTCTGATTCGATTTTTTTTATTCTGTCACTAAAAAGTCGATTTCAATTGTATAGATTATTATTACGCATTCCTAAACGGAATGTACCGGTTTTTCACTAGCCGGGCGTGGTGCGGCTGCGCGACAATCGCTAATCTCCAGTGAAGTGAGTAATAGAACGTTGCTAACATACTTGTTTATTTTTAAAAATTCATTTACTTTTATATGAAATTTCATCAATTATATTATCATCAAGTGTTCAAACAGTGTGAAGTGGGAATTAAGTTCAAATGTTATTGTTATTCAAACTGTAATAACAACAAAAAAGAAACGTTTAAATGGGCGTTAACTTCAGGTAAATGTGTGTATTGTTAACTTTTTATTAAATTAAAATTGGGGTTAATCTTGTTTTTAGCTAATTTACGTACTTGTTGTTAATGTTTAGAATAGTTGTAAATGTTATATATTTATTTTTTCTTTATTCATAGAAAAAATCATTTAGAACATAGGTATCGTATTATCTAACGAAAGTAATTTGAATCTTGAGCAGGTACAATAGTCCATTGCGAAAGTATATTCTAAATTTAAATATCGAATAGAGTATAAATTATGATATTATTTTTAATTTTATTATATGATATATTGTCATTTAGCTGTCTGTGAATACGTATTTTATTAGTTTAGAAAACTTACCCATAATTATAAATCCAACAGTAACTCTTACTGTCATTTCATAATATTTTATGATTAACATATGAACACAGATAGTATGAAATTTAGCATAAAGGTATTTTGGGTCCCGGGGTAGGCTACTTTTCATATTTGATATATCGAAAAAGACAGACAAGATTACAGAAAAGTTAATATAAGATATACTCAAGAATTTAATCGGTCCTCATCATAGAGACATGGGTACACTTTTTAACAAATTTTTAACTTTTTTTTCAATAGACAAAGTCATAAACTACATTTATAATTTACTTTAATTTACCTATATTTGCAGGTAGTGTATTGCAAAGACTGAACTATGAATCTCAGTTTAATTCTATATTTAATTACTACTACAATATTAGAAGTATGTACGTCTCAAGATTACGTACCACCTACCTATAATCCAGATGTCACGAGAAATACAAATGACTACTTAAATGCAAACAATCCAAATTATGACAATCCGTATGATCCGAACAAAAAATATCAGAACAAAGAGAAGTTCGACAGTAACCGTAACCAGTATGATGTTGATCAAAGATACAATCAATATGAAAATAGGAATGAACCAAAGTATAACCAGAATCCATACAATCCGGAAAATACACCACGGTCTTCGTGGGACAGTGGTAGAAGTTACAGTGCCTCATACAAATCTGCATCTTTAGAATATGATAGTGTCATCATACATGAAGCGTGAGTATTTTATTGACTTCTTCACTATTTTACAGTTGTATTACTTTAGCCATATACATATCTCTCTTCTAAGTCTCGTAAAAAAATCAGCAGTTTAAATATTAGCTTGGAGAAATAACAGACACTTCAATTTTATTTGTATGTATAGATTTGTATATATATATATTTTAATGATTATAATCAATGTTAGATATGGATCACATGATTTTCACATATTTTTTGAAGAAATTAGTTTTCTAACACAAAAATATTGTAATACATTTATTTATATAAGTTTGACTGTCATTTTCAGTACTTTTTATTGCTTTAGTTTTGTTTTTAACATTTTACAAAAGGCATATAATTTAGAAGTATCCGTAGAAATGTAATTGGATTAATAGCAAAGTAGGCACTGTTTAGTTTGTAATTTATAGATATGGTTTTGTTACATTTAGCCACTATTATAGAAATATTAATGTGTACCCTCTACACCAAAGAATCTATTATCACATTAGAGGTATATGCACTCTCTTGTTTGAGACATCTGGTATATTGTAGGAAGTCTAAAGTACAGTGGAGGTGATTGACCTGCATAAATATAACCACCAGGTGGTAAAAATAGTGTGGTTCAAGTGGGTTGTTTACTGTAATAAATTTTGTTTAGTTTAATACAACTGTTCAGGAGTATATGAAACCTGTTCTACTGGAAATTTTATATATAATGTAATTAATTGCTGGGATGATGGCAATTACATGATTACTGTCATACACCAAATATAACATATGCTATACTGGCCCTGTTTAGGGCGTACCACAGTGAGGAATCAGTCTGTACTGGACTACATTATACACATAGTGATAAATCCATCACAGTGCCTCAACTTTTGTTTATTGTATTTCAAGATCAACCAATGGATAACTCGATGGCAAGAGACTAGTAGACTTGCATGCCAGTAACTCTTTATAAACCCATAATGATATAACTCTTGTAAGATGCAGTGATACTGTAACAATCCTCAGTAAGTTTGTCTCTATAGTCTAGACCAACTAACTCTTGGTTTTGTAAGAGAAGCAGGAATTTCACAATTACACAGAGGATAGAAAAATAATAATAGAGTAGGGATAATTTTTTGATTCCAAATCCAGTATAGATTGACCAAATAGCTGCTAAAAATTTGTAAGTACACTCTGTAGACAAACAACAGCGCACATCACAAGAGTTTATCCTTTTTGTATTATCAAAATTTTCACAATTTTATTACTTTAATTAGTGTATAATTAAATAGATTTCAAATACAAGTTAAGATACACGAGTCATAATTCAAAAGCCTTAAAATAGAGAGGTAAATAAGAGATGATAGAAATGTATCAAAATACAGAAATTTTGATTGTGAGATAGTGGTCACTCAAATGCTAAAACCTATAAAGTATAAATATATATATATACGAGTGGGCTCGACAGACATTGTCCTGCATTGAAAATAATAAAAAAACGACACATACACACATACTGAAGTGTTATACATATAAAATAGAGAAAAATATATATGTACAAATATAGATATATTTTTTTCAATTGCCAAATTATACATCAGACCTACTTTGCTATCTTTAATTTTATATGACTAACAAAATACTTACACATATAAATGTTGTCCACAGTACATATTTCATAGTAGCTTCCCGAATGGTACGACCAGGACAGATATACAAAATATCGGCAAACATTCTGCAAGCACGTTTACAGATGACCATAAGAGCTTCTATATCTTGCAATGGTGTTGAGATTACTGATGTGACACAGAGGGTGAAGGAGGGTGTGCCAGAAATATTAAATATGAGAGTGAGTAGAAGTTATTTTATACATTCACTAATTTAGAGTTCGACGGGATATCCAATCTGCAATATCTTCATCTCGCGAAGCTATATTTAACTCTATATTTAGTCAATTTGGGGATAAGCTCTTAAAAATCCTATCTAAAACTATAAGAATAATATCTCCTAAATGTAATTTTAATAACCTAAATCGAATAATTTTCCTAACATATTCAGTTAAATGCCTACGATCTGAAAAAAAGTTCACTTGCATTGTGTTTTCATAAAACCACACATTTTTTTTGTTATTGAGATCGATCTCATATGATGTTTAGTGGTGGTGTGGTCGAAAATGATGACACACTAACACACTAGTAGAGGTGCCGTAAAACACCTACGGGTGCTTTGCAACAGATTACCAACTTGAGGAGGGTGTTAACCGGCCAAGCGAGATAAGAAAAAGCCATACTACCATGATATACATCATGATGTTTCCTTCACCAAAAGCTCACGTCGATTGTAGGGATTCAAACTTACGTTCCTCAACACGGTGCCTGATGTCGACGTACTAGGATTGTGCGTTCTGCATATGACATTAAGTTATATTTGGAAACGTCAGATAAACACCTCTATTCTTGTGTGGTGATAAACAGATATACAATTGTAGATGTTTATCTATGATTTCAAAATAAAAATTATAAAATTATTAGATATTTTATTTAGATAGTAAAAGAATGCTAGAATCTATGCAAAGTTTAACTGTAGAAGTACCACCAACATACATATTTCTATTTCAACTGTTTTGAAGTGCTCGAGCTGTTGTGTGTCGTTCCGAATGGTATACTTGGTGACACACATTGGCATACGAGCCATTGTAACTAACTTCAGGAATAGCAATCTATTATGATACTGCAGCTCTTTTGAAATTGGTTAACATTAGATAGAACTGTTTGCTACTTTATAACAAAACATATATAAGTTACAATTAGGGAAAGTGTGTTGAATTGAAAGGCTTATATACCTTTTTGTAAGGATAATAGTTTTGGCTTAGGATAGTGCGGTATGAATTATTGGAACGTTTTCTCTTCGTGCACCGGAAATGTCAGACATAAATAGACTACAATAGGAAAATAGGTCTTCTGGTATTGTGAAAAACAATGCTTTATTTTTTTTTTCTTATTCTGCCCGAAGAAAATCTTTCCTTAATGCTAAAATAAAAAACAGGAAGAACTGAGGCCGGCGAAAGACGATACGTATAAACATATCTGGCAACTTTCCAAATGAGAAACGATGATGGGGTTTATGGTAGCGTGTTCGGACATCGCGTCTATTGTCGTTGGTTCGAATCCTTGCGATAGAGCCGTAGCTTTCGGTGAAGGAAAATATCGTAATGAAATCATAACATGGTGTTAGGGCTTTTTGTGACTCCCATCTGTTTAGCTACCAGCGTCCATGTTGGAATTAGTAGTCAAACACATATAGGTGTGTTCCGCTAATTATATTGAATGCGATAGGTCTTCTAAGTTTAAATATAAAGTGTACAAAAGAGTGTGTGTATTTATGTACGTTCGTGAGAAGTTATACTTGTTTGGCGTGAATATAAAAAATATTTTTTACACATTTGAATGGAGTCAAAAGTATGATCGATTAAATTAAATACTATATAAATAAAAGTTGTTATAAAAAATATTATCCATTATTTAAATTATTACAAATTATGCAAAAATATTGTCTATATTTAGAAAAAATTGTTTGTATCATAATTTAAAAACTGTTTATCAACTAACTTCACGGTGTGTTACATCAACGGATCCAACATCCGTTTCAAGCCAAAACTCACTCTCCAAATTTTTTTACAGCGTATTGAAGAATATAAAATTTAAACAAAATCCGAAACTTCCCCCAACAATTTGAGGAAAATCTCATTTCTGACGTAATAATAGCATGAAGCAATAACTCTTTTGTGCGAACGCATCAGGCACCTTACCCATATGGTTCAAAGGCGCCAAAATGGCCGGACTTCGGCTTGGACTTGACTCGAATGCAATATTGTGAATCAGACTGCGTTTGCTAAACTAATTATACATATATAAGTTAGAGAGATATACATACATACGTACCTGCGTGTATGCGGCTTGACATCATTTTGAGATTTATTTTGAAACTGATAATTTGACTAATCCAACTACCAAATCTGAAAAAAAAAACAAGGGACTTAATGCGGAGGTTTTTAGATAATTTTTTTATTTGTATTTTATTAGGTACCAGCGACAACGGTCCCTGGTGACTACAAGTTGCGAGTCGAAGGCTTGTACTTGGACACGCCGTTCGGTGGCCGGGCGTTCGTTAATGAGACCCAGCTCACTTTTTCCAAGAGATTCATGACTATATTCATACAGATGGACAAACCTGTCTACATGCAGGGTCAAACTGGTGAGTGAACTTCAGTGTTTTGATTGGATTTTTTTATTCTTACAGGTTTTATCGTCTGACCACAACCTCACATGATGGTAAAATGACGATGTGGTCTAAGATGGTGAACACTCACTGAACCTAGAAACGCTCTCAAGTGCAGCTGGCGGAACACATCTATAATTGCTCGGTGACAGATCTTCAATTTGAGGGTGGTAGCTTACCAGGCGGGCTTTAGAAAAAGCCTTACCACCTTACTATGGTGTCATCACAATGTTTTTCTTCTTCACCGAAAGATCCTGCTCATTCGCAAGAATTCGAACGTATGTCAATCGAGGCGACTTCCGAATATTCTAACCACTGGGCGATTGTGGAATTTTTATTTAATTGTAATTTTCTCATGATTACTTAACCTCTGTAAAGGATTTATCGATTTTATTAAGAGAGCTCGTATTTAATAACCAACATGTATATATTACAGTCAGCTTGCCCGACAATTGTAAAATACGTAATATATTGTTTACAGTACGATTCCGCGTAATTCCCATCAACACCGAATTGAAAGCGTTCGGACGCGCCATTGATGTCTATATACTGGATCCCAATCGACGTATCATGAAAAGATGGCTCTCGAGACAGGTAAATTACAATACATTCTAGTACACACATCATTTCAATTAATCAATAGTAATAGTAATCGAATGAATCTTTTAAAATACCACTTTCCACCTTTAGGTTTTGGTTTTCCTATAGCTTATTGTAAAGTAAAATATTTTTATTACCACCCGGTTTAAAAACAATCATTATGGTGTCTCGATGGAAAACTGTTACCATTTTATATTCTATTGTGTAACATAATCTATACGTTTTATGCACAATATTAAGTATAAACACTATCCTACACCGTGTATTGTGAATGATTACGATTTGCCATAAATCGTATGACAATATCGTCTATATATGACTTGTGGAATAAAGTCCCATGAGTATTGTAATTCACAGTTATCAATACGATGTCCATGTTGAATTGAAGAAAAAAACAATTAGTAATCATATATATTGTTTTCCCTTGTGTTAATGTAAATTTGCTTTATACCTGGTAACTACTTTTTTAGATGGAGGTACCTCAGGGAACATACCTAGGGGTTTAGGGATTACATTAGGGGTGGGGAGGGAGTTCTTCAAAATACCACAGTTTACTATGGAGGAGCAGGAAAACCGTATTTACGAATTACTATATGAAAACTAAAGGGGGGAGGGTTTCTTATTTACTACGGATAGTCACCAAGGGGAGGAAAGGGCTAAAAAAATTAACAAAACATAGGTCCTTTATGTTATACCCTTAATAATGCGCGGCATTAAGGCGTGAAAGTGTTAGTTAGGATTAGAATTTATTACTTAGCAATTCACAGTTTAAAATTATAATGAATATAACATAATGTATTGGATTAGGTTTCCCATTTCAATACTATATTGGATTAGGTTTCCCATTTCAATACTATTTGATATTGCATATCTTTTTCGCAGAGTAACTTTGGAACTGTAAGTCTTCAGTACCAGATGTCGGATCAACCTATGTTCGGAGAGTGGTACATCAGAGTCGAAGCATTAGGACAGATCGAGGAGACCCAGTTCCTGGTGGAAGAGTATTATCAAACTAGATTTGAGGTTGTGTTATTTTTTTTTGCTTACCACTGCCATTTCATTCTAAAGTATGCAAGTAAAGTGAAAAGAAAGTTTATTACACAAGTGCATTACAACAAAAAAAAGTTACCTTTTCATTCTATTATATATTCTTAGTAAATCTACTAGTAGTGCTTCGAACGAAAAGGCTATGGAGTTAAATTTAGCATTATAAAAATTTGACTATGTCTTGTGCCTAGATATTTCTCTAAATTTATGATCATCACAAACAATATTTTAAAATTAATTTCTAATGTTTTATGCAATAAATTTTTAATTATTTATTACTACAATAACGGCCCGATTACCAAATGTGTTGTCACACAACTTAAGAAGTGGTATATATTGAAAAATTATTAAATTAATAAATATTGAAGAGACACTAGGAAGCCGAATTTTACGATATGTCTTTTGTATGGAGCATCCATAAAGATGTAAATAAAATGTTGTCGGAAAAAATAGCGCCATCTACCAGGTCCAACCAAGGTTAAGAACTATCAAAATCGGTTAAGTTATATAGGATGCCTGGAAATAAGAAGAAAAGGAAACAGAATATTTATTTTAAGTTTTTCTACTTGGCTTACAGTGATAATTTTTGTCAAAATATTGCTGGTTAAAGTGACAAAAATTACTTATGGAATTAAACTCACCAAAATACTTATCAAAGAAATGCAAAAAAACATTAATGAATGAAATCAAACAGGTGAATGTGACCATGCCAGCGTTCTTCTTCAACACTGAGCACTTCATACACGGGCGGGTGATGGCCAACTACACCTCAGGAGCTCCGGTCCGTGGGAACCTCACACTGAAAGCCACCATCCGTCCCATCCCGCAGTACCGTCCTCGGTACTACACCCAGGGACAGTTCAACAACCGTGGACAGCCCGGACTTACTGGTTTTGGCAACACCCAGTACACTAGAGGTAGAGAGAGAGGTGTAGAGATTCTCACATCAATTGCGATTTGTTATTTCTATTATAACAATGGTTTTTATAACTATTGAACTTGGCTCTCAAAGATATACAAAGAAATTCATCAAAATCGAATAAAAAACGTAGAGCGCACACATAATAGTTTCGTTGCTGTCAACTATATGGTATTGCTCTTTTTTTTGTTGATAATTATTACGCTATATTTTGTTACTTGCCTCTACAGTCCGTCCAAACTACAACCCGTATTTGTACAACGAGAGTGGATACCAGCCGTACGAGTACCCTGGTCAAACGGTGGACGAGTTTGGTCGAGTGACGTCACAGCGACTGCGTCCCGGCCAACCGAACCAGCTCGACCAACCCGACTGGTGGTACGACCAGCAGAAGGTCGTAACGAGAATGTTCAATTTCGTAAGTTTTCTTTTATTGTCAACTAGCTGTCGCCTGTAGCTCCGCATGTGTTTTTTTTATAATTATAAATTACCACAAATAAGATCAGCTATCTGTTAGTGAAAGTTCCCTGAAAAATGGTTCAAACGTTTTGGAGATAGTAGTGCGAACAAAGCCATGGGTAAAAGCTAGTCCAAAATAAAAAAGCTTTAATAACCTTTTATAATATTAGCTATCGGTTAATGAAAGTCCCATGAAAATAGGTCCAATCGTTTTGGAGATAGTACTACAGACGAAGCCACGGATGAAAGCTAGTCTAAAATAAAGTAGCCTATGCCACCCGCTGTAATGTTAACTATCCGTCAGTAAAGTTTCTGTCAAAATCGGTCCTGCCGTTTCGGAGATTACCCGGAAGATACGGACAGACAGACAAAAATTTTAAAATTTGTTTTTTTGTTAACAGTATCGTGTATACGTTCATATCCAATCAGTAAAAAGTCGTTATTTTGATATTACAAACAGACACTCCAATTTTATTTATATGTATGTATTACATGGTAAAAAAACATAGTTTCTATGAAAAAAAAAAAACAAAAAGAACAAATAACTAGGTCGTTGTAATTTTAATTTTAATGTATAAGTTACTTTTGCGTAAAGGTTCGGCTGTTCTATGTAATTTTCCCTAACTCGACGAAATAACCTCAGTTCTCGGAAAGTCATTAGTATTTCTAACGTTAACTAACGACTAGGTTATGCCGGTATCGATATTCGTTTTTATCTGGACTCATTTGCAGAAGATTATTTGCTTGCAGATAATTAGTATTATATCTTCACAATGCCACAAAACGCATTTGAAAATTTTATGTTTTATTTCTTCGTGACATTATGGAAAACAATGAAGACTAATTAAAACAAAAGGTTAAACGTAAATAATGTCGATAACAAATCAGTATCATACGTTCATATCCAATCAGTAAAAAGTCGTTATTTTGATATTACAGACACTCCAATTTTATTTATATGTATGTATAGATATAAATTAATTTTTTTTCCAATCATTATGATAAATTTTTATATTTACTTCAAATTAGTCTTACATTTTTGGTAGTCTAAACTAATTGTATACAATTCATTGTACGTGTGTTTCAATTGATTTATTTAAAAGTTATTTGTCTTATTTATTTAAACCTTTTTATATGTTCTTTATAATTTTAAAACATTATTTATATTCACGCATTCATAAAAAAAATATATATATATAATTTAATTGTTCAACTAATCTTTTATGACCTTGCTTTTGAACTATTTATGATGCAGATTAAAAGAAAACTTAACTTGTGTGCCATTTCTGTTAGTTTTACATATTATGGACTAAGTAATTAATCGAAACATTACTAAAACTATCTAAGCAATATGAATAATGAGAAATCCAATCGGACTATAAATATAATATGTATTTATTACATTTCATTTCTTTTCCAATTTACTGATACTCAAAATTACAAGTCTAGAACTTTCTAATTGACTTCTTGTACATTATAGTCACAATTCTGATATAACCTAACCAATTTGGCATACAATCAAGATCACAAACTTATAATTGGTGTGTACCAGCCTTTGGTACAACATTTAAAATAATATAGTATATATGAATGCAGCAAACTTTATTAAAACAATTCAAACTAACTAATACATGTCAAGACTGTTGATAGCCGATTTCTAGAAGATCTTCAGTCATAGACTAACATTTAAAAATAATAAAATAGTAATATACTTTTTACACCAGTACACTACAATAATTAAGAGACTAAATGTGATACAAATGAAGTTTAAAAATAAGTATTAATTACATGACACAATTTCACTGTCAATTCGGACAATTGAATTAAATTCTCAGCAGAATAATCTAATATAATGTTTTACATCAGGCCCCGTATGCCTTCTAATTCTGGCCGAAAGGCCTCTTCCAGAGGGAAGCTTCGGGTATTGTTTTGTTGTAAAACCTAAGACGTGTAAATAGCCCAGGCGCGGTTTGAACAATTAGTTTTTGAACATGTTGTTCGTAAGGGCTGAGGCGCATAAACACTTATTAAAGTAAATAAATTAGCTGAACTATAAAGTACTCACCGAAGGCCGAAGACAGCTATTCCTGTTGCGTCAGTGAGGCCGGGTTTGAATAATTTCAGGAGCGGTGCGGTGATACTATAATAAGTCTCTATGCACGTTGTATTCCAACCACGAACGACAACACACTGACTGTGTCTACATTAGTATTTTTCACCAATAATACGTGAAAAAACTGCAGCGACCTTTCGCTGCAGCAAGCGGCACTTCACATTCCGCATCCCTTACTAGCGTGGGAGCTCAATAGCTGAAACCTTCCCAGGTGCTACTAAGTCCCAGCTAACCACTTACTCTAATAATGTTTTTGAGCCGAACCAGGTATTATCATCATCACTTCAGTCTACGACATATTGGCGATTACAAGCAGAGAAATACAGTTCTATATTGGTTTCAGCCGATAGTGTTGCCAATGTACATTATTGAATAAATGTGAATTAGTAAACAATCAGTATTTTACAATTTTACCATGACGGCTATTAACTGATAATTTAAGACGATAAAAGATTGGTTATTACAATATCGCGAGCGAAGTCACGAACGTAAACCGGTATTCATATAATCTGACATTCGCAGGATGAAAAATACCCATTCTGGATGAAGAAACCGGATCCAACGGAGTATGCATTACAACATGGCAACACAAACACGAACCCTTCCTACACGACTACCTCTACTTACAACTATTATGGCACGCAGTACAACGATCAGCTACCTTATTTAAGATTTGTAAGTTGATGTTTAATATATCGTTTTATTAATTTTGAACAGTGAGTGACCAATATACGGATACATTAATTATTTGTTGAATAAGTAACGATGACTATATATTGGCTTTTTATGGTTTTCCAGCATTCATTTAAAACTTACACTTAGGACACAAAAAAGAAAAGAAAAATTATAAAAAAAAAAAAAATAATATAGAAAACAAATACAGCAAAATAATAATATTATAGATTTTTATTTTATGGAACAAAACAAAGTGACTAAATTTTAATTAATTAGTATGATTTTAGTGGTTCTATGTAACTGTATGAAATATTTTTCATAGTTCCAAGGTACATACGACTTCAAATTCCCAATGTCGGAGCTGTCTCAGCTGGTACCGACGTTGGACGGCGTGGAGGTGATCATCACGGCAGCCGTCGGAGATCCCTTCCTCGATGACGTCATCGAAGGATACAGCATCGCGAGGATCTTCAATTCCTCACTGGCGCTGACCTTCCTCGGCGGTTCACCGCAAGTCTTCAAACCGGCAATGCCTTTTGATGTTTATGTAAGTTATTATATAGACTGTTAGGAATACATTTTAATCTAAAATATTGTTACATATTTGTAATGGTGTTGTTGGAGATAAAATCAATTTGTTTTAAATGCCATCTATTTTTTCATTTTTGTACTACATCGTTACCTGTACTTGTCTTAAATGTTTGCTATTAATTTTGCACATCTAACAATTTTAACAATATTTACATTTTTATTCCACGAAAATTTTAAATTTATATTAGTTAAGTCTTAGGGGAATTTGATTCTAGGTTGTTTTTGAATCTCGCCCAGTTATAAAAGGAATTAGATAATCTTATTTGGTTTTGTACCTACCTCATAGACAAATTACTGTGATCATGTGACAGTTACATTGATTTAAAAAAAAATATTGTTATTTTAATTTCTTTATTATATTGTTGTAAGTAGTTAATAATTTTATGTTTTATGGTTTCTAGTCGTTCCATAATATGTCACGTGTCCATGTATTAACTGTGCCTGTGAATATTATGCATATTATTTTACTCTATCTAGAAATACACAAAAAGCCACATGTAATATATAACGGTTTCCTCAGAAGAGTCCTACTATATAAATTTATGTATATTTTTTTTTGTCATAAATAAATAAAAAAAAAAAACTTACTAAAGTTACTTTTCTATGTTAAATTAACTTTATGTAGCTCTTAATAAAAATACCAACACACCAAGAACAGCCGACAGGAAACTAAATCGAGTATATAATTTTTTAAATACACTCGATTTTATTAAAAGAATACAAGTGCATACACATTGTTCACAGTCGGTTATTGTTATTTTAGCAAATGTGATATTAATTTTCAGACATTATGACCGTTTGTTAAATATCCCATTGTATAATAGCTTTTTTATTGTAAATCCTGTTTGATATGCTGTCGAACGTATTGCCTAGGAAACCAGTAATATGCCTTGGGACCTTATTGTGGTACTTAACAACTATTACCTAAATAACTTTCATTGGTTTTACTGAGGCTAAAACATAGGATGAGTATGTGTTTGTTTCTCGTATTAAAATTATGCCGGTCATGTACTAAATAAATTATTTATGAAATTTGTGAACATACATTGATTTATCCGGAATGTATTGTGAGGGTAGGTTTAAGATTGTATACTCCGAAATTTGGAAAATTTGGCCTTTAGTGGTTAGCAAGGTCCCATATTGTAAATGAATGTATAGATAATTTATGATGTTAAATCTCGGTTTGGTGTGTAGATGGCGGTCTCATACCATGATGGGTCCCGCCTACCTGCGTGGCAAGCGGCCGGGGTCGCCATCACCGTGCATCTGCAGCTTGAGGGTCGAGGGTCCGCCGTGGAGCCGCTCCGACCTGCCCTGGTACCCGGACACGAGGCAGTCTGGCATCTTCGCATTGACCTCTACAACCTGCTTAGTTAGTATACATTGTCTATACAAATAAATAAAATCGAAGTGTCTATTTGTAATGTCAAAACAATTGTTTTTTTTTACTAAATAGCTATGAAAGTACATATGGGAGTTAAAACAAAAAACGATTTTTAAAAATTTGTTGTGCGTCTGTCAGTGAGTTTCGGCTAATCTCCGAAACGGTTGGATGGATTTGAATGGGACTTTCACTGGCATGTAGCTGATTTTGTAAGAAGTATTTTAAGTTACTTTTTATTTTATATTTCAAAAACTAGGATTCCGCCCAAATACAATAAACTGAAGAAGCCGTGTCCATTATCGCTACGTTTACATCGAACAATTTTTATTTTAATTCCTGGCGTTTCTTTTTTTCCAAACTGACTAACGTTGTTGGTCTGATGGGCCTTTACAACTTCACTGGGCTTAAAGTCCATGCGGCAGAACTGGTGAACTCTATATGAAAGTGTTACGTACTCATTTTACCACAATTCACCAATAGATGGCGCTGCAACGGATCAACTACTATACAGTTAACTAATTGCTATAACCTAGTATATGTGTAGATATTTGGACATGAGGAATACTTACACAATATTTGTACTGTTATAACTATTTATTACACCAAATAATGATATAGACGTACGAATCGGTGAACACAGCTAGTCTAATGTGTAAATTTTGAATTGTTTTGTAGAGTTAGAAAAGGACCCGAATTATCGTGAAGTTCTGAACGGTATAACGGGTGTGAAGCTGAGCGCTCAGCTGGTGGACGCGGTGGGGGGTCGCGCCACCGCAGACTTGCAGTTCGTCTCCCACTACAGCCCGGATAACCATCATATAAGGGTCTCCACGAGTACCACTGATGCTAGGGTAACTTAACCTTTCTTTTTGCTTACATAGTTTTTCAAAATTTAATTAAATCATTACTAATTAAAAATATATACAGGGTTATTGGTAATTCGACGTATTCCCGTTATGCTAGTCCCATACCTGCGTGTATCGGCACGAAGTTTTGTCTATGGTCAGAGTAAATGCAGATGTGGGAAGATATTATCGTTATGAGTTACGAACTATCGTTATGCGTGACGACTGATGATACACGCAGCAGGATAACTGTGGCTGCGGTTTCTAGACACATCAGAGGAACTTGGAGACGGTAATGCAGAGTTACTATTGAAATGAGAATGGTGTGCAAACGTTATTCTACGCCTTTATCGGAATTCATTTTGAGGTTACTTTTTAGCGACACAAGTGACCGAAGCTGTGTCGCGCATTTATGGGACTAGCATTAGGAGGTGATAGGGGTTACTATTTGTGATAATTTTAACCCCCAAAAGCATTATGCAAAAGTGAACCATTTTTGAGTTATCATGTTTTTAGCTTTTTTTTCAAAATAATGTCAAAAAAGTATCAATTTGAATAAATGTCATTCTTCTGATTTATAAAAACGATTAAACACTGGTTATCTATCAATATTAAAACAACAATTTTGGGTCTAAATTTAAAAGTGCGAGACGGGATACGATGTTATTTAAATTTTTTTTTTGTTAATAAAATGCCATAAAAACAAAAAACAAAATCGTTCTGAAACTTGACTTGCAGATTATTTTAAAAACAACCATTTTCTTAACTTTTCAACAATTCATAGCAATTAGGAACTTATTTGAAAGAAACTGAAAAAAAAAATGATGACAAAGGAAGCAGATGGAAATTGTGCAGACATCTGTATATTTTATAATGGATAGTTGCGTATTAAAGGTGTGAAAGCAGGACAAACAAAATAAATTAACATTTGTAATATATATAGGATGTGAGGAATTGTAATTTTTAAAAATTGATAATATTTTACTCTATTCTTTTAGTCATGAGACAAAAAGCCATAGGTTCTAAAAGTTTTGATTACCATTGTACTAGCAACCATACCTGTGATTTTGTCTGTATTTAATATAATACATGGATGACGTAATGGTTTAAGAGGTCATATTTCCACTGTCACCTTGGTATAGTGGTTTTGATACCCAAATAGGTTATTCGTGTGACCTAATAATTATTATTCCGAGTCAGCATAGTCCATCATAGATTAGGTCAATCGCATTTTGTAAAGTCCATGAGGTCTATGGATTATTCCAGATATTCGAGATAGTGGTCATGTCTGAACAGGTTACCGTTGTGTTATCATCGTGTCAGTACAAATATATCTTTGCAGGTTGGCGAGTACATAATATTCCATGTTCAGAGCAACTTCTACATGGAGTCATTTAATTATGTCGTCATGTCCAAGGGTATTATTTTAACAAGCGCCCAGGAAATCATGCAGGTATGATGTACAATTGAATATAATAAACTACAACAATTGTTATATACAAGGGAACTTTGATTATCTTGTATCTTCTATATGAATAAAGGTCTGCCGTTGTACTCACAATACTCAAAGAACTACTGGATTGATTTTGAATGTATTGGACTTTGTGATATAATCTATATAATAAAGAGTGTGTATTTATGCTAGAAGATATACACATATTTTAATTATTTTGAAGTAATTGAGAGTTTGAAGGACGAAATTAAAACAATGAATGTAATATAATTGATATTTTGAATAAATAGCATATACACAGGTCATGTGAAATAATATTTTTATTAAAAGAAATTGGTTTATATTGTACTAGCTTATGCTTATGGCTTCGCTCGCATTAATGTAATGTTGAGTTAGACTTTGGGAACGGTACTTTTTTTTGGGTAAAAAAAAAACCCTATACGCTCTTCTGTACCATTGACAACGAGCGTGTTATCGGTTGAGTAGTTTAAGTGTGAAAGCGTAACAAACAATCATTCGTATTTGTAATGTTAGTTATAAAGTGTAATTTTATTTCTGCCGATTTTTTTTTCTGTTGTATCAATGTTAGCTGTGTCTGTACCTAAAAGAGCTTTGTAAGTGTAACAAAAAAACCATTGGTATCTGTAATATTAGTTATAAAGTTAAATTTTGTTTTTGCTTATTTTTTTATGTTGTATTAATGTTAGCTATGGCTTTAGTGAAATTGTACTTAAAGGTATTATGTAAAATCGATTTTTCAGATAAATATTTATTTGATTACGTTTGTGTGTGTGTGTGGGTACAGGAGGGCGTGCGCACGTTCGCGGTGACGGTGTCGGCGGAGATGGCGCCGGTGGCGACGCTGGTGGTGTGGAGCGCGGGCCGGCGCGGCCGCGTGCTCGCCGACTCGCTCACCTTCCCCGTCAACGGCATCTCCAGGAACAACGTAACTATCGCATACATTTCATTACTCACCATCAAAATACCCTTCAAAATTAAACGCACACGCAATGCAAAATCACAACTCTGTATATAGTTACGGAGTATCTCACAGACATGTCAACACTCTGACGTTCTATATATGAATTTATCGTGCGTATTCATAGACCGCCATATTGAGACATCCGGTCGATACTGAACAATCAATGGTAAATAAATATTACTGTATTTTGTTGTTTTTTTTTTTTTTTTGTAAACAATGTTATTCAACTTGAGTCATTTAATTCAAGTCTATTATTTAAAAATATTATAATAAAAATCAAAAACACTTTATTCAGTTTAGGTCCTAAAAAGTAGTTTATGAATATAATCATTTAGACTTTTTTGATCAGAATATAAATCAATTTTTAAAATCGGGTCACTGAAAATAAATAATAGACTAGAAAATGAAAAAGAAAGGGATAGAAAGAACCACACCAAGAAAGATGTTTACTAGTTAAAATAAGACGACAGTGTGCATGTAAAGGTTCACTTTTCATATGTGTAGTGAATTGTATGCGTTTTTTTATTAAAGTGAAACTTATTTTACATCGCTACAAATATTTTGTCCATCTATTGGCAGTCGCATTACAGCCGGCCGGTAAAGCGAACGACGCTCGGCAGAGCAGCGAAGGCTAATATGGCGGCGCCCATGGCTAAAATCAAAATGATTGAAATAAACACTGCGCTTAGTTTTTAAAATGCTACTATTTGAAGAAAGTTTCACTTGCATCGCGGTTTCATAAATCACACAATGATTTATTTCTCATTATGGACGATTGAAACATTTCGATGTATAGCAGCTGCTATCTTTGTCTGGCATGTGTTGTACTGTATGTTGTGTCTGATCAGTTCACGGTGTATATAAACAACCGTAAGCACCGCACCGGGGAGCGGGTGGAGGTCGCGATATACGGGGAGCCCGGCGCCTACGTCGGCCTCTCCGGGATCGACAACGTCTTCTACACGATGCAAGCCGGGAACGAACTCACCTACGCTAAGGTAGGTATTCATACCATAAGTCTCGTCTTTATCCATCTTTGCTTGTATTTGAGAATTTTATTCTGTCACATAATGGTCTTGGTTTGTTAATTGCTTCATAAAAAAATAATATGGAGGTTCGCTTCTAAGCATTTTTTTTTCAATAATTACGTTACTTATTTTTTAATGCTTTTCTGTAATCTACAATTAAACCGACGTGAAGTAACAGTGGTTGCACTGTTGCGTTTCGTTCGGCCAGTGAGAGCGCCGGAGGCCCACATATTTAAAAGGCCGGCAACGCACTTGCGACTCCCCTGGTGTGGCTAGTGTCTATGGACGGCAGTGATCACTTACCATCAGGTGACCCACCTGTTCGTTTGCCCCCTATAATATATAAAAAAAAACAATTACATTAAGTTTTTAGAAAATAGACTATTAAGACTGTCATATTAATTTGCTTTATTACTTTTCTATAAGATAGTCGGTTTGCTTAAATAATATTTTAATATATAAATTAGCCTTATTTAGCGTAATCTTCTGTACTATTGGTGACATTTTGTACCACTATGTTTTGTTTGTTATGCTTAAATAAAATGGGTTAAAAAAATACTTGCAGCAGGAATTCTGTGATGTCACGAAAACTACCTTGAAGTTTTAAAAAGCGTCACACAGTTATGTTAAGAAAATACACAAAAATATATAAAAGCAAAAATATTGAAAAATAATACAGTATGGAATTTGTATTGCCAGAATTAAAAAAAATAAATAAAGGACAAGTGTATATAATGACAACTTATTGTTATTTTATGTGTCCAAATATCCTTCATTTCATTAATTTAACATTTTTCGCAGTTATTGTTGGCACTCGTGTGACAATTTCTGACATAGCCTAATAAATGTAAATGTTCCCTGATAGTTGTTTGAGTACTTCATATAGTTTTTAATGTAGTTTTTCAAGGATTTCTTTATGAAAAATAATAACAATTATTCTTAAATCATTAAAAAAAATAGCATAAAATTAATATGTACTGCTAAAATAAGTTCCATTTGTAAAGTAATACTTTCTTAAAAATTGTCTTTGTCTATGAATAGGTGATATCGAAGATGTCTCACTTCGACGAATCAACGAACGGTACGTTCGCGTACACCTGGCGCTCGCACTTTGGCGACCCCGACGAGCTCGTCTACTTCCCTTCCTCCACCTTCGGCATCGACGCCAACAGGACCTTCGAGTGAGTTCTACAACTATACCTCTAACAGTGAATCTTATATGTGATGACAGTGGAATAATTATAACTCAGTAATGACATGTAAGACTCCTACAATGAGTTACAGCTTTCGTTAAAGGAAAACATTGTCTAACTGGCTACAGCTGTCAAGTTGAAAACTTATCACTAATATCTATGTTCCGGTAGGTGCACTTGAGAGACTTTTCTTACCTAGCCTTAACATATTTACTATATTAGAACACATTTAATATCAGATATGATTGTGATCAAACACTTATATTTATAAAGTGTATTAAAAACTGTCACCAATAAATCACCTGTTGGTGTATTCTAGTAGCCATGCATACTTCCGTATTACTCCTCTTCTATGTTAATTATATTATCATCTTAGGCTACATCGTCACTTAATCTTCAGGTCAAGGTAGTGGTCCAACATGAAGCGTTTAAAAAATGAACATCATTGAATTTAAAATAATAAAAAAAAATTACACAGTTCAAATTTATTGTAAAGTGTTTTTACAAACCCCGGCAGGTACCAACGCATTTTTCTCAATTTGCGTACATTTTTTCAAGTGGTAACACTATTGGCTGGACGGTGAAGGAAATCATCAAGAGGGAACTTGAACCTGAGGAATGTTCTTGTAGTACGACCAGATATATACCACTTCTCGGGTATTGAAATCGGCTATATAATGTGGGCTGTGGCGTGTGTGGTGATTATGTCCATACCTTCCTCGGGGAAGAGGCTCACGTTTCTGTAGTAGCACTACCTTACAGGCTGATGTGATATGGTGTGTATAGAAGGTTTGTGGTGTGTCAGGTTCGCGGGTTTGGTGGTGCTAAGCGACGTGCCGGTGGCGCGGAGACCCAACTCCTGCAACGGGTCGCTGGGGCTGGCGGAATGCCTCGTGGGGGGCTGCTACCCCGTGGAGAAGCGTTGTGACGGGGTCCTCGACTGCACCGACCACACTGATGAGTCTAACTGTTAGTCATATAATGTATACTCTGTATTATCCTTTGAAATAAACGATAAAAGTATGTTTATACCACAAGGCAGTGGTTGCAAAATTTTTCTGGGATGTAAGTAATCTAACAAAAACTTCCCAACTCGGTACTCATATCTTAATTTTCATGAAGAAAATTGAGGTGTAACTATATGAATGAGGGTCTGTTCAAAGAAGGAAAAAGAAGCTCGTATACCGGGGGGTGTTCGTTTCGTCGCGTTCGTATCATTTTATTTTTTGGAGTCCACTCGCTTATTGTGTTTGGGTGTGCTAAAAGTAAAGTTGTAACGTTCGACATTATTTAACGCAACATTTTGACGTAAAAAACGACGAGCGCAATTGAAGTTAATATTAGAACACTGTATGATAATAGAAAAATTTTGTTGTCTGTTAAATCGGTTTACGGACGATAGTTTTACGTGATAATGTCATAAGAAAATATTAATGAAAAGTTGCATACTTTTATGAATTGAATTGATTTATTATCACTGAATTACCGATGTAGTGGAAGAGATATAGATGCGTCACAAGCCGAACGCCTAGGCCGATCGCGCCTCTGTGTCGCTTGTTCCGTGCTCTTGCTTGCACGTTCGGCTCAGGCGGAACGTGACAATGAGTCATGCTTTTTCGTGCGTGCAGCCGGCGTTCAACAATTTATAAGACGTTATCATATGAATACGGATTGTAGATGAAATGTTTATATGTGATTATTGTTGTTAGGTGAGAACGAGGACTCGTTCGAGCTGAGCCACTTCCGTAAGTTCCGTTTCAACCGAGTGCAGCGGCAGTACGATAACGTGTGGGTGTGGCGCGACGTCAACATCGGACCCCACGGACGCTACGTCTTCACCATCGACGTACCACAGGTCACTTCCTTGTATTTTCAAACTGGTATGCCGATAGAGCCATATCTAAGCCCGCTTGACTATCCACCACTTTCAAGTTGTAAGTATGTAGTCAAACACCTCTTTGTATGAGGATTATATTCATACAGAAACAATCTTATCACCTATCACATTCACTTAATTCAATTGCAATTGATATAATTGTAGGTGGTGGGTGCACTCAGCACACTAGACAAGTACCCTCATATTAATGATATATATACAAAGTTTGTTGGTTATTTGAAGTAACGTTATTACACTACAGTGTGTTCCGGCAGTAGCACTTGAGAGCCAGTCCCGTTCTAGGCTTAGCGTGTTTACCATCATATGCTACTCCCATACCTGTGTGTATCGGCACAAAGTTTTGTATATGATCAGGCCAAATGCAGATGTGGGAAGATATTATCGTTATGCATTACGAACTATCGGATTGCGTGACGACACACGCACCGTGATAACTGAGCCGGCGGTTTTTGCGCACATCAAAGGAATTTATCGCACGTTAATTTCAAGTTCTTGGAAAGACATAGGTGTTGGAATGGGGATTCTGTGCCTTTATCGGATTGATTTATGACTTTAATTTTAACGCGACAAGTAGTCGAAGCTTCTTCACGCAGATATGGGAGTAGCATAAGATCACATCGTCTAACATCGGATGGGATTGTGGTCAAAGGTTAAAACCTATAATAGGAATATGTCACATATGTTTTCATTAAGGTAAGGGAAATGTGACTAAATGTTAGTAGAATTAGAAAGGTCTGCGTTTGTGCGCGCATCACGCGACAGCTACTCGGTACATTTCGATCAAATTTTCTTAGTTTTCTTAAATATTTGGCCCTTATTTCAAAAAATAACTATTTCAATATCTTTCTTTAATATAAAATTTTGAGAAACTACGATTTTGATAAGTTACTACGCGTTCAACGGTGTAGGAAATGGGGCAAGCGGTGTGGTGCTTATGTTTTTACCTCATAGTTAGAAAAGGTCATAGGGTGACTTTTATCCTGAAAGAGCAAAGGACAAAAGCTATTATTCTAATAAAAATGAGTTTTATTTATAGTGTATAGCAGTGATTCCCAAAGTGGTCCAGGTGGACCATCAGGGGTCCACGAGAGACTCGATGGGGGTGTATGTTGGCGTGACAAAGATATGGGAGTTCATGATTAGTAAGCGGGGGTCTATGAAAATTGATTTATTTTCGATAGTGTGAAGAACTAACAATGTTGGCTTATCTTCATATGGTAGTATTGAACCTGCAGGGGCCCACCGGAACCAGTAAAATTTTGAAAGGGGTCTATGAGAAAAAACAGTTTGGGAACCTCTGGTGTAATAGTATTAAAATAATGAAATATTATGCAATGTCTGGTTATTTGGCTCGAAAGGCTCAAACGCCTTGTCGATCGACGTATTTCAAATCCCTGTTATGAACCAGAGCTATCAGTAAAGGAAAACATCGTGATGATACCGTATCATAGTGGTAGAATGTTTTTTAAGCTTACCCGACTAGCTACCACCTTTTGACTTGTTTGTCATATTAGTGTTATCTAATTAATCTTGAATTGTACTGTCTCCAATAATATACTTTACGTACAGGTGCCCGCACACTGGACAGTGTCTGCTTTCAGTATGTCCCCGACACTTGGTTTAGGAATGCTCACAGAAGCTATACATGTAAGTCAGTTTATAATACTTCTTTAATTCTTTTATTTCATCAAGGTGAGTGTCGTCTCACAAACAATGTTCTGAAATGTGTCTTCTTATTTGGATCTTGTGAAAAAATTGTATTTGAATATAGGAGTCTTAAGTAATCAAGGGCTAATGTTCAAGTAATTAGACAGAATAATAAATACAGAAGAGTCCAAAACAGGTTAATTAACAGAAATAATGCTTTCTACTTACCATAATAGAGATACTGTATGATGATAATTCAAGTGAATGTTCAGATATTGGTAAAATTGTAATTTATTAAATTTACTATACTTTTAAATGTTCTGCTTTCTTTGTACAGTTTATATGTATAGATAGCATTTTTATAAGTTGAATTAATTTTTTTACACCATCCAAAGTGTTTCTAGTCTCTTCTCTTCTGTATGTTTATTTTTGTTAACATGAATAATGGAGAGTGCTCTGAAGAACTTCTTGATATGGTGCACTCATCACCGTTTCAAACTCGCACCACCCGCCATTGGCTGGTTGCTCATCCACATAGCCCTAAAGTCCAGTAGAATGGTGACAACCATAAGGTTCTCTAGAAGTTTCATTGACGTTGTGGAATGAGTTACCAACCACGGTGTTCCCCCAAAGTTATGGCATGGTCCTCTTCAAAAGTATTGAAACACGCTCTTCAAGGTCGGCAATAAACAGTAATGCCCTGATGTTGCATTTGTCCATAGGCGACGATAACCACTTAACATTAGAGAGGCCGTCTGACTGTTTGCTGCCCTTTAATATAAAAAAAATCCTATTTATTATTGTTATGAGTCTGCCATCAATATTTTTTTTAATGATTTCTCGAGGTCTGAATTGGTATTGTGATTGTTTGTTCTCAGTATGTGGGCGTGCTGCCGTTCTTCATCAAGGTGGAGGGTCCGGAGGAGTGCCGACAGGGGGAGCAGGTGGGTCTGCGCGTGGTGGTCTTCAACTACCACTCGCAGAACATCGAGGCGGTGGTGGTGCTCGCGGCTTCGCCCCACTACAAGTTTGTCCACGTTGAAGAGAACGGCTTCGTGAGTATTCACATACATACTCTTATGCTACTCCCATACGTGCGTGTATCGGCACGTTGTTTTGTCTATGGTCAGAGTAAATGCAGATGTGGGAAGACATTATCGTTACGCGTTACGAACTATCGGACACGCAGCAGGATAACTGGGGCCGCGGTTTCTACACACATCAGAGGAACTTGGAAACGCTGATGCAGAGTTATTATTGAAATGCCAATGGTGTGCAAACGTTATTTTACGCCTTTATCGGAATTCATTTTGAGGTTACTTTTTAGCGGCACAAGTGACCAAAGTTTCACCGCGCATGTATGGGACTAGAATTATGCGTTACGAACTACCACGCAGTACGATAACTGGGGCCGGCGGATTTTGCGCACATTAAAGGAATTTATCGGATGCTAATTTCAAGTAATTGGAAAGACAGGTGTTAGATCGGGAATCCTGTGCTTTTATCGGAATGATTTTTGTCGTTAATTTTAACGCGACAAGTAGTCGAAGCTTCGTCACGCAGATAAGAGAGTAGCATTATATTATAATATCCATTATTTTTTGTCTGTTAATTTGATAAAACCTTTGCACAAGTGTAATCTCCATAGAACAGTGCTGTAGAGAATCGGAGTAAAGTCATTTTCTTCCATATGCATAATGGTAAAGATATAGTTGTTACTCAAGTGACTTTACAATCTTCCCGGTCATTTAAACTGCCAAGAGGTAATTTAAAGTTTTTTTGGAACAATGCAGTTAGTTTATAATGTGTATTAATTTGACTTTTTTTAATGTCAGTGACCTTCATTCATAAAACAATTAATGAGAGTTATAGGAACAAGATTAAAAGATAGAAGATATAAATTTCATAAAAGTTGGAATTTGTTATTTCTTTATCGATAACAAAAATAAGACAATAATATTATACTGTGTTTATGCAGATGGTTTTACTCTTCAACAGTATAACGTACTGCTATTTTGATGTATATAGACAAATATTATTAATTGATAAAAATTTAAATCATTTTCTAACCGTTTAATTAAACTAAATTACACTAATTTCCATGAATATTACACAATATGTGGTATATATGTATATGCATGCAAAGGTTGGTAAGAGATAAAAAAAAAAAACATAAATTAGTCCTGAAATTGTGTATTTCATTTTGTGACGCCTTCGACTATTTAATATTCGACTATTAAGATATTACATTCGTCGACGAGGATGGGATTCGAACTCTCTCGTGCAAAGCATATTGGATAAGCAATCCTTATTGCTTGCATTTATACATGCGTACAATTATATATACCAATGAATAAAAATATAAAACCACTATATGACAGGCTCGGATCACACCGAATTAGCAACTTTTGGGTATAATCAGTTAAGGAGAGTGGAAAAGGAAAACGTGTTGTGCTGACCCTACTTAGGTGGGATAAGGGTAATGTTTACGCTCAAAATCAAGAACGCAATACATGGAACGTGACACCGACGCAAACGAGCTAAAAACGTTATACGCATCAAGTCAGACCACACACGCATTTTATTTTGATTTTAAGCCGATATATGTAGCCTCAAAAGGCGCAAACAGGTAAGATGATGATGATGATGTCAGGTCCATTTGAACAGACACAAATCACACCGAATTATCAACTCTGGGTATAATAATATGATGAAATTTAAGGGGTCCGTGCAAACAGCCTCGGACGAGACCAAATGAAACAAGTTTCGTGTATAGTAATAGGAAGAATGTCGTCAGGTCCGTTCGTACAACCCGCGTACGTCGTTCGGCGAGCACCAGTTCTTCGTGTACATAGAGGCGGGCGACGCCGCCACCGTATACGTGCCGGTCGTGCCCACGCAGCTCGGCGACATCCACGTGCACATCCACGCCTCCACGCTCATGGGACAGCATCATTACACCAAGAAGATCACCGTACTCGTAAGATCTCTCTACAACATTTCCCCTTTTATAATCAATAAATTCGTTACTCTTGATTCAAAATTTAATTGTTGTTGAAGCAAGTACGTAAATAGTCATGCTCACTCATTGGCTTGAGAACCTTTATGACTGAACGGGGGCTTCCTTGATATCTTTCAACTATCCTATCTCTTGAGAATAAAACTTGTATTAATATTGTTGGTTAAGCTTCTTAATAATATTGCTTTGTAAATCTCTGATTTTGTTTATATGTATATATTGCCTACTGCTTCCTATATCCGTCTGCTTTCTCTACCCGCCTAAATCCTTTATTGTATATTAATCATCAAGATTAGTCATTACTAAAAGCCTGGAATGTACTTTCATCTCCTTTATTAATTCATAGATTTTTTTTTTATTTTAATCTCTGACCCCCTGTAGAAAACTTCCACAGTTCTGGCAGTATCATGCAGATTTTTATCAAGTCCAACGGAAGGAATAAGCAAGAAATTTGAAGTTCATTTAGACCACCACTGTATGTCTAAAATAGAACAAAAGGACAATTCACCATTCCTAAATACCCAAGTTAGTGAGTGTGTTACTCACTGATAATGTAGCTTTCTATAGGGGAATGAATGAAAGCGACTATTAAATCTTTCTATACTTAATGGTAGTTTATATAAAGCTATTGGTAAAAATGCTATAAATGTTGGTGGGACCGGTGAATTGACAGATCGATGCCCACGGAACCGAACTATTGCGTGTACCAAGGAATTTACTCATTTCAATTGGTATCACTATCGGCTGACAGTGAAGGAAAACATTGTGAGGACACCTGAACCCAAAAAATGTGCTTATAGTACCACCATATGTAAGAAAATACTATTGGTTTTTTCTGGTAAAAAGCCTATGACTCTCAATGGATCCCATACAGACTAATGTAATTACAATGATGAATGGTAAAATAATTAAATTGAAATAGATAACATTGAGAACACTTGTAAAAAAACTAGTAATATCCAGTGGTCGAATTTCAACCATAATAAGGGGTATATATTATTTAGTATTGTAGAAATATTATTACAGACTTATTAATAAAGGCTTCCATTCATCGATGGTATGAAAAAAAGAAATCCACTCTACTCTTTATTATGTGTTAAGCAGTTATACAAAGAAATTAATATCAATTAAGAAACAGAGAAGAAGATGTATTTAACATGTTCCGTATCACATGTAGGTCCAGTGGTCTGCAGATCAAGTTAAACATGCATCACGAGTGGCACACGTGGCACGGAACGTGCTAATCGTTAGGCTCTAATTCTTGAATTATTATTAAAAAAAAAATTACATGCAAATTGATTCTGGACAGGCTGACGGTCTACCGCAGTACCGGCACCAGTCGGTGCTGCTGGACCTGTCGAACCGCGCGTACGTGTTCCAATACATGCACGTGAACGTGACGGAGACGCCGGTGATCCCGTACGAGGCGGACCGCTACTACGTGTTCGGCTCCAACAAGGCGCGCGTCTCCATAGTGGGGGACGTCGTCGGACCCCTCTTCCCCACCATGCCCGTCAACGCTACCAGCCTTCTCGACCTACCGATGGTAAGTGCTTAAATACATCATTCATCGTCATCATCATCATCTTCTTCTTCTTCTTCTTCTTATTACTGTTACCCCACCTAAGTAGGGTCGGCACAACATGTTTGTCATGTCATGTATGATTTGGCATAGTTTTTATGATCAGCCGCGCGCGTCTCACATCTACCCTCTTTGGGATTAATTTAAACACATCATTCGTCTCCTTTAAGAGACCACTCAAGTATAACGTAACTTCTAACAAGATGGACACAATCTTCTTAGTTCATTGAAATGGTGGCAGGAAACTTGTAACATCATCATGACCTACTCGACAATGCCAGTAACAATATACACAAAAAAGAAACATATCTATTCATTAAATCGTTTAGTTTTGTTATTGTTATAAATATGTAGGGATGCTGAGGAAGTCCTTGCCTCATTTGGTAGCTGGTTTATGGGAATAAAGTTTGTTTACTAGGTATCGAATATTTTATGAAACTGTAGCATGTTGAATGATAAACTAAGAAGTAGCAGGAGTATGGTATTGAAGAATTTGTTCGCCGACAGATCATGGCACCTGCGAACATATTCTGTTATGCTTCTGCAAGATAGTACCACTTACCTATCTTTCACCATGGTAAATTTTTAAAACTGCATGGTGTGGGTCATCTATGCATAATGCTATAATAAATGCCAATCTCCGAAACGGTTGGACCTATTTTAACTAGACTTTCCCCGACAGATAACTCCATACTATACAAAAGTTACTTAGGTTACCATTATTTTGAAAAAAAAAAAGAGAGGGTTCTGCACAAATATAATAAAGTACAGAAGCAGTGTCCAGAAAGGTACGCGCTTCAAACGCAGGTTTACAGTGAACCAAAATTTTTTTGCTATATTCCACACAGTTCTAGTCGCAGGTAACATCGCTAATTACAATAAATAGCAAAGCTAATTGTTTATAAATGTAACTTAACTCAATGGTTGTGACCATTCTCGAGTTCTACGTTAAACACCATCAAGCGATATACAATACTGTGAGATAAATGTATGATTCGACAGGACTCTGCGGAACAGAACATGTTCAGTTTCGCCGCGAACATGTACCTGACGCTGTACATGCGGCTGATCAACCAGCGCAACCGGACCCTCGAGCGCGACTCCTTCTACCACATGAACATCCTCTACCAGCGCCAGCTCTCCTTCATGAAGCCCGACGGATCTTTCAGTTTATTCAGAAGTGACTGGTCAGTGTCTGATTATGCCAAAATTACTGTTTACAAATTCAGTCGTCCGGGTTTACGAGTTATTTAATTTAGTGATCTTAGGATGAAAAATTCTAGTGAATTGACGTCTAAGCTTACAACAGGGCTGTCCAAACTACATGGGACCCAGGGCCAACAAAAATGACTCAATACATTGGGGGGCCGCAAGATATTTATAAAAATAAAATACAAGTATAATAAGTATCATTATTTTATTATGTACTTTTTCATTAATTTGTCTTTTACAATTCTGTCAACATCAATCAATAGTGTTGTGTGCGGCATAATCGAATACATATCCAAAACATTTGAATTTCGTCGCAAGAAAAATAATTTACTCATTTAATGTATTTAAACAAAGAAGATAAAAAAGATTCTGCGGGCCGCAATAATTTGGTTTGGACAGCCCTGGCTTATAATATCATAACGTATAAGATAGTTAAATATAACTATAATTTATCATAGAACTTATAATGATCCCAAAAATTATTGCTGTTCAAAATATATTAAGTGATAAATTCCAGAACATTAACTGTTTAATTTTAAGTGCAGTTATTTTTTATGCTCTAATAATTTTGATATATTTGTTAAATTTCTTTGATATTATTGAATTATTTTTTATCTTGTCTTTTTCTTAATGGAATTTGTTTTGTTTTCTATTAAGGAAATAAAGAAATTACTCGATTCTTGAGCTACATTAGAAACGTTTTTTTCTTAGATAACAAGTTTTACCAATTCCATCTGTAATTGTTATACCCAGGAATCAGTCTGCTTCGAGCGTGTGGTTGACATCATTCTGCGCTAAGATATTCCAGGACGCTTCCTTCAACGAGTGGGAGAACTTCATATACATCGATCCTGATGTGAGTATGTATATTATGAAAATGACATTTCAAGTCCCTTTTATGAGCACTGGTGCCAACATATTAGAAAATACAAAACTGGCATTTTTAATGCCCATGTCTTATATGATTGACATTTACATGAATCTAATCACTCGATGACCACTGAATTTTGAACTAAATAAGATTACATCAATAAAATTATTATACAGGTGATATCAATGGCAGTCTCGTGGGTGCTGGATCACCAGACTCCTCAAGGTGCATTCTACGAGGTGACCTGGCTACCGAACAGGAACGACAACTCCACAATAGTGGTGCCGAAGACCAGCTCGCTGTACCAGGAGGCTTTAGGGAACACCGGGTGGAAAGATCCGAGTGTGACTGAAGTCAGTATTGTAATATAGACTCCAATACTTGTTGGTTAGGTTTGAATTTTCTGCTTTATTAAGTCACTGTATTTATAATAATTCGTCTACTTCGCTGGCTATCAAAATTTAAAAAAATCAAAAAGTCCATAGGGGGCCATAGACTAAATAATTAAAAAAAAACAAAAGATAATACTTTTTTTTAATAGCTTTTGCTTTTGTTATGTCAATTTGACCTATCCCTCAGAAAGTCATTTTTTGTGGGTGAAAGGTACTCAATGTCCATTTTAGTATACTTGAGTTACTTTAGTTTAGTTTACTATGACACCCGTTGTAATTTTGACTATCCGTCAGTGAAATTTCTGTGAAAATCGGTCCAGCCGTTTCGGAAATTACCTGGAACAAGCAGACACACAGACAAAAATTTTGAAATTGTATTTTAGTTATCAGTATCGTGTATACGTTCATATCCAATCAGTAAAAGTCGTCATTATTTTGATATTACATACAGACACACTCCAATTGTATTTATATGTATAGATGAAGTTTATACTTTATTATGGCAACAAATACACGATTCAGTTCTGTAGATAATCGTCATTTAAACGAACACTTAACATTTAGTGGGTTTATATTACGTTAACCTTGTAAATTATACGGAAAATTAATATTGTTTCAGGTTAACAACACCATTGTAATGCAACGGAATATTACACTGACGGCTCAAGTCGTGATCACTTTGGAGACTGTGAAGAACCTTAAAGACATCGGTATCCGAGAGGTAATTTCACATGCTCAGGATCGTGCAGTTCAATTTTAATGCTATCAAACTTTTATAATTAACCCTTAGTAGCCTGATTTACGAAAGTGATTTATTTTTAAAATTACTGTGTTTGCTTGAGGGTCTAGGTGAAGGGAAAACTAGCTTTATAAATTATAGCTATATAGCTATATAATGTATATATATATAGCTTATAAAAAAACTAATAGTAATGTGAACATTCGGTTTAAAAGATTGCTATCAAAATTGAAACTCTAGGTTATTAAGGGTTAAGCGATTATTCATATATTTATAACGTCCATAGATTAGAACATAAACTAGTTTATATTTATAGATGTCAAAAAATGTGTCTTGTATGTCGGATTTGGTGTTACGGAATGTCAAAAATAAACAATAAATTAAGCTGCCGGTTCTATCTGTTTTGCATCAGTAAGTATTATATATGCTGAAAAATAATTCATTTTTAATTCATTTCAATTCAATATTTAAAAAAAATAGCTGTTGCAATTTTTCAAGAAAATCAGTCGAGAAACCGAGGAGGAAGATGTACAGTCATCGCCAAGCTTTTTGACCTCTGCAATTATAAATGGTGCAGAACATAAACTTTGACAAAAATACATATTATATGATGTGTATAACACCAAGACAAGTTAAGAATAAAAAAATATCAATTTTAGATTCCTATAATAATATATTAACTTCGTTTCGTATGAACCTTTACGGTTATATTCAGAGCGGCCAATAAGATTAACGGGGACTATAGTTGAGTGCCTTCTCTCTGGTTATTTATAGATATATTGATTAATCTCGTGCATGTGTGTCTGTACGTCAGGGTCTGTCGGCGCGCGTGGCGCAGGCCCAGCAGCGAGCCGTGTCCTGGCTGGAGAGGAACCTGAAGCTGCTGAGTGATTTCGGTGAACCGTACGCGCTCGCACTCGTCGCGCACGCGCTCACGCACTGCAAGGCGCCCAGCTCCGAGCACGCCTACAGGCTGCTCAAGCGGATCGAGAGATCTGAAGGTTTCTCCTTTGTTCTATTACTACACCCTCTACTCCTGTACGCCTCTACTCACTATAGAGAGACACAGGTACCGTTGTATCAACCGTTTCAATGATACAGTGACACGACGACCCCTTATGTCTTAATGTATCCTAGGTGTTAGCGTATTGGAAACACTTTCATTAATAATTAGCTTTTATCCGGGACTTCGTACTTGTGGAATTTAGTAAAAAGGTTTTGTTCAATGAAATGCGCGTATGGGGGTTAGCGGTTCTGGACCTGCTTCTTTAGTTTACTCTATTTGCAAACCTTTTATTTTTATATAAATAAGTAGTTTAAAATATGCCATCACAATATCATACAACATCATCAATATAACATTATAAGATCAGCTATCTGTCAAGGAACATCGGGTAAAATTAAACCAACTGTTTCAGAGATTTCCTCCTGGAACAGACAAAGAAATTTTTATTATGAATATTGTATATAATTGTGTCATATTTATTTTTTAATAGAAAGCCGTTATTTACATATTATAAACAAGATTACTACCTGACATGACGTATGTTATTAATTAATTAGTTTTAAGAATGAACGCATAGGTTGCGTTTAAAACAGCATTGATTGTTATGTGGTAATATGTACCTATACGGGTTTTTATTATAACCGTACCATGTAAAATGTATGTTTGAATGCCCAGGTGGGCTGGTGTACTGGGGCAAAGAGCCGGTGCCTCCGTCACCGTACAAGATGGAAAACCAGAAGCCGTTCCTGTTGCCGCGGCTGCCGTACAAGTACGACTCGAATAACATCGCGACGACGGCGTACGCGCTGCTCGCCTGCATGGACCATCAGGACAACAACGAGCCCATCGTCATGTGGCTCAACTCGCAACGCCTCAGGGACGGCGGCTGGGCCTCCACGCAGGTCTTTCATTATTCCACCACAAAACTAACATCATTTATACTACAGTTTAATAAATACGTGTGGAAAAATACGTGTGTGTGAACTTATGACCACACGAAAGAAGTGAAAACTTCTATATAAAATGTACAACAAAAAGCCAACGTTACTCATTCAACTTTGCTGATTGGACGACAACCGTTGTTATCAATACTCTACCCGACACTATGATTATCCCAAACCACTTCTTGGTCACACAAAAGTTTGCGAATCAGAATTTCAAAGCCCTCCCATAACGAGTTCTCTTCAAGGTTACTCTATATATATGTGCAATCTTCATTATGGATATTTGCTACTCATTATATAGTGTAAGCAAGTAACATAATTAAATTATAATATCAACTAGCTGTCCGCCCCGGCTTCGCACAGGTGTGATAACGAAGAAAATGTGATCAAGTCTTCCATTTACACTAGAACCATGTAATGAAATGAAATGGCAACTGAATAACTGAAGGTTAATTTGTCAATAATTATCAAAATATTTGCTGTTTCACTCACTCACTTTTTACATGAAGATTTTTAAACAGTTTTTTTTACTTTACACAATTTTATACTTTATAGGTATTACCTTTAGACCATAGTTTGACCTGGTGTTAAATAAGGATATAGATCAAGATGGTAAACACTCTAAACCTAGAGGGCGACTGACTCTCATGTGCTGTTGCCGAAACCCTCTAACATGTGCTTGGCTACAGATTCCAAACTTGAGGGTGGTCGCAAGCCAGGCAGACTAAGTAAATACCTTACCACCAATCTATGGTTGCATTATGAAATTTTTAGCGAAAACTCCGGCTCAAGGTTTCGAACTTACGTCGATGGAGGCGTTGTCCGAACATGCTAACCACTGAGCAATAATCGCTTCTTATATTTTATAGGACACGTACGTAGCTCTGCGCGCGCTGATCGAGTACACGAACCGCAAGCGGCTGCGTGACGTCAGCGCGCTCACAGTGAACGTGGACGCGGTCGCGCTCCCCTCCACCCGCACGCTCCACGTGCAGAACAACAACCTCGCCACCATGCAGTACATCGATGTGAGTCATACGCGCAAACTGACGCCTACATATACACACACACACAGAGGCACGCGTGTTCTAGAAATTTCCATCCTTAGTTACGGACACGCACGTGTGTTTACGCACGCGCACGTGCACGCGTATCATTGTAGTACCAATTTAAGTGATTTTGCAGTCGAATTCGTTTGTTTAGTATCAATTATGTCAAACTATAAATAATCCGATATTACCGTTGTTCATATTATTTGAAATTAAATTTTTGTTTTTTTTAATCCACTTGACATCTTCAGCGTGATCCCGGACCCAGTGTTTAACTAGTTTCGTTTCTTGTTTGCTTTTAGGACTACGATTACACAAATTTGACGCTTTGATTCAATTCCTATTATATGGTAAAGCAAATAGATAAAATAAAATATACGATTTTCTGGTATAAAAAACCAAGTCTACATAATAATTTTCTTTGTAAATTTATTTATATTCCGGGGTATAAAATATTGTAATTTGTGAAACTCAGATTGATGTAGGATATTGAAAAACCTTGCACGTCGTGCTCAGTCGTGTCTCCTTTACAATATACAAAATTAGCTTCTGCTCGCGTCTTCATTCGTCGATTTGACCGTACATATTATCTGACAACGTATATGCAACATTTCATGATGATTGGTTGAGTGAAAGTGTAAGTGTAGTAATGATTGGTTGAGTGACAGTGTAAGTAAGTGTATGTGTAGTAAAAGTGTGAATGTGTGATAAACAAACAAACCCACATTCACATTTATAATAGTTGGGATGTCAAAGCTAAGTTGCTCGTTTATTACGTCACCTAAATTACATCATTACGAAATTTTGTATATACATTGTCAGAGACACAGGAAACGACATAGTATACTTTTCATCAAAAAATGTACTGTTCCCGAAGGATAGGTCAAATTTACATCAACGTGAGCGATATCGCAGGTAAAAGTTACTTTACGATACTGAGTTATTTGGATACACGTTGTCATGAGTAAAGGTCATTGTGTTTTTAACGTGATAACGTCTTATAAATCGATGAACGCCGGCTGCACGTACGAAAAAGCATGAGTCATTGTCACGTTCCGCCTGAGGTGAGCGTGCAAGCGAGAGCGCGGAACAAGCGTATAATTTTTGATAAATGTTTTGTTATGGCGTTATCGTGGCAGATCCCGGAGGCGTGGGGCACGGTGAAGGTGACGGCGCGCGGCGCGGGGTTCGCCATCCTGCAGCTCTCGGTGCAGTACAACGTGGACATCCCGCGCTTCCAGACGCCGCCGCCGACGCGCGCCTTCTCGCTGCTCGCCTCGCAGTACTACTACGGCCGGAACCACTCGCACATACGCTTCCAGACCTGCGCCAGGTACCCCACATGCCTCTAACCACCTCTCATCTCTAATCAAAATAATTTATCTAATAGTTATGCAGGGTTAATGATTAGCACAGTAACAATTGGGATGTAGTAGGAAAATAATGATAATTGGACAGAAAAAGGAACGAGTCTGCAATAAGGGATGCATGAAGTGGTTAGAATAGTCTGCGCTATGTAATGTACGGAAGAACTTCGGCCCATTGGCCACAGACCTACTAGATGGAATATTTTATTCACCATTTTAAATGAATACTTTAAAATTAATGCATAAATTACCGATAAGTCCTTAAGGAAACTGTACGGGCTAATATTTCTCCGTGTGCCTGCACTGGAAACGACAAGTTGGATGACTGAGAAATAAATAAAATCGTATTTAATTTATCACTTATGGCGATGGTTTATTAATTTATCGGCTATATGATTAAGAAATTACGATTTTTATACGCGCTACGCATTCATGTATGCGTGAAGTGAGGCGAGCGGTGTGATGCGCACGCGAAAGAGATGGGTTGTAAACGGGTAACAATATTTACAAAGAAATGTTATAAAGAAGGAATATTATATTTGAAAGTTTATTTGAATATATTTTCCAGTGTAAATGCAGATGTAACGAATGAGTTGTTCCAGCTGGACGCTGGTGGAGGAGTCGGTGCGGTCGGGCATGGCGGTGCTGGAGGCGGCGGTGCCGACGGGGTACCGCGTGCAGCAGCAGGCGCTGGACGCGTACGTGCTGTCGCGGCAGCGTGCCCACGCTGCAGCGCGCCAAGTACCTGCCCACCAAGATGCTCTTCTACTTCGACTACGTTAGTCTCATATTCAAAAAATATATTCTCTAAAATGAAAACTTCTCGACGGGATCTTAATCTCTCATGTACTAGCTTTTATATTTTATATTCATAATCTTGTGTTATTTGACTCTATAATTTGTAGTGTTTTACCTCATATAATTCAGTTATTGTACACAAGCGAAGCGAATGGAAAAGAATACCACGAGGCATGAATTCTGAGGTGCCACAGAGACTCTCTGGAAAGTTCTAACAAGGGGGCCACCATATTGTTAGAACATTGAAGTTATCACAAGACATTTATAATATTATTACCTACTCGATATTACCAATAATAATCTAAAAGATTAATTACCAAAAATGAAATAATAATAAAAAAAAAGTAATTTTTGTAAACTAAAATAATGACATATTTTTTTAATATATATGACGGCAGTCTATGTGTCTGTCTGTTTGTTTCGAGTAGCTTCCGAAACGGCTGCACGGATTTTGACGGGAATTTCATTAGCAGATTGCTGAATTAATAATTAACAATTTTTTTTTTGATACAATTTAAAAGACGCATGTGGAGTTCAGGTATCAGCCAATATATAATATAATTATATGAAATAAATAAATAATCAATATTTTACAAAATCACAGCATACACATAACAGATTTTTAAAATTATAAAATACCAAAATTTTTATATTTAAAAGATAATAACCATTGTTGATTTTTTTTTTGGGCAACCAATCACCAGTAATATATTACTGCCATTGTCGAAATAATTTTTTTTTAGGCTTTATAGGTTAGCATTTGACAACAATCTCATCTGGTGTGTAATGATGATGTGGTCTAAGATGGTAAGTCACGCTAAACGTAGAGGGAAGCCTGGCTCTCAAGTGCAGCTGCCGGAACACACCATCAGGTGCTTGGCGATAGATTCTCAACTTGAGGACAGTAGCGCTAGCCGATGGTGGACAAAGGCCTACCATCATGCTATGGTTTCATCACGATGCTTTCCTTCACCGAAAGCTCCGACTCAGTTGCTAGGATTCGAACCTCTACGTCCTTCGACACTATTTCCGAATACACTACCAATTGAGCTATCAACGCTTATTATATATTATAAGGTTCTTGCTATCATTTCAATTAACAAACATGATGGTGACTGACTACATGACATTCCAAGATCCTGTCAAAAATTCCATTGGTGCTTGTTAATTTTTTTTGAGATGCGCACACTGGTGTTTATAACATAAAATTGCATACGTTTTGATGGATGTTGAGAGTAATGTCATAGTAGATAGATTTGAACAGTTGTAATGTCTGTACACAGCTAAGTACGGAGCCGACCTGCGTGAACTACACTATAGAGCGGTGGTACCCGGTCGCGAACATGTCCCGGTATCTGCCCATACGCGTATACGATTATTATGCACCGGGTATGTATATTATAATGTAATTATATTAATTACTGTGTGCTTTCATATTCATTATAATATATTTTACGTACTACGGCTTTGGTCAGTCAATATCGGAGGTGGGATTGACTCCCAAGTACAGGTGTGGGAACTCGACGTGTAGATGAAGCGTCTCTCGTAGCACATTCAGTAGCGAGCCATAATTACGAAGTTGAAAGGTCGTGGGTTCGATCTCCATTCCTATTGAATTGTTTGTTTTTGTGTTCAATATGTGTAGGTACACTAGGATGCTCAAAAAAAAATATGAAAAAAAAACAAATATTTTTTTATTTGAGTCCCTTATTAAATATATTAATTTTAACATGTTAAGAGAACTCACCAAAATGCAGTTAAAAAAATTTCATTTTTAATCGGATGCTCAAAATATTTTTTAATTTCTAAAATCGTCAAAAATCGTTTTTCTCTCGTTAGTTCACTATTTTCTACCATTAAAATCATTAGGATTCTCAAAATTTTCATGTATGTAATATTTTAATGTCGTTCACGATTTTTTTAAGTTTTCAAGTAGTGTACCTTAGACCTTTCGAGTGATTTCTCATGAATTATAACGATCATAAGAATAGAAATAACGTTAGAGAGATGTATAAAGAAAGTTATTTCTAAATAGACTAACATGTTTTTCGTAAGAGACTGGTAAAAAAATTGCTTTTTTGTGCCCTCTAATATGTAAGTTATCAGTTCCTTGGTTAAAATAATAGAAACTATACCAAGTTTGGTATAATATGACCATACGGTGTAAATGTCATGGCATATCTATTATTATTACTCAGTAACAGATTTAATACCTGAGGGTACTTACTTATCAAATGTGCATTAGGAATTGTTACCTTCACCAAAAGCTTAAGTTATAATCCATATTGACCCATCATTATTACCCCGCTGTGTTTATTCATTTGTACTATAGTTATTATTGAATATTGTATAGTCATTAAGAAAAGAGTCTGTTCATCACATCGGAATGATATAAAATGTAATTATATCCAGAACGCTTCAATGAAAGTATATACGATGCACTACCAACGTACCTGCTGAACATCTGCGAGGTCTGCGGCTCCTCGCAGTGCCCCTACTGTGCCATATACAACTCCGGGCTCCGTTCGGTGGTCACTCTACCGTTGCTGGTGTTAACGGTCGCCGTCGCTGCGCTACCTTACCTCAGGTCCACACTGCACCTCACTTAACAAGCACCAAACTTACCCAAATAGCGACTTGTGTACATTTCTCCATATCTATGTTTCTTCTGTTAGTTTTTTTTTTATCACATGATTTAATTCTCGCCAAATGCAGCTGTAGATTCTGATCTATATCATGTCCCACACATACTTACTTATTTTTAAAGTTGTAGGAAAGGGACAGAGAATGTATGAGTCGGTAGATGTAATTAGTTTATCAATGTCATATAATATTTTTTATATTACCATAACCAAAGCGAAATGTATCGACTGTTGTTCGATGCTTTCAACCGAATGTTTTTTGAAGTAACAGTACAGTTTTTTCGAAACGATAACGACAAAAACAAAACAATCTTTTTAATTATGTTTTGTTAAAGTTAACTTTGTATAATTTTTTTAAACTAAAAATATATTTTCAACAAATCTCTTTTATTAAAACATCACTGTCAATTTATCGATAACGTAAATCGTGTATATTATAAGTTATTTAAATTCTTAAAGAACTCGTCTTTTAATGAATTTGAATTATAAATCTTTATACATGTAGATATCAAAATGATTATCTGTTGAAATCGTTCGATAGATTATCGATAGTAAGTTCTCTAATAAGAACACGATTTCTTTGTCTTACTATATTATTAGTTGAACGGTGACCTCTTATAGAAACATCCCAAAGTGTAATACTTGTGTGAAGCTTTGATGTCATTAACAAAATATCACTGAGTAAGTACTTATATCGAGTAATATTTATGTATATAATACATTATTTTTAAAAATAAATCTCTATCGATAGTTTTAGTGACGTGTTAATTGTAGGTAAGAAAATAATGAAGTGTGACAAACTATATTAAAAATATATATATACATACATATTAAATTGTATTGGATACATGATCTGTGTGAATCTCTAGGTGTAGCAGTATTTTTTATTTTATTTTTTTCAGTATCGATATATAATGCAACCCTAGTGTACATAATTGTTTAAAATCGAATTAATCATAGACTTCTGAATTAATATCGATTTTTAATTATAGTTTTTCTTAATAACCACCGTTTAGTTAATTTTTTTCAAATACTAATATTAGCAACTTTTAATAAAAGTTATTGCAAAATACGACACTCTATGTTTATGAAATATATATATTTGATGTCGATTAACATTTTTAATTTTATTAAATACTACCATTTGCTCGCGGTTTTACTCGCGTAAAAGTAGATTATGGAAATAAAATTCAGAATTACTCGATGATAATGTAGCTTTATGTAGATGGCAGAATTTTGAAAATTAATAAAGAATTTTTTTAAGTCGATCCATTGCAAACAAAAAGCAAATCTATTCTCTTTTTAATTGTTTTATAGATCAGCGGCTCTCAACTTTTTTTACTCAGCGCCGCACTAACATACTCTTTATAAGCTCGCGACACCCTTACATACTTACATGCAATTTTTTAATATAAATAATAAATAAAAATATCGTATTTGTAAATCTCACAACACATCAAAGTATCGCGACTCGGTGGTTGAGAACTTCTGGTATAGATGATTAATATTCAAAATAGCAACTTTATATTAGAATATCTTATTTTATTTGCTAATTCATCATATCAATGATTATTTGTTGTAATAACTGTTATTGACCGTAATTTTATATTGTATTTTTTTCTACTCTCCTTTATTACATTACTTTAGGCAGCTCTTTTAGTATAGTTTTAGATTAGTAGCGACAGTATTTCTTTACCCATTCCATTTATACATTCTTAGTTTTAGTCAACTTCCATTGCATATATGATTTTAATTTGACGTAACACTTCTGTCATATTTATATAAATGTGACATCATATGATCTGTGTGTAATGTGAAATTAAAGTTATGTGTCTACTCGATTAGTGTTCATTTATGTTTAAGAATTTCTGGAATATTCTATTTATTATTGTCACTGTTTCTTTTTATTTATTTTTATATGTTTATTACTAGAGTATATATCCTCTTTTGAAATATCATAAATGTAATTAAGTTTTTATATATTTTCAGTTTATCTTGACTGATTATCTCTCTATTGCAGCTATTTCAGTTCCACATGACATATATTGTTGTGGAGTGGTCGTATCATTGTGGTAGCTATTCTGTGTATAATTTTAATGAAATGGAAAAAAAAAATGTCTAAAGACGCCTAGATACTGATTGTTGCATGTGACTATCATTGAAATTGATTTACCGTTCAGTTTATTAACAGATTCCGAGTATCGTCTTTCTTGAATAGAAGATGCATATCGATGCGTTATTATTGCTTCGCCAAGTCTGAAGTATTCTAATGCTAGTCCCATACCTGCGCGACGAAGCTTCGGTCACTTGTGCCGCTAAAAAGTAACCTTAAAATGAATTCCGATAAAGGCGTAGAGTAACGTTTGCACACCATTCTCATTTCAATAGTAAGTTTGCATTAGCGTCTCCAAGTTCCTTTGATGTGTGTAGAAACCGCGGCCCCAGTTATCCTGCTGCGTGTCCGATAGTTCGTAACGCGTAACGATAATGTCTTCCCACATCTGCATTTACTCTCACCATAGACAATACTTCGTGCCAATACACACAGGTATGAGGAGTAGCATTAAAGTCGTCCATCTGTGTTACATGCAGTGTCTGAGTCATAGTGTCTCGTTTCGTTAATTCGCGTTTATAGTATTCATCAAGTAAGTGTATACTGTAACATCAACTTCAACAATTTTTACTGTTAAAACTCAAACATAAAGTGTGATCGCCACGCTTGAATGAAGTAAATATGATTTTTGGCTATTTTATTTCTAACTCAAAACTGTATTATCTATTATAATAAGAATGTTGGAAAACTTAACTAAAACAATAACTGTCATAAATAATAACATAGGTGTGTATGTATATCTTTCTCCGAAACAATAAATCTATTTTTTTCTCTTGGTGCTTTATATTCTAATTTCATCCGGTAAACGAATTCAGTGTTATACAACTTTGACATATCGAAATTATATCAATACCTACAATCGTGAGGAATGTTTAGAACGTAGCATTGAATGCATACTTGCCTATAAAAATATTAAATAATTTATGATATACTATATGACATTTCAATTCTATTTCTATGTAAATAACTCGATATATTGTTTAGTTTATATATACTTTATTATATGTAATCATAAATAATTGAATGCAATAAATTGTCAATCGGTAACGCCTTATTAGTAAAAGACAATATTTTATTAGAAAAAATTCTAAAAGATAGTAGTATTGTTTTATTTTATATATGAAATTAATATTATTTGATATTTGAAGTGTGTGTACGTAGATGTTTGTAGTGTTGTATAGAATAATTTTTATTCTATAGTTGTAATAAACTATTGTTCAGATATTAAAAATGGTGTTTACATATAACCGCATACGGTTTTGTATTCGTGGTATAATTTATGTAAAAATTTATATTTATATGTAAGTAGGCCATGGTCCTTATACATATAAAATCCTACAGTAACTTACATCGTTACTCAACATCGTATTCTTGCGATCAGCCAGTATGTATCTAGGTGCTTGTGGCTTTTGCTCTGCAATTTATATGTCATACAAGCAACAGCCTCTCTTTTATTCTTGATATTATAGGACCGTTGAAAGTGTTATATAAAACAGAATTTTAGTCATTTTTGACCCGCCCCTCTTCTTCTCAGCACATGTAAACAAACATATTAACAAAAACAGACCGCGGATATAAGAAACACTGTATAATGTAATTCTATCTCATTCTCTCGCACGTTAAATCGTATAGATGTGGATGGTCGTTTCTTTTTCATGTGATATCATAACGGGGCTAAAGGATTTTTTAATTCAAAGAGTAAAACGCACGTACATAAGTTAACGTTCAGATAGCCGTATGCTGTTATATGACACCAACTGATCCCGTCAGTATGTTTTGTCAAATGTGATGTACAAATTTCGAAAGATTCCCGTCCAAAACTCGAAAAGTACCTAATATATAAATTATTCAGACATATTTTAATTATCAAATGTAATAATTAAATTTGAATCTTTTGAATTTTTAACTTGTAAGCACGTTACTTATGTAGTTTCCGTCCAAAATTTACCAAAACGACTGATTTTTTTTTTACTTTTTATACATTTATGTATATGCGTGTACATTATCTTAAGTTGCTAATGAAATATGTCGATATAATTAGTGAGTTGTGAACATTTTATATTGACGCCTTCATAAATTTATTTCTAAATAAAAATTAATAAAAAAAAATGTTTGTTTTATTTTATATCCTATCATAATTAATTTTTTATACGTTTCATTGCTATGCAACCTGTATGCATGAAAGTGTGAAAAAAAGAGTAAAGTTTGCTAAAACGACTTTTTAAACCTGAATAAAGCTATATACCTACCACTATTTACATGTTCTATACAAATATATCAGAAAATTTAACTTCATACCTGTGAACTAATACAACAACCAATAACAATTGGACTATGATAGAAATACAGAGTTTAAGCTAACTGATATTTGGCTGACTCATCCCAAGGTTACACATCAGTCCTTGAGCATGGCACAAGTGGAGAAGCTCGCTCAGGTGTGAAGTACCGCCTCACTTTATAGAGGATCTCAAATTTCTTTGTTTTATTTAGTAGCTAGAGGTTATCTGTTATTTGAAGAGAAACTCTATAAAAAGCAGGAGTCAAACATAAAAAACTCGTTTTGAAATGCCAGAAATGACCTCTTAATTTCTTCTATGTTAAACCATAGTTCAGATCATTCCAGTCGGCTATTTTTGTAGGTGGTAGAGCTACGCTGAAACTATTACTGGTTTCAGAATGGGTCGGCTCGCCCGGGGTAGTACCACCCTCTCACAGAAAGCAGACGTGAAGTAACAGTGCTTGCACTGTCGCGTTTCGTTCAGTCAGTGAGAGCGCCGGAGACCCACATATATTAAAAGGCCAGCAACGCACTTGCGATTCCCCTGGTGTTGCGGCTATGGACGGCGGTGATCACTTACCATCAGGTGACCCACCTGTTCGTTTGCCCCCAATAATATATTAATGTAAGATTGCTGTTCAATTGTCTGACCATGGCCTCTGTCATTATGGATTACTTGTATACTGATTTATGGATTGTATACATGCCTGACAAATGATTGGTTTGCAGTTACTAGTTAGAAATAAAATAAAATACAATTAATTTATGAAAATATATAATATGCAATTTAACAGATACTATTCAATTTCTAGATTTATTTGAGAGATGATTTTAAAGAAAAGATTTTTTTATTTACACATAGATTATAAATAATATTCATTACACAATCATATTTAAGTATAGATTATAGACTTAAAGCAGTATTGGTGACAAAGAGAAGGTAACATAAATCAGTAAAGATAAAAATAAAGCAAATTGACAATACATAAACAGACATATTTTCACTTTTTAACATTATGTATTTTCAGATGAAGAAAACAATAACTTAAACTATATGAAAGGTAAACAGTTGTCCTAAAATCATAATGCATGTCAACAGAAGATTAACTAACTGAAAATTAACTAGCATGCAAATATTATCACTTGGCATGTTGCTAAGTTATTTTTTCCACCAGCAATATTTACTATTTTCTTATATAAAAAAAGGCGTCATAAATTATATAAACATTTATTCCCTATAACTTTATTTACTGGTAATAAATACTTAATTCAAATTATCTACTGTCTTTTCTTAGTTTGTTTAGCTTTTGAACTTGAAGCTTTGGCAGAGGATCCTCCACTAAATAGATTTGTGATTACTTCTGCCATTTCTGGCATGTCGCCCATCTTTGTTAAGTTGCTAATTTGTTTTAGATCTTCCTTTGTTTCCGGATCGTTCATCATCTTGGGCAGAACCATTATGAGGAACAATGGTAGCACCATCATGATAACCATAGGGTTAAACAAAAAGTCTGTAAGCCGCCATTGCTCTCTCATTTGGAAATATCTAAATTTGGATAACGGTTTCATTTTTAATGGATAAGGTACTTGTATAACCTGAGATGTTTGTATATAGTTCACTTTTCTTGCTCTGTATTTGCCTTTAGAATTGATTTCTACCCTTACGGGTTCATACATGTAATCGGGGTGTACTATTTCTACTACGTATGACCCTGAAGGAATATTACTTACTGTAAAAATACCATCGTCTCTGATAAATCCAATATGCTCGCCTCCGTTCACATGAACTCTCGTATTCACTTGCCAGTTAGTCGACTCTTCTTCTTCTGGCGGAAAGACTCTTCCTTCAATAACATACCTGTCGGTTCCACAATCTTCTTCGCCGCAATTCACTGCGCCGTAAGCTCGTCCATAAGCGCAAATAACAATTAAAATTGTTAATACTTTATTCATGATATGATAATAATATATTTCTCTTTTATCTACAGGAACTTTATTATACAGAGAAATTTGCTAAAAGCGTAGGTAAATTTATTTTAGCTCATTTGTGGTATTGACAACTCCCTACTTTTCAAGTGATTACTTGACGTCACAGACTATTTGACACAAAGATCATAGATACATTATTGACATATTAAGTACGTGACATGCCACAAAGGCGGTGTTGCCAAAATGTACATATATAAATTACTGTAGATACAGGTGGTAGGTAGGACATGCATGGTCACACATGCATTTTTCACGAATTCATATATGTGTATGAAATGGATAGATAACTTAGCTAGGTCGGGAAAATCGGCGACAGCTCAAGCCGAGGTGCACCGAGTGCCCTTGAGGTGATCGCCTAAAACAAATCGGGTGAGTGCCCTAAGCGCTCCCCTTAGTAGTCCGGTGGAACTGTGAAGGCCTTATTGGCTGGCAGTGTATGTCAGTTCGAAAAAAAAAACAGGCGGTAGGTAGGATATTAAAAGAAATTCGTAAATTTTGAGGTGTATCTACTCTGCCACTGTATTATCTTTTTCAATGGGCCATTTCAATATTTCGATCGAATAACCGATAATCAAACATTTATTTTGTCTTTATTGCAATCCTATAAAAAATATACCTACTTTATCAGTACATTGTCTCCGTTGACATAATCGAAGAGGATAGAGTCCAACTTTTTTATGCTTGTAAATTTCTCCATCTTTTGATTAACAATATAAATTTCTACGCATCCGCGATTACCAGCCGAGTGACGACATCGTGGTGCGTGGTCAGGAATTTTAGTAATGTACTCTAAGGTCAAGAACGCAAGGAAAGTGTCCAATAGAGCTATACTCAAGGTATTTATAAGTAAACAAACTTATAAATTGCTTGGCTACACCAGATTCGAAATGCTAGGGGCGCGCTTTACATCCAGCTTTTGTCGAGTTATATTTCTTGTTGTTGTTTCCTATTGCAAAACAATCAAATTGCAGTAATAACATTTTGAGAAAGATCTTGGAAATTCTCAATAAATTAATAAATATATATTACGGCTAGTGCCTGTGTTCACGGCTCCACACGCGTTAGTTATTATTCATTGCGATTATTTGTCGCAATTATATACTAAATGTGTATGTTGTTTAAATATCTTGCGTGTTCAAATAATAACAATTACAGCACAATCAGTTTGGCGGTAAAGAAGTTCATACACTGCAGCGCCATATACTGACGTTTTCTAAAACCTTCGTGAAAAAAAATTGTGCCGAGTTTCATGGAGTTCGATCAAACGGTGATAAAGTTTATCCACCCAATACAGAGTAGAAAACTATCGGGATTCTGAGGAAAATTATATTAATTATTTAAGACGGCAAATTTTACATAAAAAAATCATCAAATTGTTTTTAAAAATAACTACGTCTTTAGATTTTTTTAAATCTTACCTGAGACGGGAAACGCAACAACTAAATAAAAAAAAAATACATTCATTATATTGAATTGAGAAATTATAAATAAAGATTCAGTCTCTCGAACAAATACAATTTCTTAGGATTCAAGGAAACCACGAAAATTAGTTAATCTTATACATTGATTCTGACTAATATTACCTCACGTAGACCTATTTTTTTATTATAGCATGACACACAAACTACATTCTAACTGAGAGTAACCACAGTCCAATCTAAAAACAACCACCATCACCGAGGGAACTACAAACCATCTACACTCTAAGATACCATGCCAGCCTGTAAGCTTCTTGAATGCAAAAGAGTCACTACGACAGATTCCTGGCAATGTAACGATTGCTAAATCAATTTATTCGTAGGGCAGTAGGAATCGAATGGTTCGTTCGAGACAAAGACCTCCATATAAATATGAAACTTCTGTTGATCATACCCTACATCACTCGGCTACTAGATACTTCGATATAGCTGGCAGTCACTCTAATTCGTTAGTAATTTCCACCTGAAATAACACCCCACACACTAGAGCAGCAAAATAAAAAACGATCGCGCAATACCTCATAGACCTTCCCGACGACGTAACGGTGGCTAATGAGCCGTACTTCTCCGGTTTGTAAAACAATGCATATTCGCGTTCACGCCTGCATACTCATCGTTTTCGTCGCGCCGCTGAGAACGGGTGGTTAACTTCGCTCCCGCACTTCGATCAGCTGCTTTTATAACAGACATTTATTACACAATATTGGAAGACAAAATAAATATACAACAAAGATACTAATTTATTTGTGTACATTTTAAAAGTGTAAATGTTAGAATTATAGTTTTATAATCTACACTAAGCAGCTGTTACTTTATTAAACTTTTTTCTTTATTGCTTCACTCATCATTAGCCTTCGAACAGGAGATATTTATTCAAAATCTGTCGTTCAGATAATTTTACATTTAATTTAAATAGAGAACGTTGTATATTTTTCTACAATTGAATTAATTGGATCTGTTAGATGATTACAAGTAGGAGAACCACCTAATAGATAAAATTTTATATTATCAAATAAATTTGTACCAATAGACTGATGCACGAACTTATTGATAATGAAGTCCTATTTGTATGTGCCTACGCCTCTAGTTTAAAAAAAATCAGACATATTACAAATTTTTATTACCTCCGGAGAGAGGTACAACAGTTCTTCGTGGTCTTTAGCAAATATAAAGCTATGAAAGTGTTGCGTGACTAAAGAACTTTCACAAATATTACAAAGATATTTTTAATCAAGATACAAGAATCTTGTATCTTACAGAATGTAACCAACAATATTTAACAATTACTTGGATATTAAAATCTGAAAAAAATATATTCTCTTCAAATTCTATTTCTTCCTCTACACCTGTACATCAGTTATATTTTGTGTTGTGTTGTTGTTTGTATGTATGTATTCCCTTTATTGCAGAGGAACAATTTAAAATAGAAATATGCTCTAAAGTTGCACGATTGCCATGATGTGTATCTTTTAAAGAAATATGCATTAAAATCTTATTATAAATAATAAATATATATTATATATAATAAATAATTAATATACAAACTGCATGACAGTAGGATTATTGTTCATACCTCCTCGTGCACTGATATTGCAGAACAAAATTCCAAATGATCTTGGTTTAATTTGTGGAATGATAGTATAAAGGAGTTTTTGGCTCGATCAAATGGGCATATAAAAGTGTTAATGATTTTTTATAGATATTTATGTGATAAATAATTGCAAATTACTTGAAAATTAACTAATAATATTGTTTGTGATTGTTCGATATGCATGGCACTTCACTACGATAAGTAGGCGGTACCATACAATGAAGTATGACATTATTTGTAATACAAATTACCGAAAAAAATATTATAATTCATAGGCGTTTTATACCACCATTTAAGTTTCTGTATTTTAAATAAATATAACAATCGTTAACATTGATGGTATGTAACACCTATATTTAGCAGATTTTTACTTCTTCTGTTACTTTTTTAAAGGTGGTAGAGCTACGCTGAAGCTATTACTGGTTTCAGCATGAATGGGTCGGCTCGCCCGGGGTAGTACCACCCTCTCACAGAAAGCCGACGTGAAGTAACAGTAGCTGCACTGTTGCGTTTCGTTCGGTCAGTGAGAGCGCCGGAGGCCCACATATTTAAAAGGCCGGCAACGCACTTGCGACTCCCCTGGTGTTGCTAGTGTCTATGGATGGTGGTGATCACTTACCATCAGGTGACCCACCTGTTCGTTTGCCCCCTATAATATATAAAAAAAAAAAAAAAATACTTTTATACTTCAGAACTGCACAATAAACCATTATAATACGATTTATATGGATTACGTAAAATGAGTCCATACGACCGTTCTGCCGCCATGTTAAAACATGATCATGATTAAGTTCCAATTGTGTGCGCATTTGGTTAGTTACCCAAATGCATTAGTGACGCGCCACGCCTACTTAGCACTTCCACTCTTCTCTTTCTTCCGTGTGAAATGCTAATAATATATGTGAGGACCTCATACATTATTTTCATGTACATATTTCGCATTCCATCGCAAGAGCTCGAAAAACGGCTTCATTAGACTACATCAACTTTTCTCTATTTTTTATAAATATAATTTACATGTGTTTTACAAATAAACCTTAACGAAATAATTTATCTAAACGCTATTGAAAATATTGTCACTTCTTCTTCTTCTTGTTTTGGCACCGCAGAAGCATTTGCCAGTGTCAATGTTTTGTTTCAAATAAGTGTCTTGTGATAATTATAATGTTCTAACAAGATGGTGGTTTCCTTGTTAGAACTCTCCATGGAGTTTTGGTGGCATCTCAGAATGCTTGCTCCGTGGTATTATTTCCCATCCACTTCACTTGTGCATAATAACCGAACTTTATTACGTAAAACACCACCAATATTACAAAATATAGAGTCTGATAACACAAGATTATGAATAAAATATAAAAGCCACGTCATGACAGACCAAGATCCCGCCAAAAACTCAACATATTAGGATCATACATTAATCGACAGTATATGGTAAGAACATTTTTAGGAGAAAAAGTTGCCTTACACTAAGAACATTCGATATGGTATACAATTTCTCAGTAGGGAATCTAAACGACAGAAACGAGCTTACTTTTAAAACTGCTCTTTGAGCACGCTCTAATGTTATTAAGGTAGTTTTAGGGGCTCCGTCCCAGGATGTGATGCAATATGTAATAATCGACTGACAGATGGCAAAATACACAGATTTAATAAATTTTGAATCTCGAATGTGTCGTAATTTTTTAAATATATAAATAAGTTTTCGAACTCTAGACGTAAGAAGTTCAATATGCGTCTAGAAAACTGTCTATTATTATACCTAAATATTTTATGGTGTTAACGCGCTGTAATTGAACACAGGAACAAACAGAAATATTTTGAAATAGACAGAAGTGTGCAGATAAAGAAAGATGATTATAAGGAGGATTTTTATAGTTTAATGGAATAAAAGCTATATATTTCGTTTTATTAATGTTTAAAGTTAATAAGTTTCGATTTCACCATTGATTGCATCACAGTATTTAACCAATCCTGTGAATGTGTGAAGATCTCTGTCCATGACTCGCTTGAAAAAACCAAGGCGGTGTCATCAGCCAAATGTTAATATTTTCCCATATGGTAAGCAGAGATTACATGGATCATTAATGTAGACAAGGAAGAGAGTAGGCCCAAGAATACTACCTTGGGGCACGCTATAAGTAATAGGTAAGTCGTTGCTGATATAGTTTTCTATCTTGAGAAATTGTGTTCTATGTGATAGATAATCGGCGAATAATTTGAACTGAGTACCTCGAACCCTTATCCGTTCTAATTTGGTAATGAGAGTCGGAACAGAGACAGTGTCAAAAGCCTTCGCTAGATCTAGGAATATGGCTAGAGTAACAATAGAATAGAATCAATAGAAGTAACAATGTAATTGGTAAATTCTAATATAGCGTCTTCAGACGATCTACTTTTCCGAAAACCATATTGATTTACAGAAAGTATTTGATTACTTGCTAAATATTTTACTAGTCTGGAATTTGACAATTTTTCAAATATCTTACATATGGTTCGGAGGATAGAAAAATGTCTATAGTTATTGACACAATCTTTGTTACGAGCTTTATGGATTGATATTATAACAGAAGAGCTTAGGGACTTAGGAAAGATGCCTGTTACAAATGTTAGATTACAGGTGTACGTAAGGGGACCAATTAAAACATTTTTGTATATTTTCAGAATTAAGCCAGAGATATTATCACGAGTGGAATATGAGCTATCTTTTAGATTTGATATTAAAACTTCAACCTAGGTTTCGTCTGTCGAAAGGAGAACAAATGATTTAGATGATAAGGGACAAGAAATTGTGATAGGGTTCATAATATTGCCTGTTTTTATTGCGTCTGCCAGTGACTTGCCAATATTGGCGAAGTAAGAGTATACCTCATTAATCTGAGATTGCTGGTTAGCGGTTGATATCAAGCCTATTGCAACATTCTTTGGTTTTGGCGTAAATGCAACCATTTTTATAATTTCCCAAAGCTTTGTTATGTTAGATTTGCAATTAATAAGTTTTGCGTATGAAATTTTATTTTTTTTAAGAGCTAATTTACAATAATCTATGTATCTTTTATAAGTTGTTTGTAAAATTATATTACTTGGGGATTTTTTAAACTTTTTATGTGAGTTGTCGCTATTTCTCATTCATTTTAACAGCCCTAATGTAATCAAAGGTCGAATAGTCCTCTTGCGTTTAGATATCTTAAAAAATTTTAGTATTTAGGGCAATGGCATTTTTTATTGAATAGATCATAAATGTCAGAGCTTTATTTGTATCATTCAGTCTATAAATTTCATCAAAATCAATCGATGGACGAATCTAGATCTTCGTAATCTATCCTACTTGTGAATATTGGTGATTTATACAATGTTATATCCAAGCATAAATTTAACATGACGCTGTAGTGGTCAGTTATAGTAGTGAAGGCTACATAGCAATATGCAGGATGCTTTGTTTTAATCATAAAATGGTCAAGACATGTGCGATTATGGTTACGAATAGTATGAGCTGGTAATTTGCTATGGAAAGCCAACATATTCGGGTACTTGGATGATCTAGAATCCACGTTGTCTACACCAATATCTATGTTGATGTCAGCTAACAATAATCAAGTAGCTAATTACTGAATATTTACATAGTAAGTAATTTAATGAAGTATAAAATTTTCAATATTTCATTCATCGGGAGGTCTATAAATCGCAATAATAGAAATATCATTTCTTAGGCTAAGTAATAAATAATTCGCATTAGATAATTCTGGTTCCGTTACTTTCATACTATAATCCTTATGGCAATAAGCCACTATCCCTTCGTTTTGTGTTTTGTTCAGTATAGTTGTGAAAGAATTATTAAATTCATCCAATGAAGTTATGTAAGCGGAATTTGTTAGCCAACATTCTGTAAGTACAATCATATTCCATTCAATTTTAGACCACTCTAAAAGTGTCTGAAAATTAGACATATTATGATTTATTCTTCCTATATTCTGACATATTATTTATAACGAATTTAAACATGGTGAAAACAGGTTTTCACAGTTATTCATATCACATTTCACTGATTCCGCTATATTAAAATTATCCAAATCTGATTGTAAGTTGGGAAAGTTATTGAATGTTTAAAAATAAAAGCATACGATATACGAAACTTGAATAGTAGTTTAGAAAATACAGAACAAAAATTAAACAATAAATAGAGTTACAAGGAGTATTACATCCATTTATAATTCGGTAATCACTAAAATATATTAAGAACAAAACATTTGAAGCCATCTGAAAAGAACAATTTGTAGATATTATATGTTTATATAAACTCTCTGCTAATAGTTTTACGTACTACCATAAGTAATAATGGCGACAGAATCATGATGTCACAGTCTAGTATGCTTATGAATGAGTTAGCACAGAGATATTGCACGGCATAAAGTGAGATATTATTGAAATGTAGTAAATAATGAACATAATTATGTATACGCAAACAATATAAAAATAATATAAGAACGAATATAAACAACAACCAAGTATATACCATATAATACTATCGAGAAGTGACATAATATTGAACATTTAACATTTAATGTAGGCAATAATTTATAATCGTAGCCACTTCCGGGTCAGCTAGCTGAGCTGTACGGGTTGATGTAGCATCCCAGTGTGGAATATCTACAGTTACCGGACAGACACCACATTCAGATAACGCAGGCTCGGCGACCGGGCGACTAAGCGTGTCGGCTAGCACATTAGCTCTACCGGGAGTGTATTCAATTTATAAATCGAAAGATTGTAGTTTCAATGTCCAACGAGCAAGCCTACCACTCGGGGACTTGAGTGAAAACAGCCATTTTAAAGGCTGATGATCACTCCTAACGTACACCTGATGACCATCAATGTACCCTCGGAATCTCTCCACTGCCCACACAACGGCTAATGCCTCTCTCTCGGTGGTGGAGTAGTTGCGTTCGGCTGGAGTGAGAAGACGACTAGCGTACTCAAGTGGGTGCTCATCGTTAGGCGACTCCCCCTGAAGTAAAGCTGCCCCTAGAGCAAAATGCCTAGCGTCTGTTCTAAGGATGAAGGGTTTCGAATAATCCGGTTGAACCAGGATAGGTGGTGAAGCTAGAAGCATCTTAAGCTGTTCAAAAGCATTAGTTTGCTCTTTCCCCCACTTCCACGTCTCCTACTTTTTGGTAAGACGAGTAAGGGGCTCTGCCACCTTCGCAAACTCCGGTATGAATTTTCGAAACCAAGAACATGTCTGAAGAAAGGTACGAAGTTTTTGGAGGCCAGTTGGCTCCTTCATTTCTACAACAGCACGGACCTTATCTTCGTCCGGAGATGTACCATCTCGTGATATTACGTGACCGAGGTATTTGATCCGTTCTCTGGCAAAAGCACACTTATCACGGTTCGCCCGCAGTTTGAAAACGCGTAGGCGCTCAAATACCGCACGTAGATCTGAAATATGAGTTTCGTAATTTTCGGAAATCACCAATAAATCATCAAGATACCCTAGAATAGTTTTTTTCACAAAGTGTATGACCAGACCTGAATCGGTCAATTAATCGTTGAAAGGCCAAAAGGCATACGCTTAAAACGATAGGTACCAAAAGGCGTGACAAATGCAGTTTTATCACGATCCGTTGTACTCACCTGCCAGTACCCGCTACGGAGATCCAATGAACTCATTACACAACCCTTCTTGGTCGACTGCAACAGTTCATCGATACGTGGCATGGGATACGCATCCGTCTTGGTAACCGCATTCAGTTTACGATAGTCTACACAAAACCTATATCTATTATTAGATTTAGGCACCAGAACACATGGTGCTGCCCACGCAGACTCACATTCCTCAATCACATCCTCCGATAACATTCGGTCCAACTCGACGCGCATTACCTCTTTCTTCGCAAGCGTGACGTGATATGGAGGTACGGCCATAGGCGGATGATCGCCAGTATCTATGTGATGCTCTGCGAATGGTGTTGGTTCTCCCACTAGATGAAAAATATCAGAATACTCACATAACAGATTCTCCAGGCGAGACCTTTCAGACTTTGATAATGTGATACCCTCATCTTCACGTAACACGTTCATGGAGGCGCATTCAACCGGGTCTTGTGGGTTTTCCCACGACAGAGGGTGTAAGACCTGAGGCCGATCAGCTGTCTACCAAGTGTAATTAAAAAAATTAAGAATCATCTTCACTTTAATAATAAAATCGATACCTAACAATGTCTCATTATTAACCGCGTCGGGTAAAATAATAAACTCGATAGGCACAATTAATGAAGCAAGATGAACGTCAACGATAGTTAGTAGTACCCTAGTATTTCTAATAGTACCATCTGCAAGTTTTACAACCATAGATTCGGTACGAAAGTTAAACCCTATACGTTTCAATAACAAATAGAGTGAACTACTCGCTATACTTCGACGCGCAGCAGTATCTAATAACGCGGTACCCGTGAACCCCCCTATACTCACTTGTACGATAGGCCGACCGTGTGTATAATTATTAATACATATTGACGAAAAAACATTTTCTACTTTAACATTGTCATTCATACTATTATTATTACTTTGTTTACATTTAGAACAATTTATTCTTATATGACCCTTTTCACCACAGCCGTAACAAAATGTACCTGTATCAGAATAAAACTTTTTTTTACTTAACTTATCACATGAGTCGCGGTTGTCACCTCGCGGTTTACAGTAAACGCAAAATAGTTTTCTATCACTTTCACTTATAACACCTTCGTTTAAAATCTGAGCGCGGTGCGGCAGCGTCGTGTGACCTCGAGAGCCCTGCGCAGTAACGGTATCTCGGGAGCCCTGCGCAGTACCAAAACTGAGGGAGCCCTGCGCAGTACCAAAACCGCGGGAGCCCTGCGCAGTACCGATAACGCGAGAGCCCTACGCAGTATCAAAACCGCGGGAGCCCTGCGCAGTACCGAAAACGCGGGAGCCCTGCGCAGTAACGGCAACTCGGGTAGACATCCGACTCGAACATGAAGCAACTTCACTGGGACTAGCATATTCAATATCCTTAGGTGATGGTACTAACTGATGATGTTCGGCGTTCTCAGAGAGCGATTCCTCTATAGCTCGTGCCCTTTCTATTAGAGATTCAATGTTACTTACGAGGTCTCTGGGCAACCGTTTCCTAATCCTCTTGTGTAATAAACCGTATATCATGTCCAATCGCGCCTCTTCTGGTAGTTGATATGGTAGTTTTGCTAACAAAGCTCGTATTCTTACAATAAATATATCAGCACGTTCCAGACCATGCTCAGCAGCAAAAATGTCTCTATATAACTTATATGCAGGGCGCGGTATTCCGTACATCGAAGGTAGACGTTTCACAGCATCCGACCACGACATTATTTCATTTCGGATTCCACGCCACCATACTGCTGCATCACCATGTAGTAGCATGGGAAGTCCACGAAGAGCCATATCATCGCTAACTGATGTACAGTCTTTAAACATCTCGACCGCATCTATAAATGCTTCTACAGCTTCAGGTTGGTGCGATGAACCATCGAAGCGTGCGGTGCACTTAGATAGATTACCTCGGATGTGTGACGGCAACGAAGATGATAACATGACATCCGCGGCGGAATTCACGCCTGGGAACCCACCTGGATGCGATGTCAGATGAGACTCCACCAGCTTCTGGTTTGTTTCGGCCTGAGCCTTAGAAAAGGCGGCGAAAAGCGAAGATAATTCGTCTCCGGACATGAGCACTGGTACTATAGTAGTGGTTTGCACCGATTTCAAAGATCCTTCAATTGAACTGGAGTCTTCATCGTTGTTGTTTCGATGTTTTCGCGGCGGCATTATGTTCTCGTATGTGGGTATTCCAAAATAATTCTTAATGTATTCACGGCCAATACGTTGGGAGCCACTTTAACAGTTTATTATCTCAAATACTGTTATTTGAACAATATACTATGTAAAAGTACAATATACAGAACGAACATATAAATTAGCACGGAACATAGAAAACAATACGGACTCAGAGCGACAATCGGTGCACGACTAACTCGGGGGCGTGATGCATCGTACGAGTGAGTGGGGGCGCACGCGCAGGCAGAGGTGTACTCCGTGGTCAGGGTTGTATTAGGCGCGTTACACTTTTCATATAAGTGTATGTTAAAAACCCGATCGAGTTTCTTGCCGGTTCTTCTCGATCACTGGGATGTTTTCCGAAACGGTAGTAGTTTTGACGTTCATAAGCGTCTTCTTAGGGCCTATATTGAATTAAGTATTTTTGATTTTGAACATCAGACGAGATTGTGGTCAAACGCTATACTTATTCAGTTAGAAAAATAAACTGAAACAGAAGAAATTTGGCTCCACATAATTAACTATTTAAAATATAAAGCAATTTAATCTATATCTCGTGAAAATAACGTTTTGAAACAATCTATTCGGTTAGTTTGATAAGTCCCACATGTATCTATTTGATAATGGACTTTTTCCCTAATGCGTCAAGGTCACAGAACTTATTTTTATCCGATATTAGTATGTACAAATATTTCCCAAAGGATAGACTTATATCTACATACTTATGCGTGAGCGAGAGTTATAAGTTGTTATTGATTATTTCCGACGTCTATGGAGGGTTACTCTACCTCTGCCCTGTTAGCTGTAGTTACCAGCGTTGCCATGTTTGTCTTTTGATTCAGCTTAGTAACTTTTCTGACTCAAGAAGATATTTCTGTTATATTCAGTATACATTGATTCTTTGGTCCGTTTCTTAATGAAAATAGAAACAAAAATATGCAGCGACTAATTGGGAAAATTAATAAACGAATAATTAAGCATCGGATAATGTAACGAAAATTATCATTTGGTGTTAATCAAGGCAAGGTTTGGATACTTTTCATTCCTAGTTCGAATCGTTTTACACTCTTTCTTTCTTTCATCTGGAACGGATTTTTTTAACAATTTTCGGAACTTTTATATCATAGAATAAAATAGTATACTGTGGATATTACTAGGCTAGCAATACCCGGCAATGTATATCTTTTTTCGGTAAAATGATTCCTTTGTTTTCCTTTTTTTTTCCGTTTTTATTATATACCAAAAATAATTGAATTTTAGAAGGATAACATAAAATCTATAATACTAAGCTGTTTCTAATTAACATAAGGAAATATGTAAACACAAAAAGTACGTACAAATTATGTAAAGATAGTTATTAAAAAAAAAAAGTGATATAATTGAACCATTTATTCCGTCCATTTGAAAATAGGATCATGTGTTCGTTCAGTAGACGACGACACCGGCTAATAATTGTGACATACTATTTATGCAACGTCGTGATGTGGTCGCTTGTTGTGTTATGTGTTACAGTATTATTTACATTATATCCCCGGCCTTCCACAACTTACATCGTTGTGCCGGGACCAAAATACCCGCCTACAAATGGTGAAATCTGGCCGAAACCGCAATTCGAGCTCAAAGAAGAATGTTATTACAAATTTCGGATTACTTCATTTAATGTTACGGTATGTAATTATTTTTGTTCTCTTGTCTGTGGGGGGTGTATACGCGCAAATATCTGCGCGATCCGGAAAGATTTTATTATATATTTTCGTAGATTTTATTTTGCTTTTAAAAATTGCGAGTCCCGAAACTTTTTTATTGAACGGTTACTTATTTTGTATTTTAACAATATGTTTATATCGAAATTTATAGGTCGTTTAAAACTACGTGAATATTCTTTTTATCAAATAAATCTAAATAGAAATGTTACAATAATTGTTATTCTATTTAGATTTATTATTCATGACTTTTTTTTATTCGTTATCTGTTGAAATTCATTTAAATTTTTCTGAATACCGACATAGTTTTAGTTGTTTAAGTCGATTGTTTTGATAGATATATTATTTTCCTGAGGAAATAATAAATAATATTAATGTCATAATAATATTGATTATTACAAAATAATATTAATTGCAATTTACCTCGAAATCTCTGTAATATATTCAGTATGAAAATTATTTGAATTTTAATTCATGATAATGACAGAAGTTGAGGATGCGTTGGCATCGCGAGGAATTCGCTGTGATAGAATGGCGATCTCGATGGTTACCGTTCCTTTTTTTGTACTGGGCTTACGACCCGATGATAAGATTATCCACAAATGGCGTCATTTTGTGTTGTTTCAATAATAAAAGTTCTGCACCGTTGCCTGGTATAGTAATTAAGCTCGTAATTTCGCTCTAGAAAGTACCCCTGCCCAGTTTTGAAATTAAAACGCGGTTGAATTCTAATTTAATAAATAATGATTCCTTGCTGGGTTTCAAGCTACAGAGCGTATAACCAGCATTGTGCTTGATTGTGAAATATAATACAGTCCGAATGACGATCGACGAAAAAAATATGCTGAAACTATCTGAAATATTGTGGTCCCGAACTAAGCGAACACAATTGTCTTTTCCTATAACCTAGCAAATCTATATCTGTAAATATTATATAGTAAAATCGTCCGTGTGTTGTTCCTTTTGTTTATCTAAACTACACAACGGGTTTTGATACGATATTGATTATCGCTTAAAGATTTTTTTCCGAAAGGTTTGTATGTTATATTTATATAGAAGTCGATATATTCCAATATAGTCGTAATAAGTTTTCGGGGGCTTACATCGATGATGCTGGATAAAACTTATAAGATATAACAAAGATTGTACATTTTAAAAACACCTGTAAAACGGTCCGTGATGGTTTACCGCGCCGTTCTGTTAAAGATAACCTGAAAGGATAATATATGTTATTTGCGACGCTATTTTCATCAACATAGTGTTATTCAATATCTTAGTTATTTTGAGCATTTAATGTGGAACAAAATTAGAGCATATGATTTAAAGCTTAGGAGATATCATATCTTCAATATAACGAGCTATAGAAAAACGTTCGTGTGAACATTGCATTGATATACGGTAAATATAAACACGGCAAAAAATGAATTTGAAAAGATGATGGCTTTGTTGATAGCGTGTTAGGACACAACGTTGAACTGTTATAACCCTTATTATTATGTACATAAAGCGCACTCGGCGTTTAGCATGTGACGCTGTTTTATCATATGTGTGTACAATTCCAGCACTTTACCGTTTCTCTTGAATTTATTACAAAACTTCCATAAGTCCAGTCAGTCAGGATCCGCTAGGAGTAATATTATTCTGTGGTCAGGATTCAGACCTCGCGGAGTTCGGTTCTAACCACTCAATAAAATACGGGAGGAGTAAGTGTGATAATTTTAAAAAATAATTAAAATATTCAGTTAGTGCAACTGTGTAGTTTCTTTAAAAAAGACAAACAGGGACGGCCTCGTAACAGAACGATGTAGGTTCGAATCCTTGTAACTGAGTCAGAGCTTTAGGTAAAGGAAAACATCGTGGTGAAACCATATTAAGGTGGTAGGGCTTTTTCTATGTCCGCCTGGATAACTACCAGCCTCAAGTTGAAAATCCGTCGCCAAGCACCTGTTGGTGTGTTCCGGCAGCAGTACTTCTTGAGATCCAATCCCATCTAGGTTTAGCGTGTTTATCATCTCCTATAAAGTATAAATTTAAAATTTAATTCGTTTAGGCATTTATGTCGCGTGTTTATTGCACGCGCACGGCCTTGACGCAAAACTAGGACGGGGGTTGCTAGTATATAAAAAGCCTAACATCATTTAATCTTTTTCTTTCAAATTTATTATCATCACGCCATGTTTATACCGGTGTGAGTGGAAAACATAATGCACAATTTTTGTTCCCTCTAGAAACCGTATTATTAAATATTATTAATTTCATATTAAGTTATACCTTCATGAATTTACACTTTTTTGTTTTAGATAATAAACCATGACTGTAATTTGCTCAGGGATGCCATAGAGCGTTATAATAACATATGGCGAGACATCTACAAGATTGCTATAGAGAATCGCGTTGGTCATTCCCGGAAAAATAACAAGAGTCATGTGGATTCGAATTATCATGGTTTTGTAAAAGGAATAAGGGTGAATTTGACGGACCATTGTGAAAACTACCCACATTTCGATATGAACGAACAATGTAGGTACTAAATCTATATATATATAGGCAGTGAGAAAACAGTTAAGAACATCTATCTCCCTTCTCTGTTTCTCAACCGATATTGTTGTCTCTTCTGTTTGTTCTGTCGATATTGACAAGCTTTATAAAAAAAAAATTGGAGAAATTTCATATTTTTCCTTAACTTTGAAACTTAGTTGAATTTCGAACACAAGACGATCATTACGTAGCTTTCATCAAAATAAGAAGTAGGTAACTAAAAAATTACGTTTTTCCGAGTTCTCACTAGAAAATAAATACTATTGTTCACTTTTTGATTTAAAAGTGTGAAAAACTTGGTATCGGTTTAACTTTAGTGGCGGAATTTAGAGTTACAATGGTTTTAGAATGGCAATATGTGAACGATGGTGTCGTCTGGAAATGACGCCCCTTTCTGTGCAACCACCAAAAACGAATGTAACCATCTATATATATAACTATATATGCTTTTAAAAATAGATATATTATGTATGATGAAAAGATAAACCATATCGAGTTTCTTGCCGGTTCTTCTCGATGAGTGGGTTGTTTGTCCGAACCGGTGGTAACTTTGACGTTCATAAGCGCCTTCTCGGGACCTAAACTGAATAATGTGTTTTTGATTTCGAAAAGGTTTAGAAAAAAGTAATTGAAAAATTCTACTTTGTGGGAAAATGCATTTAAAGTATGACTATGTGTGACTGAAACTTATTTAAAAAAATAAATGAAGCGCTTTAAGTAAATTCTAAAAGTTAATTAGTAGGTATGTATATAAATTCATTTGTGTAGAAGTTTTCTCTATTGTCTGTGACAGAGAGACTTTATAAAATATTATTATACAAATCAGATCGTCGGAGACTTCTCCTGATGCAATGCCGTTGCATCTTTAAATGCAATCACAAGCTTAAAATCAAAAAGAGGACAACGGTAACATCTTGTCGTAGTTTTGATAATATGAAAGTGGCTGTTGAATTGTATGTATTTCTCTCGTAACCTTAATTTACTTTCGGGTAAAAACTCGAAAAATGTAAAATTTGAGTTACTTCTATTTCTATTAAGGGTGCAATAAATACTAAAGCAAAAGATATAGATGCATATTGATTAATATATTTATTATAGCCAATAGCTATCTATTTATCGTCGTATGTATACCTTTGTTACACCTTGGCAACAGTTGAATTGCATTATAACTTGTCTTCAGTATAAGAGATACAAAACATGAGTCGTCGCCAAAAAGGAATTCGAGCACAGTTTAGATTTCGAATCCCACTCGGGCTCACATCGGTTGTCGAGTCCCACATTATACATGAGGCCATGAGAACCATAGTAGCCTAATTCAACGGATAAGCCGTTTGAGTACCATAGAGAATAAAAACAGTATTTTTGTATCTCTAGATCTTATGCTAAAGTAGCTTTTAAGCTGCCATCTAGTGAATATTCTTAGAATATTTATTACAATATTATTTTAGATCCACCTTGGTTCTAACAACATTTTCAATTTAAAAAATAGTTAGGCCACTATGGTTCTCATGGCCTCATAGATTCACTACTCATAGACACTGTGTACCATCGCTTTTAGGTTATGTCTTATACCTCTTTGGTCACGCTACGAACGGTAACCACATTTTACGTTAGGATCAATTTTAACATTTTTTTTTTGTTATGAACGTTAATTTCAAATTTAACTACCCTTAACATACGCTAACATAAGCTAAAAAACAAAACCGAATTTACCAGTGCTATGTTTTTCTCCAGCTGTTCGCATTTTTTGATTCGCCACGAGCCATTGTCGTGGTCAACGAACCTATGGACCCTCCACTGGATTAATATTCATTCAAACCTTTACAGATAGTCTAAGAGTAGGATCGATATCGAGTTTAAGTAGCGAATCAATTTGGGGTATCATCAGAGGACTAGAAAGTTGGACACAATTGCTATATTTCTCTGAAGATTACCAAGTAAGTTGTTTCGAGATAGATTGATTGATGTGACGTCCTTCCGTTATTCCCAAATGTTATGTGTGTTTTTTTCTCCATGATATGATTGATGAATTACCTCAAACCGGTAAAAAAAAAAGATAGTGTGTACTTATGTACACACGTTAGAAGTTGTACTTCTTTGGCGTAACAAGATAAAAATCTTTTCAAAAATTTCATTTTCACCTTATTCTACGTTTGTAGAAAAAATCACGCTGATAATAGAAAAAAGGTATTTGATACATACATACGTTTTTTTTTTAAATAAAATGTTGACTATAGCTAACTTCAGGGTGTCGGTTTTTCGTGACGGCGTGCGGCGCGCGCATCATAAAAATTTACTCTCATCATTTTTCCCTAACGCGCCAAAAGAAGTATAACTTTCTAAAATAATAATTCATGCTAATATCATAGAGACAAACGAACTAATTTGATGAAATAAGAAGCCACAATCGTAAACGTAGGTTTAGTAGGTGGTAGAGCTACGCTGAAACTATTACTGGTTTCAGCATGAATGTGTCGGCTCGCCCGACGCGCGGGGTACTACCACCCGACACACAGACGTGAGTCGACGTGAAGTAACAGTGCGCCCGCACTGTTGCGTTTCCTGTAGGTGGTAGAGCTACGCTGAAGCTATTACTGGTTTCAGCATGAATGTGTCGGCTCGCCCGACGCGCGGGGTACTACCACCCGACACACAGACGTGAGTCGACGTGAAGTAACAGTGCGCCCGCACTGTTGCGTTTCCTGTAGGTGGTAGAGCTACGCTGAAGCTATTACTGGTTTCAGCATGAATGTGTCGGCTCGCCCGACGCGCGGGGTACTACCACCCGACACACAGACGTGAGTCGACGTGAAGTAACAGTGCGCCCGCACTGTTGCGTTTCCTGTAGGTGGTAGAGCTACGCTGAAGCTATTACTGGTTTCAGCATGAATGTGTCGGCTCGCCCGACGCGCGGGGTACTACCACCCGACACACAGACGTGAGTCGACGTGAAGTAACAGTGCGCCCGCACTGTTGCGTTTCCTGTAGGTGGTAGAGCTACGCTGAAGCTATTACTGGTTTCAGCATGAATGTGTCGTCTCGCCCGACGCGCGGGGTAGTACCACCCGACACACAGACGTGAGTCGACGTGAAGTAACAGTGCGCCCGCACTGTTGCGTTTCCTGTAGGTGGTAGAGCTACGCTGAAGCTATTACTGGTTTCAGCATGAATGTGTCGGCTCGCCCGACGCGCGGGGTACTACCACCCGACACACAGACGTGAGTCGACGTGAAGTAACAGTGCGCCCGCACTGTTGCGTTTCCTGTAGGTGGTAGAGCTACGCTGAAGCTATTACTGGTTTCAGCATGAATGTGTCGGCTCGCCCGACGCGCGGGGTACTACCACCCGACACACAGACGTGAGTCGACGTGAAGTAACAGTGCGCCCGCACTGTTGCGTTTCCTGTAGGTGGTAGAGCTACGCTGAAGCTATTACTGGTTTCAGCATGAATGTGTCGTCTCGCCCGACGCGCGGGGTAGTACCACCCGACACACAGACGTGAGTCGACGTGTTCGTTCGGTCAGTGAGAGCGCCGGAGGCCCACATATTTAAAAGGCCGACAACGCACTTGCGACTCCCTTGGTGTTGCTAGTGTCTATGGACGGCGGTGATCACTTACCATCAGGTGACCCACCTGTTCGTTTGCCCCCTATAATATATAAAAAAAAACGATGTAAGAGAGTTCGGCGAATAAATGCATAATGTAATCTGCGAGCGGCGTTATTGTCAAGTATTATACAAGAGTTGAGTGCAATAAAAGTTAGAGTTTATCTGTGGTTTTGTTTTATCGTCACAATAAATTCCATTTTTCGTCAGGCCCGTCCGTAAGAATCTACTTAGAAAAGAAACAGTATATATATCTGCAAAGTCTCGTCTGTAATCAGTTGAGTCTATTCTTTTGTTTAGTTTTTTAATTTGTACTTAGGTACACGTTTATTGTCTTCGTTTCAGGAATATTCTACGTGGTGATTCAATTATCTTAAGAGTTCATAAAATTTTAATTTATTGCTGAGCGCATTGCTAAACTGTTTCCTTTTTCCGCAGCAAATTTACATAAACGCAACGAATATCAACGATTTCCCCCAGTATAAACATCGTGGTTTATTGCTCGACACGGGACGACATTACCTCTCTATGAAAAACATCTTAACGACCTTAGACGCGATGGCTATGAATAAAATGAACGTGTTTCATTGGCACATAGTGGACGATCAGAGTTTTCCTTATCAGAGCCAAAAATTTCCAGAATTAAGGTGAGATCGACATGGAGTCTTTATGGCCGTGAAATTTTTATACTTGCTGGGAATCCCTTTCATAACGGTTGGTACTGTCCTAGACAAAAGTTATTTCACTTATTTTCATTATTTAAAAGAGTAAAATAATTTGTTTCTTTGTTAAGTTCTGGCAACCCAGTATTTTTTAACACTACCTACTACTGTCTTTTCTAGGGAACGAGTCCATCTCTTTAGTTTCGTAAAATTCTAGTATATTTTGTAATATTTAGTATTGTAAGAAAATGATTGTCTTTTCAGAAGTCAGGAGGGAGTTTTTGGGAAATCTCATGAGTCATATTTCATCTCTTTATTTCAATTTTTTTTAGCAATAACCAAATTGTATTATACAAAATTCCACTAATATTACAGAACTTCGAATAAAGTTGATGAATAAAAACGGTAACCAGAGTACAAGCAATACCAAGATTACCTAAAGATTCTATGAATTTAATTTTTTCTGTATTTTATAGTAACAAGGGCGCGTTCCATCACACAATGATATATACAAGAGATAATATAAAAACTATAATCAATTATGCCCGAGTTCGCGGGATACGTGTGTTACCAGAATTCGATATTCCGGGTAAGTACAAACGATTGGATCATTTTTTTAAACTCTGTTTATGGTACTTAACATCTTGTTTCTTTCTATCCGTGTATAGTAGAACCTTAGTAAACACGACTTAAACGGATATGTTATCGTATGAATAAATTACAGCATGAGAAGAATAAAACAACACGTTTGCATTTGATTGTGTTTTTTAAGGAGTTTCAGTACTTTTTATATTAGGCTATTTTCTACCAGATCCATATGTTTAGTCCATGGATGAAAAAAAAAACTGTAAGCATCTAAAGATAAAAAAACGTTTTGGTAACTTCGATGAAAACTATATTTCGTTTATTTTCACTTTAGTGTCCGATCAAATTGCGATATAAAGTTATATATAAAAAAAAGTGTGTGTGTGTGTACTTATGTACACGCGTTAGAAGTTATACTTCTTTGGCGTAACAAGATAAAAATCGTTTCAAAAATGTTATCTTTCGTCTTATTCTACGTTTGTAGAAAAAGCGACACTAACAATAGGATAAGGTATTTTATACTTAAAGTTTTTTAAATAAAATGTTGACTATAGCTAACTTCGGGGTGTCGGTTTTTCATAACGGTTTTTTTTTTTTTAATATTATAGGGGGCAAACGAACAGATGGGCCACCTGATGGTAAGTGATTACCGCTGTCCATAGACACTAGCAACACCAGGGGAGTCGCAAGTGTGTTGCCGGCCTTTTAAATATGTGGGCCTCCGGCGCTCTCACTGACCGAACGAAACGCAACAGTGCAAGCACTGTTACTTCACATCGGTTTTCTGTGAGAGGGTGGTACTACCCCGGGCGAGCCGACCCATTCATGCTGAAACCAGTAATAGCTTCAGCGTAGCTCTACCACCTACACATGCGCGCGCATCGTAAAAATTTACTCTTATCATTTTTTGCCCTAACGCGTCAAAAGAAGTATAACTTTAAAAACAATCCTTACTTAAATTAAAGTCTTATAAAACTGGTGATCTATGGACTAATTTGTCGTCCGCCGATCAAAATATCCTTTTAATACTACCAACGAGAAAGTTTGTAAGGCATGAAGAATATACTCGTATATATGTAGGTACTCTTTTACGCAATCACTAACTGTATATCTTATTTTGATGGAACTTTACAATAATATAATTGATACATCGGAATAATAAAAATACTTTTTTTTAATGTATAAATATATTATTCAAATTTGTCAAAACTAAGAGAAATCCTAGTTTCCGAGTGTAATCTTGGCATGTCCAGTAAAAATGTCCATAAAACGTTACGAGTTACATGAAGGTAATAATGCATTATATATGAAGGTAAACCACTGATGAAGTGGCATGGTCATACATGCATTTTTCACCAATTCATATGTGTATGAAATGGATAGATTTTTTTTAAATAATGTGGGAAGAAATCCTACGTTGGACACCCTGGGGAGCTGTGGGGTGTCAGACTCTTACTGACTAAAAAACCCACGAGATATCGTCTGCCGCGCTATGGAGTGGCACGGGAACGAACAAGCAAGCATCATGCCACCCCGGCGTCAAGGTCCAGCTCGAACGCCCTGACCGCGACGACAGCTCGGTCAAGCTGCCTACCCGTCTACCGAACCAATGTGCAATGGAAATTCAGGTCCCCAGCCCCTTCCCTCCTTGGTCCGGCTTGGCAGTCAAAGGGTCACCACCTCCAACAACCACCACCTGTAACTTTTTTACGTGGTTTTCTACCACGGTGACTTTTTAACGAGATTTTCTCCCTCTCCATCAACCCGAAGACCTCCCCTCTGTCACTTTTTAACGTGCTTTCCTCTCACGGTAACTATTTCATGAGTTTTCTCCCTCTCCCTCCGCCCAAAGCCTGTCCCTCTGTCACTTTCTGTCCCGGTATCAAATGGATAGGTTGATAGCTTAGGTTAGATTAGCATAGTCAGATCGGGAAACCCGGCAACAGTTCAAGCCTAGGCGCACCGAGTGCCCTTGCGCTAATCGCCTAAACAAATCGGGTGAGTGCCTTAAGCGCTCCCCTTAGTAGTCCGGTGGAACTGTAGCGGCTTTATGAAGCCAACAGTGTAGGTCAGTTCGAAACAAAAAAAAATGAAGTGGCAGACAGCTGCCAATATTGTTATAAATGTGTCCTATTCCCCGTTCAGGTCACACTCGTTCTTGGGGTGCGGCGTACCCAGAGCTCCTCACCGAGTGTTTTAATAATAATAAGGTGATCTCATTGGGTCCATTAAATCCAATCCGAAATGCGACGTATAGAACGCTCCAAGACTTAATGCAAGAAGTCCAGGATTTGTTCCCTGACAAATACTTACACGTTGGTGGCGATGAAGTTGATATGAGTTGCTGGTGAGTGAGAGAATATAATTATATTTGTATTAATGTATTTAACAAATGCCCTCGACTTCGTTCACGTGTAATTGTTTTTTTTTTTTGTAAAATCTACTTATCTTATCTGGATTGAATGTTGATTGATGTGGCTTGGTAGTTAAACTCCAGTGTTAGACCCCTTGCTAGAACACAATGTATGATGTAGGAAGTTTGCATCACGCGTCAATAGATGGCGCTTGTCAAAATTATTATAATACTAGAACACGGTGTCAAGAGTCCCATGTGATGTATAATTAGATGATAGATAAATGTAATGTAATAGTATTCCGGTGAAACTGTGAAGGCATTATTGCTGGCAGTGTGGGTCAGTTCGAAAAAAAAAAAAAAAGTATAATCTAATGAGACTTATAATTTTTTAAGTTTTCAATTTTCAATATATATGGCTCAACTCGATCTCGTCATTTTTTTGTTGGGAGGACCTCAAAGTAGGCGGTTTACACAATCAGCGGTCAAATCAACCTACACTACTATTATAAAGACGGGAATTTAGGAAGTTTTTTGTGAGGTTACTTTCTAAAACTACTGGTCAATTCTAAGGATTATTTACGGATACATACAATCTACAATATAAATATTCAATACTAGAAACCGTGACAAACTGGCCGTTCCATGTTTACGACTCAGTAAAACCAGTAACAGTTGTTTAGATAATAATAGTGTTAGGCTTTACAACAAAGTCCCAAAGCATATTACCGATTTGCCGGACTGTAGGTTTAAGCGCCATGTCAAGCGGGTTTTGGTGTCAAAGTGGTATTATAGAGTCGATCAATATGTGAAAGATTGTGATGTCAGCAATTAACTCATCTCTGTGCATCCACTAAAAACGATTGCAACGTGAAATGTATTTTAAATATACATCTATATATGTTAAAAAGGTAAACCCTATCGAGTTTCTCGCCGGTTCTTCTCGATGACTGAGTTACTTTTCGAACCGGTGGTAATTTTTACGTTCATAAGCGCCTTCTTAGGGTCCAAATTTTGATTATTTGATATGAACGGATTAAGATAACCTATAATTAAAAATACCATCCACGTGTTTTCTTGTCACTATTAATATTTTTTTATTGTCTATTAACTAATAACTTTTTTTTTTCGAAATGACATACCCTGTTGGCTCTTGGCATCTACAGATTCACCGGACAAACTAATTACCTCCACGTTCAATGTTTATAGTTTATACATATGCAGGGAATATGGTAAAATAATTTTTAAATGCAAATTTGCCATATTACCATGGCAACGGATAACATATTGATAATAATATTATAGCAACGATAACGCGTAACGAAAATTTTTCTCTACCGTGCCACAAGAAGTTTCACTCCAATAAGAAAATATATTTGTCGTAGATAACTTTGTATTTTAGGCAATCGAACCCTGAACTACAGAAATATATGTCGGAACACGGTTTGTCCGTGAAGAAACTTCACGCTTTGTTTATGCAGAATGTGATACAGTTGTTGGGAAACAGGTCGATTCCGATTGTTTGGCAGGTGGGTGGGTTCATATGTTTGTAAATTTACACTCTCTCGGCTTTACTTAATTGCTTCAGATCAGCTAGATCAGTGTGCGCTGGAGTCTGTGGTCTCATGACTACAGAAGCCTGTAACGGCTATAACGGCTATATGTCACGCTGTTGTTATACTCTTTTACAATAATTGTTATTACAACTGTTTTCGGTTATCATGGTTCAAGTTCATAATGGTTAAAAGGTGTAAAAATGGTCATTATTTGTATTCATGCTAAAGACGTATAACTTGCCACGTGCTTACATAAATGCACGTACTCTTTCTATTCCTTACTTTTCTCTGTCTCTGGATTCGTCGCACCTCTTAAAACTTGTCGCTTGGTGCGGTAGCCAAGACTGTGGTGAAATGAAAAACCTATAAATCACATACTGATGAGCCAAAAACCGTTATTTTTGACAATGAGCTGTCATCTTTTACAAGGAGTAAATACAATACACTGATATACAATACAATACATCAATACACTCATGTAATATAAAATAAACAAGATTATTCCAACTAACCATTATTTCAGGAGGTTTTTGATGAGGGTGTGCCCCTTTCAAAAGATACACTAATACAAGTATGGAAATACGTTTGGATAGAAGAGATGGTAACGGTAAGTGGATCATTGAATATGGCCTATTAAGCATTTATAGTTTTGTTGGTAATATTTTAGCCTCAAAACTATTGAAAACATGAGCGGATGAAGGTGATACGTCAGACATTGTACTCATAAAAAATGCGCTCCCATAGGTTAGTTATATATTTGATCATATTATATCCCAGCAGGACCGACGGACGTTGTCCTGCCCTGACAATAAAAAATATATACTTATGTGCATCAAATGCTTTAGTTAATTGATAAGAATTAAATTAATACTGTATCTAAATCTAAATAGTCTACCAAAAACCTCATTTTTGAAAAGATAAATGGATATATTAGCAAGATAGGTATATGCCATCGCAGACTTTTTTTGTAGATATATTTCTCACTATGCATAGTTTTGTTGTATGTCAAAAGACTGAGGCAGTGTTTTCGATGAAAGCTCCCAGGCGGCTTGACTTTTCCAACAATTATCGTTTTATTTCAATCAATTTACACAAAACCTTGACAAATTATATACCTAAACTTTTCTCATGTATTACTCTATCTATTGGTGAAGTTCTTGTTACACCACACATCCATCTTAACATTCGCATATCTGCAACATGTAGTTTTCTCTCATCTGTTGTGGTAACGAATAAGTGCACCTTGGTGTATGCTATTCGCTGATGATGTTGTTCTTGTTGGTGAAAATGCTGCCGAGGTCCAGAGTAAGCAGGAGAATGTTGATTTAAAGATTAGTGGGATGAAAACTGAACATTTGTTCTGTGACTTTGGAGGTCCATCCAGTTTTTGTCATATTACCTTAAACGTTGTATTCTTACCAGCCTGCTCCAATTTTCGATACCTCGGCTCATTAATCCAAAATGACGGTGGAATAGAAAAGGACGTGAGGAATAGGATAAATGCAGGGTGGATGAATTGGCGAAAGGTATCTGGGGTGGTTTGTGATCCACGAATGCTGTTGAAACTCAAGGGGAAGGTGTATAAAACTAAAATAAGACCAGCCGTGTTATATGGATCCGAGTGCTGGGCTACGAAAGAGACGGATGAGAAAAAATTACATGTGGCAGAAATGCGAATGTTAAGATGGATGTGTGGTGTAAGAAGGATGGATAAGATTAAGAATGAGTGTATCAGAGGAAGTTTGCAAATAGCACCAGTGACAGAGAAGTTAAGGAGTAATAGGTTAGCATGGTACGGGCATATTATGAGAAGAGATGAAAGTCATGTAACAAGAAAAGTTTTGAGCTTGGTAGTGGACGGATATAGGGGTAGAGGAAGACCAAAAAAGGTTTGTGTGAAAAATGATATGTGTGTAAAAAGTGTGAATACTGAAATGACATCTGACAGACGACAGTGGAAAAGGAAAACATGTTACAAGGGTAAGATGATGATGATGATAGCTGAATATCTGTTTGCGTATGCAGAGATATCATTCTAGTTTGTTTTCTATAGTCCACAAGATTATTGGAAATTTTCTTAACCTTAAATAAATATTAATCGATAAAAAAACCGACTTCAAAAATATCTACTCCCATTAAATGCACCAGAACATCCTTGACAAATCCTTGAAAAATCAAACCCCCCCCCCCCCAAATTTTGCATTTCAAACTTTTCGAAATATACACTTAATACGGATAAAATGAGAAATCCCTATAGATTTTGTCTGCTGGACATCGTGTGGTGTTCTCATCGTCGTGGTATTTGGATTATTTGAATTTCTCCTGGGACATGTTCTACGCGGATGATCCCCGTCTGATGGTGTACAATTTGAACCCGTCTGCCAACCTCGCCAACATCGTTGGCGGTGAAGCTTGCATGTGGGGGGAAATGGCGGACGACGCCAATGTTATAAGCAGGTGAGTATTATAAATTCGAAAGGGAGTTTGTTTGAACGATTGTTATGCTTTGACATGTTAACAATTCAACCGATTATTGTGAAATGGATACACAGGGGTAGAGAATAACACAAAGGGTACCTTTTATCCCAAAGAATATACAGTTCTCGACTCATAGAACAAATCTACAGTAACGCAAAGGAAGCTATAAGCAAAAGCTAGTTATAATGTATAATAATCGTAAATTGTAACTAGCGCTTTTTATAATCATTTGCTACGGGGTTTTCCGTCTTTTCTCTTACTTGCAAGTTTTCCTTATGACTTGATTTATATGTCATTCAATTAATCAGCATGTCAGTGGTGTGTGTGAAATTTTTAATCTCACGTCACCTTCTCTGCGAACATTTTTGCCACTAGCAAACTACCGTATTAAATTGTGGCTTACTAAAGATTTAATGTATACATTTGTCCTATAACTGACTGACTATCACTCTTTCTTTAAACTTCTTTTTTTTTATATATTATAGGGGGCAAACGAACAAGTGGGTCACCTGATGGTAAGTGATCACCGCCGTCCATAGACACTAGCAACACTAGGGAAGTCGCAAGTGCGTTGCCGGCCTTTTAAATATACGGGCCTCCGGCCCTCTCACTTTTTTTTTTTTTTTTTTTTTTTTTTTTTTTTATTTACGTGGGGAAATCCATTATGGATACCCATCCTCCCGGGGGAGAGAATGGGTTATGTCCGACTCGCACGGACTAAAACCCCACGGTGTACCGGCCACCGCTTTAAGTTGGGGCGGCATGGGACCGTGCTGAGCTATCACCATGCCGCCCCCAGCGGTCAGCCCGGCGAAAGATGGCCGCCGGGCTCCGTCCTTATAGGGAGGTACACTGGGTACACGACCAGCTACCTCCCCTCGTCCGCCGAACCTGTGCAATGAGGAGATGGGCCCCCCGGCCCATCCCCTCAGATCCGGCTACGGAGGTGGAAGAAGGCGGGCAAATCGCCGCCTTCTTCCACCGGCCCTTCTTTGGCGAAGACGGCCACTGAGAGGGTCCGCCTCTCGGGCCCTCTCCGCTGCCTCCTTCTGCGAGATAACCTCCTCGCAGAAGGAGGCCATTGCCGTCCAGGCGTCTTCGCTGCCGAGCATGGCCGCAACCACACTCGGCAGCGACAGATTTTCTCCCACCGCCGCAGCCAGAGTGCGGCGCTGCACCTCCCACGCAGCACACTCAGCCAGAGTATGCTGCGCGGTGTCTTCCTCAGCGCCGCACTCGTGACATGCGGCGGTCGGCTCCCTGCGAGCGATCTGGTGCAGGTACCAGCCGAAACAGCCATGGCCGGTCAGCACCTGCACCAGTCGGAACGTCAGGGAGCCCCACTCCCTATCAAGCCACTGCGGCAGGACCGGGCGGACGGCGTCCACCGTATATCGCCCATACCGCGCGTCCGCCAGATCCTGCCGCCACCGCTCTGTTGCAACTACCCTCCCTTCCTTACGCCTTACCTCTATCTCCCTGGGAGCCGGAGGCTCTCCCAAACGTTTTCTTACCGCCGTGAATTCGTACACGGCGGCAAGAACCTCTGCCTCCAGCTCCCAAGGCAGGGAGCCGGCGAGCGTAAAGGCCGCCGCCGAGGACACGGTGCGGTATCCTCTGATTGCCCTCAGTGCCATAATGCGCTGCGCAGCGCGCAGCGCCCGCACATTAGTGGCACCGAGGGCATCGGACCACACCGGAGCCCCGTAGACGGCCATCGCTCGCACGACTCCCATATAGAGTCGGCGGCACCCGGCACTTGGCCCCCCGATATTGGGGAGCAACCGGCCGAGCGCTGCCGCCGCCCCTGCTATACGCGGTCCGAGCCCCTCGAAATGGGGCTCGAACCGCCAGCGCCCGTCTAGGGTGAGGCCCAGATACTTCATCCGGGTCCCCACCCTGATACGGGCGCCATCTACAATCAAATGGGCCCCAGGTGGTGGCCCCCGCCGAGGCCCGTGAAATAAGAGGGCCTCGGTTTTATCTAAGGCCACCCTGAGGCCCAACCTCCGGATACGCCCGACCACACCGGTTGTGGCCGCCGTGGCCAGGCGCACCAAACTCTCCCATTCCCCCCCACGGGCTACG